>JAVFHJ010000027.1:0-67710 GCA_037158775.1 Hetaerina titia
CCTATCCTTTAGCACGTATAACAATAAAAACCATCATTTTTCCAATGAAAATTTGATTTTTGGTTTCCGATCGTCAATTGTCGCTCATTTTCCGTGTTTTTTGTTTCAACTGTGCGACCCAAAATCCCATTGTAGTCCGTTCAACCGTTGTCGAGATATGGGAACAAACGTCAGTGCATTTTCCCTATTCTTTAGCACGTATAACAATAAAAACCATCATTTTTCCATTGAAAATTTAATTTTTGGTTTCCGATCGTCAATTGTCGCTCATTTTCCGTGTTTGTGTTTAAACTGTGTGACTCAAAATCCCATTGTAGTCCGTTCAACCGTTGTCGAGATATGGGAACAAACGTCAGTGCATTTTCCCTATCCTTTAGCACGTATAACAATAAAAACCAACATTTTTCCAATGAAAATTTGATTTTTGGTTTCCGATCGTCAATTGTCGCTCATTTTCCGTGTTTTTTGTTTCAACTGTGCGACCCAAAATCCCATTGTAGTCCGTTCAACCGTTGTCGAGATATGGGAACAAACGTCAGTGCATTTTCCCTATCCTTTAGCACGTATAACAATAAAAACCATCATTTTTCCAATGAAAATTTGATTTTTGGTTTCCGATCGTCAATTGTCGCTCATTTTCCGTGTTTTTTGTTTCAACTGTGCGACCCAAAATCCCATTGTAGTCCGTTCAACCGTTGTCGAGATATGGGAACAAACGTCAGTGCATTTTCCCTATCCTTTAGCACGCATAACAATAAAAACCATCATTTTTCCAATGAAAATTTGATTTTTGGTTTCCGATCGTCAATTGTCGCTCATTTTCCGTGTTTTTTGTTTCAACTGTGCGACCCAAAATCCCATTGTAGTCCGTTCAACCGTTGTCGAGATATGGGAACAAACGTCAGTGCATTTTCCCTATCCTTTAGCACGTATAACAATAAAAACCATCATTTTTCCAATGAAAATTTGATTTTTGGTTTCCGATCGTCAATTGTCGCTCATTTTCCGTGTTTTTTGTTTCAACTGTGCGACCCAAAATCCCATTGTAGTCCGTTCAACCGTTGTCGAGATATGGGAACAAACGTCAGTGCATTTTCCCTATCCTTTAGCACTTTTAAAAATAAAAACCATCATTTTTCCATTGAAAATTTGATTTTTGGTTTCCGATCGTCAATTGTCGCTCATTTTCCGTGTTTTTTGTTTCAACTGTGCGACCCAAAATCCCATTGTAGTCCGTTCAACCGTTGTCGAGATATGGGAACAAACGTCAGTGCATTTTCCCTATCCTTTAGCACGTATAACAATAAAAACCATCATTTTTCCAATGAAAATTTGATTTTTGGTTTCCGATCGTCAATTGTCGCTCATTTTCCGTGTTTTTTGTTTCAACTGTGCGACCCAAAATCCCATTGTAGTCCGTTCAACCGTTGTCGAGATATGGGAACAAACGTCAGTGCATTTTCCCTATCCTTTAGCACGTATAACAATAAAAACCATCATTTTTCCAATGAAAATTTGATTTTTGGTTTCCGATCGTCAATTGTCGCTCATTTTCCGTGTTTTTTGTTTCAACTGTGCGACCCAAAATCCCATTGTAGTCCGTTCAACCGTTGTCGAGATATGGGAACAAACGTCAGTGCATTTTCCCTATCCTTTAGCACGTATAACAATAAAAACCCGCATTTTTCCATTGAAAATTTAATTTTTGGTTTCCGATCGTCAATTGTCGCTCATTTTCCGTGTTTTGTGTGTAAACTGTGCGACCCAAAATCCCATTGTAGTCCGTTCAACCGTTGTCGAGATATGGGAACAAACGTCAGTGCATTTTCCCTATCCTTTAGCACGTATAAAAATAAAAACCCGCATTTTTCCATTGAAAATTTGATTTTTGGTGTCCGATCGTCAATTGTCGCTCATTTTCCGTGTTTTGTGTGTAAACTGTGCGACCCAAAATCCCATTGTAGTCCGTTCAACCGTTGTCGAGATATGGGAACAAACGTCAGTGCGTATTTTCCTTACTTTACCACGTATTAATATAATATTGCATTGAATAATTATTTTTTGCATTGAAAATGTTATTTTACCAAATACCAAATACATTGTTCTATATGTGCCTTTTAATCTGTTTTTGGGATTACGTTTCTTCGCACTTTAAGAACTGTCGTTTCGAAAGATCAGCTTTCGCCAAAAACATTTTTGAAACTGAACACTCCATCACTCAAAACGACTTAACATTAAATAAAACCGACACAACACTGTAAACTTGTTGCGTTTACTTGTTTAGTTTCCTTTATACCATCCAATGGCGACATTACACTTCCTCTGGGAGTTGTAATCAATAATTAACCGCGAATCAAGAAGTTAACTAAGAAACTTGTCTATGATTCACAAAGCTGCGTTAGGAAGTGAAGACGTTTTACATTCGAAAGTGGCCAAATATGGGCATAGAATCGGTTAATAACGTCCTACGACGTATTTTCTATGCCTTTTACATAAATTAAAACATTGAAATACACGTCATTTCTTAACATTCGCCTGTTTTCCAGCATCAAAATATATAAACAAGCACACGAAAACGTTGAACAAAATGAAAAACAATGCTCTTTATCCATTGAAACTCTTTAAACTATATTAAATAAAATTTAACAAACTGTAAACTCGTAAACACTGTAAAGACACTGTAAGCTCGACGCATGTGAGAGTTTACACATTTAGTTAAATAAGAATAAACTTATGAACAATGAACTAGGCATCAGCAACAGCTCTTTTTAATTTCGTCAGTCAATTAAAAAATAGGCAGCCCCCTCCAATTAACCCCCACTCTTCCTCCTCTCCTTCCCACGTGACCTCAACAAACTCCCCCCCCTTCCGACCATTGCTTAAGCCTTCCCCCCTTTCCCCTCCAGGTATTTCTATCTCACCCCACCGACCTGAACTCCCACTTGACTTGGGGCAGTGCCTGGCGCATGTCTTCTTTCAATTATCAAGTTCCCTTTTGATTTTTCTCTCCCCGTAGATGGTCACCTACTGACCGAAATACCGGTATCGGAGTTCTTCTGAATTTTTATTGGCTTTAGGATTTTCTTCTTTCCTGGTGCCAGTTTACATTGATATTTCCGATACATGAAAGCAGCGGCTTGGACAACAAGGACTGCTTTTGGGAAAACGATTTCCATGACGTAAACTGTGATGACCCAATTGCTCGGGTGAATGCATTCACGCACTTAAATTGTGACTTTCTCTGAGGTCACCTTGCGATCAATAGTTGCACTAGTGGTCACTGCAATTGTTGTGAAACGGGATCTCATTCCTTAAGGAAGACACGTTCACGGTTCAACAGGAAAACTTGATGTAGGCGACCAGCATACTTTATGGAAAATATTTTATTATGTTATGGGTTCTAAGGACGACTTAGTAATTCACTAACTAATTTGCTTTGAGGGAGAATTAAAGAGGATGGCTAATTGTCCATCGCCAGGATCAAAAAGTGTGGAAACTTTCTTTCAAACTTCCGTTGATATGGGAACACACGCCAGTGTTTTTAAATAACCCAGATATTTAATTATCGATGGAACAATGAAAAGGCGTCACACTGAAACAAATTGAAATTAAGCGATACAGTTTATAATTTCACTTGGTTTGCAAGAGAAGTGAGTGAAAGAGCGAAGTGAGTGAAAACAACAGCGAATGGGACGCGTATGGTATATGCCATTGATATTGCGTTGAAAAAGACAAGATGCACTACATGGCGTGGCAATACCGTTTCGACGGAGACACTCTACGCGATCTCTTACGAACAAAATGATTTCACCTACATTTATTGGAAGTTTTAGAGAAGATGACCGTTGTTATCAACGTGACGCTCAAGTATAACTATAAGGAAGAAGAATGAAAAGAAGGAGGGAAAGATTGTACGAGTTTCCTATTGGTGACCAAAATAGGTATCGCGCACAGATCGTAGGAACCCATTTTCCGGCATCCGTCAAAAGATAAGGACGGATCATGTCCCTCCTGCAGAAACTTAAGTCCCTCCTGCAGAAACTGAAGTCCCTCCTGCAGAAACTACAGAAAGGTAAGTCCTATTGATACCATGTCATAGCGGTTCATTAAAACAGGAATCAGCTGCCTTAGAAAAACAGTCAGTGGAAGGAACTTCAAGAAGAATGATTGATAATGGAACAGGAGGAAAGAGAGCGATGGGATGATGCAATATAAGAAAATATTAAACACAATCCACATGTAATTAATACTTTCTTAATAAATACAATTATAGCGTTATTTTAACGCCAGCATATCATTGTGTTTCACAAGGATAAGTGTGCCTGACAGTGTATGCTATCTCTAAGTTAATGTCGTACGCCACTCACTTTAAATGTCCTGCCTAATTTGATCGCCTAAGGGTCATTTTAATTCACCCCCCATTTCTCAAAGTGCATTGGTTGCGACCCTTAACCCCCATCGGGGGCCCTATCGCAAGGACAGAGGCCTTGTGTCGAGCTAAAGGGGTCTCCTACACACTGCACCTGTAACGTAGGGGTGTGGGGAAGGAGAGGAGAAGAATCCTTACCTTGGTTACATCTGCAAGGTCCAACGGCGGCAGACCGTTCTCCATCGCCGATCCCTCGGTGCACACGCACATAACACGCACACAAGCACTTTTTCACTAAAAATACACCATAATGACCACGCACCACACAACAATGACACTGACACCATTTTCCTCTTGACAACAATCATTGGTGTCGTCATGGCGGATCCCTCTTCACAGGAACTCGTGTGTTTCGTGCGAGTAGATGTGGTGATTGTATGTGCGGCGGTATTGTGTCATGAAAAGCCTTTCATTTTTAATGGTGATGTTGATGTTTGTGGAGCGTATAGGAAGTTAAAAGAGTATGATTATGTAAGTTCTGAAACGGTTGATCGACTATCGTTCTTTTTTGAGGCCGTAAAAAAGTACACATACGAGTAAGTGACATTGAATGCCCACTACATGGCTCAATTTAAAACGGGAATCGTCTTAGAAAGAAGAAATACTCCGAGCATTTTCAGTCAAATCAAACAGGGTCAAGTTGGCCTTCCAGCGGTGCTCCTCGGAAAGATCGAGCGAGTCGGATATCAGCTGGAAAGGGACGGGCGATGCGAGAACGCGAGGGAAGACTCGTGGTTGGCGGAAGGAGGACCTGGGAGAATGAGATGACCTCTTGGGGAGAAAGACTGCAGGGAGGGGGATATAGAGGCCTCCTAATTCTCAATTCGACAGACATAGCGAACCGTTGGGAGTTATTGAAAATGGAGATTATTCGGGCGAAATGGTGCACTGGGCACAAGTGCAGTCCCATCATAATGCTATTCCGATTCGAAGGAATGACTTAGGAATTCGGGGATTTAAATGAGCGAAAAAAAGGGGCGGAATACGATGACCTTGTGGAAGAAGTTAGACGAGAATAACTTGGAGAAAAATGCAACATTGCACCTTTAAGTTAGTCTGCCAATGAATAACTAATCGAAAAACAATTCACTACTTCGCACTCTGTTATGGAGGCAAATAGGGTGGTTGTTCGGATGATAAAAATACCTTTCAAGAAAGGTCTGCCTTTGGGTATTTAGAAGCCACAAACGTATTCATCCTCGACGAAAAGAATATATTTTGGACGGAACACTGCGTTCAGCTACATAGGCCTACTAGACTCGGGACGGGTGGCAAAGGGTGTAGCCGACCTTGCGAGTGGGTCAAATGGCGATGGAATTCGGCATACGCAGGGAACGTGCGGAGACGAACGGGCACCTCAACTTAAGAATCCTTGAACCAACGACCAGAAACAAAAACTATGATGCAGAATTCATAAAGCAAATGTGATTATTCTGAACACAGAATGCAATTCAGTGAGCGTACAGTATGTTACGTTAGCGACGCCATTTCTGGAATTATTGGACCGGAGCTTCGTAAAATTTTAACTGGTAAGTTTTCAATTGAAAAAAGACAAAATCACTGATTGTATGGAAAGAAACAATTCATACGAATACTATACACCGTAGGACAAAAGATTGAGTTTCACACTTGTGATAGAAAAAACCCTAGGCCGTGAGGAGTGTAAAATAGGGTATTGGTGTGCTAGCGTATTGTCACCCCTGAAACAGAACAAATCAAATTTAAATAATGAACACTGCAAAAACTTTGAAATATAGTACAAATTACAATTGATTTAATTAATTTATAACATCAGTTACAACAGACAACGAAACTTTCCGACGAGTTCTTACGATGACTGACGTTAAACGCGGCAGGAATCACATAAAGTTGGTGCGAAAATTGCATATCATTGTAGCAAGAATGGATGGACTGCAGAAATTATTTGTTTTCTGTAATGACTAAAAATATATCTACCGCCGTGAAAAGTACTTTGACATGAAAGTGTGGTTTTACGAACATCGCCCTAGCGAAATCATAATTCTAAAAAAAAAATACGGCAACTCACATCTTCCTCGAAAGATGAAGACTCCTGCTCGTGCTCGTGGGATGCACACGACGACCCAGGACTCCAAATCTTGCGAACTGACACCGACGACTTCCTGCACCGACCAAAACTGAGGGGCGAAAGACCGATATGGTGTCCCGATCGGCTTTCCATAGGGAAGATCTAGAAGAGGTTGGGTGGGAGGGGATGAAGGAGGAGGGAAAGAGTGAAAAACTAAAGGGGAGAAGGAGGCCAACCAGGAGATTTTTGGGGGAGAAGGAGGCTAACCAGGATGGGAAGGATAGCCATACAAGGGAGGAGAAGGGTGGAGAACCGAATAAAACAGGGAAATATAGTAGGTGGCAGAACGGCCGGTCAAGGTGAGGAGGATGTGACCAGGAGGGAGGGAAGAGAGGGGGTGAAGGCGATGACTGACGATTGCTCCGAAATGGCCGTCACGGGGTTCGAATGGGCGCCGCGGAAAAAGAGAACGACCCCTCGTGCACTCTTTTCGGCCCATCCCACAGGCCAGATCACGGTCTCCCAGTCAACCCACGAGGGCACGGCTTGCGGTGACTCGGAACTCGCCCCCAGTTCGAATACCCTCGGCCCGTTCCATTTTCTACGCGGCCAACATTCCTAATAACCTTCATTAGTTTCAGATCGATCCTTTTAAGGCCCAAGAAAGGAATTTGCATAATATGCAACTCTTTTCATATCTAAAGAAATTGGAAATCCGAAAAATCAGTAATTCCCACCTACTACACAGCAATTTGGAAGAATCTTTTCTTTCAATCGAAATCAGCAAGGTGAAGCTGGTGAGCGGGATGGAGAGAATGGGAAAGCTGGTAGAGAGAATTGGAAAAGAGGGAGGTTAGATGGGGAGAAGGGGGAAGATAGTAGAACCTTGATGGGGGTTGGTTGGGGGAGGGGTGACTGTGTATGGGAAGGGGACAGAGAGCTGAAATATGGAAGGAAGGTGGCGGCGAGTCGGCCGGCCGGGGTTCTAGTGAATCGGAAAGGAAGATGTGTTTTTTAAGGTTGGAGATGGCGGGTTCCGTTGAAGAAGAATCACCTCCAAATGCCTTTCTAGATGGTCGAATCTGCACCGTGAAGAGACAGAACGACGCTCGGCCCCTCCATCCGGCCCATGCCACAAGCCAGCCCACGCCCCTACCCCACCTCCATTAGGGTACGGTATGGAGTCACTCGATATCGACGCGGTTTGAAGTCTCCGCCAACACCCTCCAGATCTAATTAGAGGCTGCCAATGTTTCCAAAAATCTTGATTAATTTAAGAATAACTTCCCCGTGACGCATGCGTACGAGTGGATTTTGAATAAAAGATGAGGAATTTCAAGCTTATGAGAAATACTCGGTACGCATCATTACTGGAAATCCAATAAACTAATTCCGTCTCCGGACATAATCTAATCTCCCTTAATGCTTTAAATATCTCGTTGTTGAGTATGCCTGGACCTAAGCTATCTTCTTCTACGTCATATCCTTTTCTATGTCTAACCTTGTCGGCCTAATTTCTGTATCATACAGTGTTTCTATGTATTCCTTCCATCTCTCTTGGATCTATTCTGAATCAACTACTTTCTTACTTCATTTCTCTTCAACTGTTTTCAATGGTGTTCCATTCTTGAGTCCCCATAATAACTTAACCTTGCTGTATAGAGCACCAATTTCACCCTTCTCCTGTAACCATTCCATATCCTCGCATTGCTTTTACCACCATTCTTCTTTCGCTTCATTTGTGGCCCTTCTCAATTTATTGTTTAACTCTCTGTACTTCATTTTGCCTTACTCTGTGTTTATATTCTTCCCTTTTCTTCTCTCATCCATCTTTTCAATCATTTCATCCGTGATCCACAGTGTCCTTGTCCTTCTCCCATTAACAATTCCACACGTGTCTTTTGCGGCTTTCGATATCACTTCCTTGAGACATCTTTTCCTTGATTTATGATACTTGATTTCAAAATAAAAGATTAATTTGATTTTGAAGTGGTTAGTGTGCATAAATGTTCATAAGTGTTCATACGTTTTCCATTCGTCGAAGCACCCTCCTCCTTCCCTTCGCCCGGGTCATCTTCCCCCTTCCCCTTCCGCTCATCTGGATCAGCCTCTCCCTCCTGATCGTCCTCCCTCCACGGGACAGGTGTCGCTCTTTCGGCTTCCTGGTATTCCTGTGAAAGGCTCCCTAACGTGATACCCTCCGCTCCTCTCAGAAGGCAACACACTTTTTCCTCCTTACTCTTGTCTCCTGTTTCCATAGCCATGGAATAATTACCACCTCCGGGTACCCCTGCCTCTTTTCCCACTAAAATGTCCTCTCGTGTCTCACGCCCCCCCTTGTTCCCGTCTGGGTTATTCACCCATCCATTATACCTGGGTCATTCCTTACCTCCCCTTCGATCGTGGGGGGTTCTCTGAGTTTCCCTCTCTCGGTCTCCATCCGTTCTCGTTCTTTTCCCCCTCCCTCTCGTGTTCGAACCCCTCCTCAGCTTCCTCCCGCTTGCCTTCCACTCACTCATTACCTCCTTTCCTATGTCATATTATGATATACATATTATTATATATATATATATATATATATATATATATATATTCCCATGTCATATTATATTGTTTAAGGTATCATTGAATAAGTGATTAATATAATTTGAAACTACACTACCACCCAATTTGAGCAAGTCAGTTGAGATACCGTCGGGCCCTTTTGATATATAGTATTTGCCCTCATTTTCGGTATTTTTTTATAAACTTCTGCGCTCGTCGTTTTAATACTTTTGGTATTTAATGTTATCTCTACTCCTTGTTTACCCAGAGATGTATCTACAGGATCCTTTTTGTTTACCATCACCTTAAATACACTTGCATACCAATTATTAAATGCATTAGCCTTTTCCTTATCGTCAACGATTAGTGTTCCATCCCCTTTTTTAAAGCTGTTATGTTTTCCCTGTTGTCTTTCCTCACCCGGAGGTACTTATAAAATTTATTTCCATCATCTATCCGGATTATTTTCTGTAGAAAATTTTCTTTGGCTATTTTCTTTTCTCTATTTAATTCACGAACTAATTTTTTGTCAATTATGAGCCATTCCGAGCTTTCGTTCAGTTTTTTGTGAATCACTCTGTTTTCTCTTCAAGGATCTGATTTTGCGGTTGTAGAATTCTGGGTCAGTATTTTCTTCAAGAATTTTTTTCGGGACAAATTTATTTAATCCCTGGTCCATTATCCCCTAAAATGTTTTCCAGATTTCTTCTACATTCTGCCCACCACTTGCCCATTCCGAATACCTTTCCCTTAAAAAGGTCTGGAACCCTTCCCTATCACTACGTTTATATTGCCGAACTGTCTTTTTGTTTACGGATTTTTTTATCAACAAAATCACTTCTAAGCAACGGCACCACTGAAGGATTCTGCATTTGCGGGTTTTCACCGCGTTGTTGTTTAAAGCCGACAACAGTTTCGCCCAAGTTGCATTTGGGCCGCACTAATATAGGTGGTCCCGTCCCGGTGCTGCTCGCTGATTGGTCCTTTTCCGAAGAAATCTCTTCCACGCGTTGTCGAGATGGTAGCCCTCATCTCTGTTGATGCTATCCGGGTTTACGGCGATCTCAATTGCTTCCCTAATTAATCGTGGACAATATCTGTTCTACTTCGCTATGACGTTTACTTCTAGGAATAAGATGTCGTGACCGGATTCACTTTTTTTTTGTTCGGCAATGGTTGACAGGTGAAACTATTTATTTGGTTTTCCCCGGAGGTGTTCTTTCATCCGCACTTTCATAGGCCGGCCGGCCGGTTTCCGCGATGTAGCCTTTCACAAATGAACAGGGTCCTTGAAAGACCCCTTCGCATAGGTCTATCGGGATTTTGTCCTCCGGTCCAGGGAGAGCGTCCCCTATTTTCTTGGTGCAGTTGAATCTTGTCACTACGTCGTGCTTTCTAAGGATTCTGGCTATTTTCTCGGATGTTCCCGAGACAAAGGGGAGAGTCGCGTTGCCTTTGGGTTCGGTTCCGTCTGCGCAGGTATCTTTATATTACAGGCATATGATGCTTTGAAAACAAATGCCAAGTGATATTTCACCAAACAATCACCTAGCAACAAATCAACAGATTTAATGATGAAGTTTATTTAAACCAATAGTAGTACTCAAACTATCCCATAAATAATTAAAAATTCATCTCAGAAATTAATTAGTGTCTGCAATAATATATAATCAAACATGCGGAGACTTGTACAATTTCAGGAAATTTGGTGTGTGTAGAAAAACACATAGCGATATAGCGTAAACAGTCGCCTAGCAACATCGTAATACGTTCTATAAAGGTTTCCTAAGCCGATTTAATTATAATTATTTACACATTAAAGATTAATTAAGTTGCAATATAATATCTGTTATTATATAGACAACAATCAAAAAAAACATCGTATTGGTATGTTGTGTTCCACAGCAGTGGTTCAAAAGGAGAAGGGGTGGAAAGGTATGCGAGGGGAGGGGGTAGGCGCGAGATAGCGTTTGGCCGATTCCCGCCTCTCGTAGGTGTCCACTCGTGACCCATCTCCTCCTCCACAATGCGAGGTTACCCTTTAATCGGGCGCCTGTTTCCTTCTCGTAAAGGAGTTCTATGTTCATTCTCTATTGATCTTTCTCCTTCATGGAGCCGTAAAATTGTGGCTTCGCGGCCAAAGCCAAAAAATGCCTCAAAAAATTGAGGGAGTCTTTCAACCTTCATCGACGTAAGAAAAATTGTGAAATCCCGGGAAGATACAGCATTTAGTCAATAAAAAGGAGGAACATGTCCGATGGAATAATTTCACCAAAGGTACCCTGCTTTTCCAGGGGTGACCCATCCAAGTTCTGACAGGACCCGACGCCTTATAACTCCGGTGATCGGACGAGAACTGGAGTATTGGGCGTGGTAGGACCAATGTCGAATGGTCGGCCCTCGTGCTATAGGCAACTTCGAACTTCATGAAGCCTTAAAACTTGTTGCTTATCGCCTGAGGACCCGCAAAATTATCCGCTGCTAACCCCTTACTGTAGTCACGGAAAAAAATTAAATATCAATAATTTCACAGTTAATTTTCCTTCCGCATATCTCGGTAAAGACATCGCTGGACAAAATACCAAGTTTCATCCCAACAAATAACTCAAAAAAATGGAGGGGGTCTTTCCACCTTTATCGACGTCAAAGCAATTGGGAAATAATCGGGTAAACACAGCATTTAGTCCATAAAAAGGAGGGACATGTCGGATGAAAAAATGTACCCAGAGGTTCCCAGGTTTCCCAGATGGAAATCTTTCTTTTTCATAGCATTATTGAAAGAGAGAGGGGTGGGTGAGAGAGGTGGGGAGGGAGGAGGGGAAGAAATCGTGTTGCGACAGGTGTAGAAGGGAAGGAGGAGGGGGGTGTTAAGGGTCAGTGATTGGTCGGTTCACAGTGGGGAGTGTGGAAGGGGTTTTTGTGTTTTTCGGTGAACGAATGCGATACTATATCCAGGATTGGGGAGAGGTATTCAAACAACAAATCGTTGACCAAATGATTCCATATCAAATTGTTTCCGATTTCAATCTCTCCCCACTCGTCCATCCTCCCCCCAGTGTCCAGTTGGTGTCGTCCAGTTCTGGTGGTGGAAATCACTCCCATTGGTGGTCTTCTCCCCACGGATGCTTGGCGGAGTGAGATTGCTTGAGGTCACAATTCCTAAAACAGCGTTTATGCTCTTCCGCCCGCGTTTTTGATGCCCTCTCCCCGTTTGGCACGCGTGCACCACAGTCCTGTGTACTAATTATCCACTTCGTTTATTAATTTTTAATATTTAACACATTAATCCATATTTAACACTTCTATTTTGTTTGCCCACTTACTCTTTCGTATAGAGTTCAAAAATGATTTTAAGGCAACCCTATTGCGGAAGGCTATTCGACATTTTTCCCTGGGAAAGAACTTCGCTTCCTTTTTGTAAAATCAAACCATAATAAGGGATTTTACACCATTCGCTCTACCAATTTACCATATTTTGCAGTTTGTATGGAACTTTTGTTCAGTTAATATACGTTTTTTAAGACAGTGCCGACGATGAATTTTCAACAAATGTTTACGGAAAAATAAATTTTAAAAAACCAATAAAACTTTGGTAATCCATTTTGCCAACGCGTTCTTATTTGTTAATTCCGTCATTTAATTATGCGTATCACGTGGTCATCAACGCGTCGCCATTTAAATAATAATATCGCCAAAAAATTTTCAATCAATTCAATTCATTGCAATCATTGTTAATATCGTTAAAAAATATATAATTATCACTCTATCGGTTAAACAAACACATACTAATTGGTTTTTTCAGCGCCATTCCAAGTCACAATTTTTTTAAAAACAAAACATACAACAAACAAAGTATGTTAAAAAATATGTATACGCATATATGTATCATAAAAGTTTTTACTATCTAAAAAAAGCCTTAAAAGGGCAGCACAGAGATTATGTACTACAGTAGTACATGACTATGAACTACTACCCACTAGTAGTTGTATGTACTATGTACCCAAGCTAGTTGATTTTTCAGGTACCAGATCATCCTGGGAAACCATAACCAGCACAGGGAAAGGAACTGGCCCCCCTACCCTGATGTGTGGATATTCACACGCCGTATAGGGCTTAGTACAAGGGTGAGCTCTACCATCACCTACTAAACCGACCTTATTAGGGTTGATTACTCTGTTTATGGTTTTTTTTATAAAGCCGAGTATTTTGCATTTAAGTAATTTAACTGTTCACGAACGTGATTTCACTGTGATTAATATCCCGATGTTTATCGCCATTCGTGTTTTATACCAATGTATGCATTTGTTTGGTATTGTGTAAATCTGTTGTTTTATGCACGTTTCAAATGGTACATATTGCATTTAAAAACTAATGACTGTGAATGCAACAATATGTTTTTGTAAAAAAATGGGCCTGGTGCCCCGACATAAAGATATATATAAATAAACTGTTAGAAAAAGTTAGAAAAACGTCCGATCACCGACGTTAAGCAGCTATGGGCCCAGAGAGTAATTGGAGATTGGATGTATTTAGCAATCTTGAGGAAGCAGTACAGGACTCCCAGCCCAAAAGAAGAATAAAACGGTTCTCATACGTGTGCAAAATTTCAAATTCTCCTAGTCAGCATATTTAAACTATTACACTATGCACAAGTATGTTTGTAGGTGTATATGTATGTTGGTTGGTAGTTTGTGTGTTTGTATGTGTGTGGGTTTCAAGGGTTTTTGCATGAATGTTTGAAATGTTTTAAGTGTGGACTATAAATTAAACCGGGTTTACATGCGCCTTTTTTCAATTACGTGTGGTGCCTCAACACCCCCCGCCACACGCCCTCGCAGCGGCTTGCGGGGCATTAAGTAGATGTAAACTCTTCTTCACCGAAACCCAATTTACATTACAAATAGTGGATATGGAGCTATTGGCTGTTGACAAGTTGTCACCAGGAAAGAAGTACATCCTATAGCCAATAAAAATTCAGAAGAACTCCGATACCGGTAATTTCGGTCACTAGGTGACCATCTACGGGGAGAGAAAAATCGAAAGGGAACTTGACAATTGAAAGAAGACAGGCACTTGACACCGTCCAAAGTGAAGTGAGTGTTCAGGTCAGGGGGGTGACGTATATATACCTGGAGGGGAAAGGGGGGGGGGGTTAAGCGATGGTCAGTAGGGTGTGGTGGAGTTTGTTGAGGTCACGTGGGAAGGAGAGGAGGAAGAGTTGGGGTTAATAGGAGGGGGCTGCCTATTTTTTAATTGACTGACGAAATTAAAAAGTGAACTATTGACGATGCCTAGTTCATTGTTCGTAAGTTTATTCTTATTTAAGTGAATGTGTGAACTCTGACATGCGTCGAGTTTACAGTGTTGTGTCGGTTTTTAATAATGTTAAGTCGTTTTGAGTGATGGAGTGTTCAGTTTCAAAAATGTGTTTGGCGAAAGCTGATCTTTCGAAACGTCCTAAAGTGTAAAGACAGACGAAACTTAATCTCAAAATCAGATTTTAGGAACACACTTTAAGAACGGACGTCCATCACTCAAAACTACTTAAAATTATTAAAACCGACACAACACTGTAAACTCGACGCATGTGATAGTTTACACATTCACAAAAACAAGAATAAACTTATGAACAATGAAAAAGGCATCGTCAATAGTTCACTTTTTAATTTCGCAAGAGAAATGAGTGAATGGAAAAAAATGACAGCGATTGGGACGCGTGTGGTATATGCCATGGTATATTGCGATGAAAAGGACGAGGTTCACTACATGGCGTGGAAATTCCGTTTCGACGGAGACTGACTACGCGATCTTTTAAGAACTAAATGATTTCACCCACATTTATTGGAAATTTTAACGAAATGACCGTTGCTATCAACGTGACGTTCAAATATAATTATAAGGAAGAAAAATGAAGAGAAGGAGGGAAAGATTGCACGAGTTTGCTTTTGGTGACCCAAAGAGGTGTGGCGCACAGATGGTTGGAACCCATTTTCCGGCATTCGTCAAAAAATGAGGACGAAGGTAGATGGCCGGTCCATCACGTCCCTCCTGCAGAAACTACAGAGTGGTACGTCCTACTGATACCTTGTCACAGCTGTCCATTAAAACAGGAATCAGCTGCCTTAGATAAACAGTCAGTGGAAGGAACGTGAAGAAGAATGATTGATAATGGAACAGGATGAAAGAGAGCGATGGGATGATGCGATATAAGAAAATATTAAGCACAATCCACATGTAGTTAATACTTTCTTATATAAATACAATTATAGCTTTTTTCACGCCTCCATATGTTGCACAAGGATAAGTGTGCCTGACACACAGTGTACGCTATCTCTACATAAATGTCATACCCCAGTCACTTTAAATGTCCTGCTTAATTTGATCGCCTAAGAGTCACGTTAATTCACCCTCCCCTTTTCTCAAAGTGCATTGGTTGCGTCCCTTAAGTCCCATCGGGGGCCCTATCGCAAGGACAAAGGCCTTGTCTCGAGTTAAAGGGGTCTTCTACACACTGAACCTGTAACGTAGGGGTGTGGGGAAAGAGGGGAGACGAATCCTTACCTTGGTTACATCTGAAAGGTCCAACGGCGGCAGACCGTTCTCCATCGACGATACCTCGGTGCACACGCACATAACACGCGCACAAGCACTTTTTCACTAAAAATACACAATAATGACCATGCACCACACATCACTGACACTAACACCATTTTCCTCTTCACAACACTCATTGGGGTCATCATGGCGAATCCCCTCTTCACAGGAACTCGTGTGCTCCGTGCGAGTAGATGTGGTGATTGTATGTGCGGCGGTATTGTGTCATGAAAAGCCTTTCATTTTTAATGGTGATGTATTGCTGTCTGTGGCGCTTATAGGAAGTTAATAAGAGTATGTTCACGTAACATCTGAAACTGTTGAGGAAGAGCCTTAGTTCAGAAAAACAAGAATAGAATTCGGGTAAGGATTATCCACGGACGGTTAAACAATTTATGCCACCGCACATTTGAATTCCGTGCCATGAAAAACAGTACCCTTTAATATTACGAAGAAGATCCGCGCCTACGCACGAAAGCTTCCACTCATGCGGAAGCTTAAACACACGCCCCTGAAGCGAAGGGAATATAATTCGCCAACGGGAACCGACATGTGTGATAAGAGAGGCACTGTATTGACGTAATTGTAAGAGAGGCACTGTATACGCCCTATTAGGAGAGTTTGTTGAATTTTGTATCATAACTTGGCACTCGAAAAAAATTATATGCCCGCACGGGTCTTGCCCAAACAATATTAATATAACATTGGATACTTCCAATTAAAATATGAAAGGGAAACAATAAATAAATGAAATGGTGTTTGTGTCCAGAAGTAATACTGCTCCGTCGGAAACGAAGCAGGGTCCATGACAAGTAGCATAAACTCGAGTCCAGTCCCATTATAATGCTATTCCGATTCGAAGGAATGACTTAGGAATTTGGGGAATTCAATGAGGGAAACCAGTGACAGAATACGATGACCATGTGGAAGAAGTAAGTCGAGAATAATTTGGAAAAAAATTCAACACTGCTCCTATAAGTTTGAATGATAATCAATAACTAATAGAAAAACTATTCACTACTTCTCACTCTGATATGGAGGCGAATAGGGTGGTTGTTCGGATCATAAAATACCTTTCAAGAAAGATCTGCCTTTGGGTATTTAGAAGCCACAAATATCTTCATCCGCGACGAAAAGAATATATTTTGGACGGTACACTGCGTTCAACTCAACACATACGCTGACTAGACTCTGAACGAGTGGCAGAGGGTGTAGCCGACCTTGCTAGTGGGTCAAATGGCGATGGAATTCGGTATACGCAGGGAACGTGCGGACACGAACGGGCACCTCAACTTAAGTATCCTTGAAACAACGACCAGCAACAAAAATTACGACGCAGAAATGATAAATGAAAATGAGATTATTCTGAACACGGAATGCAATTCAATAAGCGTACATTATGTTATGTTAGCGACGCCATTTCTGGAATTATTGGACCGGAGCTTTAACCGAAAATTTTAACTGGTAAGTTTTCAATTGAAAACAGACAAAATCACTGATTGTATGGAAAGAATCAATTCATACGAGTACTAGACACAGTGAGACAAAAGATTGAGTTTCACACTTCCGAAAGAAAAAACCCTAGGCTGTGAGGAGTGTAAAATAGGGCATTGGTGTGCTAGTGAGTTGTCACCCCTGAAACAGAACAAATCGCATTTTAAATAATGAAAAATACAAAACTGAAATATAGTACCAATTACAATTGATTTAATTCATTTATAACGTCCGTTAAAACAGACAACGAAACTTTCCGACGAGTTCTTAAGATGACTGACGTTAAACGCGGCAGGAATCACATAAAGTTGGTGCGAAAAATGCATTCCATTGTAGCAAGAAGGGATGGAATAGAGAAATTGTTACTTTTCTTTAATGACTAAAAATATATCTACCGCCGTGAAACGTAGTTTGTCATGAAAATGTGGTTCCATGAAAATCGCCCTGGCGAAATCATAATTCTGAAACAAAATACGGCAACTCACATCTTCCTCGAAGGATGAAGGCTCCTCCTCGTGCTCGTGGGATGCACACGACGACTCAGGGATGCACACAACTCGAAATCTTGGGAAACGACACGGACGATATCCTGTACCCACCACACCTTAGGGGCGAGAGACCGATATGGTGTGCCGATCGGCTTTCAATAGGGAAGAGCTAGAAGAGGGTGGGTGGGAGGGGATGAAGGGGAAGGGAAAGCGAATGAAAAAGTAAAGGGTTTGGTGGACTGGGGTGGGAGATCATTTGGGGGAGGAGGAGGCCAACCAGGATCCGAAGGATAGCCATACATGGGAGGAGGAGGGTGGGGAACCGAATGGAAAGAGGGTAGGGGGTGAAGCGAGCATGAAGGAAGTTGATGACCCTCGGTCCAACGGGAGAACGGCCGGTCACGGTGAGGAGGATGTGACCAGGAGGGAGGGTAGGGAGGGGGTGAAGGCAATGACTGATGCTTGCTCCGAAATGGCCGTCACGGGGGTCGAATGGGCGCCGCGGAAAAAAAGAACGACCCCTCGTGCACTCCCATCGGCCCATCCCACAGGCCAGATCACGGTCTCCCAGTCAACCCACGAGGGCACGGCTTGCAGTGACTCGGAACTCGCCCCCAGTTCGAATACCCTCGGCCCGTTCCATTTTCGACGCGGTCAACATTCCTAATAACCTTCATTAGTTTAGGATCGATCCTTTTAAGGCCTTAGTATGGAATTTGCAAAATATGCAACTATTTTCATATCTAAAGAAATTGGAAATCCGCAAAATCAGTAATTCCCACCTACTACACAGCAATTTGGAAGAATCTTTTCTTTCAATCGAAATCAGCAAGGTGAAGCTGGTGAGCGGGAGGGAGTGATTGGGAAACCTGGGAGAGAGAATGAAAAAAGAGGGAAGTTTGGTGGGGAGAGGGGGGAAGATAGTAGAACCAGGAGAAGGGGGTGGTTGGTGGAGGGGTGACTGTGTATGGGAAGGGGACAGAGAGCTGAAATATGGAAGGAAGGTGGCGGCGAGTCGGCCGGCCGGGGTTCTAGTGAATCGGAAATGAAAAAGTGTTTTTTAAGGTTGGAGATGGCGGATTCCCTTGAAGAAGAATCGGGTCGAAATTCCTTTGAAGATGGTCGTATCTTTATCGTGAAGAGACAGAACGACGCTCGGCACCCTCCATCCGGCCCATGCCACAAGCCATCACTCGATATCGACGCGCGATGAAGTCTCCCCCAACACCCTCCAGATCTAATTAGAGGCGGCCAATGTTTCCAAAAATCTTGATTAATTTAAGAATAACTTCCCCGTCACGCATGCCTACGAGTGGATTTTGAATAAAAGATGAGGAATTTCAAGGTCATGGGAAATACTCGGTACGCATCATTACTGGAAATCCGATAAAATAATTCCGTCTCCGGTCATAAACTAATCTCTCTTAATGCTTTAACTTTCTCGTTGTTCAGTATGCCTGGACCTAAGCTATCTTCTTTAACGTCATATTCCTTTTAACCTTGTTGCCCTAAGTTCTTTACCATACAGTGTTTCTATATATTCCTTCCATCTCTCTTGGACCTATTCTGAATCAACAACTTTCTTACTTCATTTTTCTTCAACTGTTATCAAAGGTGTTCCCTTCTTGCGTCCCGATAATAACTTAACCTTGCTGTATAGAGCACCAATTTCACCCTTCTTCTGTAACCATTCCATATCCTCGAATTGCGTTTTCCACCATTCTTCTTTCGCTTCATTTGTGGCCCTTCTCAATTTTTTGTTTAACTCTTTGTACTTCATTTTGCCCAACTCTGTGTTTGCATTCTTCTCTTTTCTTCTCTCATCCATTTTTGCAATCATTTCATCCGTGATCCACGGTTTCCTTGTCCTTTTCCCGCTAACGGCCCAATAGTGTATTTTGTGGCTTTCGATATCACTTCCTTGAGAAATCTATTCTCTTGATTTAAAATTAATAGATTAATTTGATTTCAAAGTGGTTAGTGTGCATATAAGTTCATAGGTGCTCATACGTGTTCCATTCGTCGAAGCGCCCTTCTCCTTCCCTTCGCCGGGTACACTTCCCCCTTCCCCTTCCGCTCATATGGATCCGCTTCTCTCTCTCTCCTGATCATCTCTCTCCCTCCGCGGGACATCTGTCACTTTTTCAGCTTCATGGCATTCCAAAAAATGCTCGCTAACGTCGTACCCTCCCCTTCCCTCAGACCACAACACACTCATTTTTTTCTCCTTAAACTTGTCTCCTGTCTCCATAGTCATGGAAAAATTACCATCTTCCAGGGTACCCCTGACTCTTTTCCCACTACAATGTCCTCTCGTTCTCACGCCCCCCCTTGTTCCCGTCTCCGTTATTCCCATCAACTATACCCTGGTCACTCGTTACCTCCCCCTCGATCGCTGTGGTTCTCTGAGTTTCCCTTTCACGTTCTCCATCCGTTGTCGTTCTTTTCCCCCTCCCTCTCGAGTTCGAACCTCTCCTCCGCTTCCTCCCGCTTGCCTTCCACTCACCCATTACCTCCTTTCCTATGTCATTCTCTTCGCTCGACGTATCTGTGAGGACTACCGGACTTTCGCCGCCTCAATTTTCCTCAAGCTCCATCCCTAGGTCGGCCTCATTTGACTCCAGCCCCCTATCCTCCTCAACCCTTAACGGCGGGACGGCATCCTCGTCTTTTGCGCCCCTCACCCCGTCGGAGTACGACGTGTTCGATGTCGGGGCATCGTGCCTTTCATTCGCAGGTGTTCGACACTGCCGCATCGCGAGCGTGTTTTGTTGTTGTCCTTCGTAATGAATGACGGCTCGGTGACCCGCGGTCGGAATATAAAATGGATATTTAAGGTACAGCTTAACAGTCAGTGCTCCGATACTAATTGGATATGTACCCCGGGCCCTATAAACTTATTCACCGAGTACGACACCACCACCTTACCGTACACACTCAGTTCCGTCTCCACTTCCAATCTGGGCACCGCAGGGGGAAGGGCCACCACCTTCACGAACACGGCCCCTCTTGAGTCAAAGGTCGCACTGCGCCGCTAGTCACATGCTGTTGGGTAGTCGAGTGGGCCTCCCTTTTCGAATTTAGCACCTCCTCAACCAACTCTTCGTCGAACAACTTCACAGAAACAAAACGCCTCGTCGGACAGAACTGAATCGCGCTTATAATCCTCCGTTTTCAGCCCAAACTCAACACCGATGATTGGGTGGACCTCGAAGGCAGTTGCGGCCTCTTCCAAGTCATTTCGACTGGTCACCAAGGTTCCCTTCATCTCGTACAGCATGCTTCTCGGTAACATCACAGAAAAGAAAAATAGCCACAAAGTTGCAGCCGTCTTAACAGTGTACACGCAACAGTGCTACAGTGTAAACGCAATCACCAAAATTCAACACACGCCGTCAACCATCAGAGCCACGGGAAACGAAAAGATCGCTTCGCGGCGATCGAAGCCTCGAACGCCGGGGAGAGCACACACACGGTTCCGATAAGTCAAGCACGTCCTCACTCCTCGAATACTCAAACACTACTTCAAAAAATTCGAGATGCAGCGACACCCGGTGTTTCTCAAGACGGCCGCCCATCCAAGAACTATCCGGGCCCGAGGCTTCTTAACTTCGGTGGTCGGGCGAAAACCGTTGTTCTCAGCCTTTTTAATTTCTGTCAATGATATATTTTGTATTGATGGCGATTATAGTGACATCATCTGCATATGCCGCCACCTTTTCTTCAACCACCTTTCGGCTTTATTCTTAGGCGGTGCGGGAGAAGTACCAGACATATCGTAAAAATTAGCATGGAGAGTGGGCAACCCTACCTGATGGAGCTCCTGACAGGGAATGTCTCCGTTTCAGTACCGGGGCCCAACTTCGGCCTAGAGATGATGTCGTTCGTGAATGATCTCTTCATTATTTTTTAATTTTTCCAGGAAAGCTCATTGGGATAATATGTCCGCAGCATAATCCAAATTCACTCTTTCGAAAACTTTTTCGAGGTCCACCGCAATTAGCTTTAAACCCTTCCCCCTTTCCGCCCCCCTATTGGACTCCCGATCACGTCCCTGAGCGTCCCTGTTATGGACAGTTAGACTCCTGCCAGTTATGGTCATTGGCATATTAATATGGAGATGTACCTTGGTTTTATTTGGCCCAAAACCTATCTTTTGCCTTTCAATTCCCTTTGCCAATTAATTTTTCCCACTTCCACTTCGTCAGCTGCTTTTTATAAATTGGCACGGGTGCACAGGGAATGACGATTACGTCCTTCTTCCTCGTCATAAGGTCCATCTTGTTTATGGTGGACATTGGCATTATTTGATTGTTGCACGGCTGTAACGTGTTTCTCCTCCGATGTTACTACTTATATTATGCACTGAGTATGATTCCTGCTCGAAGTGAATAATTATTACGTGAATTCCACGCTTCAAAATTCCATAAAGAGGACATAAAATGCATTTGCGTCTCTGAAATATTTCCAAAATGATGAATCAAAGAGGGAAACCGTTGACAAGGATATAGTCTGTTGATAAACAGATTGTCGATTGAAGAAATGATATGGCAGGAAATGTATTTTGGATTCACTCGCTCAATATTCCAAGAAATATTGTGGAATATTTTTTCTTAATTTAGATTAACAGAGATAGAAAAATTTTTGTCGTTCATTGTTGTGGTTTCTGAGAAATTACGTTTTAATCCACAAATGGTCCAATTTCACGCTCTAATTGTCAATCGTTAATTGATTTCGTAATTACAGTGTATCAAATTGTAAGGGGGATTAAGATGATTACTTTTATGGAATTGAGTGTACATTGGATATAGTATTAAAAATGAATACTTATTTTGTTATGAAAGAGTATTAATCAACGCAATGTTGCAATTTATGTCATAAACAGGTGGTGCCACCAGCTTTTTTAAGAGGTATCAGGAAATGAATTGAGGCAGAGGAGGGCCCGGAAGCACTGGTTGGAAGGAGAAGGGGGGAAAGGTATGCGAGGGGAGGGGTTTGGATGGGTAGCGTTAGGGTCTGGAATTTTAAAAAAAACATTCTTCTGGCTATTGGATTCCTGGAATCGCCCAGGTGTTAATATCAGACACTAATTGCCCCATTTATGCATATAATTTAATCCCTCTCCGCCCCCAACAACTTCCACATCATCCCCACCATTTTATAAAATCCCACGCTCGACTCTAGCCCTCCAAACCCCTCCCCTCCCCTACCTTCCCCCCCCCTTCTCCTTCCAAACCACTGCTGTGGAACACACCAATACGATGTTTTTTGTATGTATTATTGTGTATATATCAACAGATATTATATTTTAACCCAACTAATCAATAATGTGTTGAAAATGATAATTAAGTGTACTTAGGAAACTTTTTTAAGAACGTATTACGATGTTGCTAGGCGACTGTTTACTGCAATATCGCTAAGCATTTGTTTACACACATCATATATCTTGAATGTGAACAAATCTGCGTATATTTGTTGAAATATTATTGAAGACATTAATTTATCTTCGGATAAGAATTTCTAATTAATTTGGGATAGTTTGAGTACTACGATTGGTTTAGATAAACTTTATCATTAAATCTGTTGATTTGTTGCGAGGTGATTGTTTGGTGCAATATCACTAGGCATTTCTTTTCAAAGCATCATATGCCGGTAATATAAAGATATACCTATTCAATCATTTTGACAGATACTTATTTATTACCTAAGATGGATTTTCAATTGATCAAAAGGCAGTTTGAGTACTTATTGTGTTTAATAATACATTCATTTATAAATGTGTATCAACGTTCCTTGGTTATTTTTTGGCGCAATATCGCTAGTCGTTTCTTTTTTATCATTGCACGGCTGTAATGTAAAGATGTCTGGGTATAATTCTCTTTACATCATTACGCATACTAATTTATGTTCGGAGATTAATTTTTAATTTATCCCCAGGATGGTTTGAGTGCATTCTGTGGTTTATGGTATATTTTTATTTAAATTCTTCTTAATGTTGCTAAGAAATTGTAGTTACAGAAAAAGGCTACGCTAAACATTAAAATAGGAGGGGAAAAATAGTGTAGGTAGATCAGTTTACGTATCTCGGAAGTGTTTTCACCAACACGGTCAAAGTAATATTGGGGACGTAAGGAGAAGAGTTGCAATGCTAGGCAAGGAGGCTTTCTCAAGGAGGAGGGAGTTGATGACGGGGACGTTGAGTAGGGATGTTAAGACAAGACTCGTAAAAACTCTGATATGGAGCGTAGCTATGTACGGCGCGGAAACGTGGTCATTGAAGCAGGAGGACAGACGTAGATTGGAGGCTATTGCAGATATGTGGGTGTGTGGAGAAGAATGGAGAAGGTGAAATGGACCGAAAGGAAAACAAATAAGGAAGTAGTGGAGATGGTGGGTGAGGAGAGGGGTTTGTTGAGAGAAATCCTATGGAGACAGGAAAAATGGATGAACGGCATATTGAGCGGTAGTGGAATATGGAAGAAGGTAATAGAGGGGAGAATGTTGGGCAAGCGAGGTAAGGGCAGGAATCGTATATGAACTAGAGCACCCGAGGATAAAGAAATATATTCCATCGCAACGAGTCAGCCCGTGCCCTGCCCCCCGCAGGCTTAGACTAAAAGGCGAGGCACGGCTAAGATTTAGAAGCAATCATCATTAAGAAGCAATCAAGCAAGCAAGTCGGGGGTGGGAAATGGTATTCTCTCCTGTCCCCGACGACACCCCGAACGCAGAACCCGCACCCACCCCAAACTCCGGGATGTTCCTGGCCGCCCATCATCCCTCCTCCTAACGTGCCAACCAGAAACCCTCCCCGCCATCCCCTACAATCTGAAGGGGTCTTAAGACAGAGGGAGCACGCCCCTCCGAAGAAGACCAGCCTCTAATGCTTCGCCCAGGGGTACGGAATCCTCCTCTCACCCCCTTCCATCCGCCTGGATTGCTCGATACCCCCGTTCTCCTAGCTTCGATAGGTGATGGGGATGTCTTAGATAGGGGATGAAGGGAAGGAAAAGGGGTTGCAAGCATTGCTGAGTGATTTGGAGGTTCAGTGCGACAGATATGGGATGAGAATGAATATTAATAAAACAAAGGTTATGGTGGTTTAATCCAAGAAAGAAAAAAGCTAAGCTAAACATTAAAATAGGAGGGGAAAAATAGTGTAGGTAGATCAGTTTACGTATCTCGGAAGTGTTTTCACCAACACGGTCAAAGTAATATTGGGGACGTAAGGAGAAGAGTTGCGCTAGGCAAGGAGGCTTTCTCAAGGAGGAGAGAGTTGATGACGGGGATGTTAGTAGGGAAGTTAAGACAAGACTCGTAAAAACTCTGATATGGAGCGTAGCTATGTACGGCGCGGAAACGTGGTCATTGAAGCAGGAGGATAGACGTAGATTGGAGGCTATTGCAGATATGTGGGTGTGTGGAGAAGAATGGAGAAGGTGAAATGGACCGAAAGAAGGAAAACAAATGAGGAAGTACTGGAGATGGTGGGTGAGGAGAGGGGTTTGTAGAGAGAAATCCTATGGAGGCAGATGGAAGATGAAAAGCGTATTGAGCGGTAGTGGGATGTTGAAGAGGGTAATAGAGGGTAGAATGTTAGGAGTACGAGGAAAGAGCAAGAACAGGATAGGGATGTTGGACGGGATGAAGGGAGGAAAGAAGTACACAGAGATGAAGAGGGACCTGATATAGAGTAGGTTGCTGGATTGGGTTTCATTTGGAGTCACGAAATATTTATTTGTTAGTTGTGTATATCCAAAAACCTACCTTAACCGTTGGTAAGGGAACAATTTTTAATTAAAATGGCACCGAAAAAACCAAAGAGTACATGTTTGTTTAACCGAAAGAGTGTTAATGAAATATTTTTACGATATTAATTTAAATGTTGTTGAAAGATTACCACCCAATAGGCATAAATAAATTAAGAACACGTTGAAAAAATGATTTTCTATACTTTGATTCGTTTTTTTTTAAATTGGCCTGCATTGACATTTTTATGGAAAAACATCGTCTGCACTGCCGTAAAAAACGCATTACAATAAAATAGATATTTCATACATCTTCATACTGCAAATAATGTCAGTAGTTACAGGTACTCCTTGAGTGCTTGGTTGGCATTGCAACGAACACAATTCGCCGTGTAAATTCCTCATATTTTTATTCCGCGTTCTTCTATGTCCATTAAATCTCAAAATTACTTAAAAAGGGGTTCAAATGGTTCAACTGTTAAATGTGAATTTATAACTATCATATTTAGTGGGCATTTGACATAATTAACACGTTATTTACAGCCTATCTAACCACTTAATTTCCATAATTTTGTAAAAAATTAATGATTGCAAACATTGCACGTGGATTATCGTTTTGATAAGGATGCTTCGAAAGTAATTCTTCATCCTCAAATACTCTTGGGCTTATTAATGTTCCACTAGTAGACTTGACATTCTAAATAAATCCTTAATTAAACGATATGAGTGAATGTTTAACAACATCTTAATGCGATTAAAACGAGTTGTTCGTACGATAGCAAAATGGTAAACAAACACAGAATGCACATTAAAAATTCACATAAGAGACAGCATTGCCGATTACATTATGGTGGAAATCTGTTCCTTGAGATTGAAAAAAGCAAATTCCTATCATCAAAACTACGTGATAATGTACTTAATGCGATTGATAGAATTAGGAGATTCATAAGTAATTAGGACATTTTAATAATTAGTTTTGAACGGTGAATGAAATGCCTTGAATGCCACTAATTCTCAAAACATCTCCCGAAACCATGAACTGGAAAGATATTACGATTCCGGAGATAAAAAAATTTTTGGGGCTCATTGTTTTCATGGGACAAGTTCGTAAAGACGCCCGAGACGGTTATCGGTCAACCGTTGTCGTCACAAGTACTCCGTTTTTTTCATTCGTTAAGTAACGGAAAGACACGTTTCTATTCCTACGAAGCAGTGACCGAGTGAGCTACCTTCAGTCCTCAGGGAAAAACAGCCTAATCAGATGATTATAATGCTCAACACGCTGCTCGGACACTTGGCATTAAGAAATAAACTTAAAAAAGGTTCTTGGTGACAAATGTTAGGAATATGAGTAGTGCCCTTTCGAATATCCACCGCATGAGGTATTGCGAAAAAGAAAGTGTAGGCTCGAGTAAGTACTCGAGGGCATTAACCTCCTTGAGGACCTTTCCTGCGTTAATCGCGTGCGGAGAATAGATGGACAAGATGGCAAGCAATTAAATGTATGAGAAGCATATTGGCGTAATATGACGAGGCGGTTGAATGAAAAGGTTAGCTCGAATAAATAGAGCTCGTTTAGAACATGACGTCAGCATACGAGATCGCAAAGTATGCACAAGTGTGGTCGTTGATTGTGTCGACGTGCTATCGTAATATTAAAACAATAATTTGACTGCCAAAGGACATTATGGCACAAAATAAAATTGGTAAACTTAATTTCAATGACGCCTAATTAGAATAAATCACATTAGCAACTCCAAACACCTACAAACTCTCAAAGTCGCTGAACGCACAAATCACTTGAATCCTTCGATGATACATTTGACATCAAAAACAAGAACATATTCCTTGATAAGATTCGACAGGGAAACATCCTCCATTATGTGATTACGGTACAAATCGTAAAAAGAGAAAATATTCCATGGCGCCCCATATTTCAATCGCCCTTGATTGCATTGAGCCGACTGTCATGGGAGCAACCAGCTCACTCCAGTTGTTACATCGAGGAATATCGCACATCACCCTTGCGATAATGAGGACAGAGTCGACATAAATCCAGTGTAATAATCAAGTATAACAATCCATAGTATAAAAATCAGACATAAGTTACAGCCAATGGAAATCCCTTTGTCGGCAATATTTTCCTCCAGGAAATTAAAAACGGATGCAGGAACTATTTCAATTATTTCCTCGAAACCAGACTGTTTGACACACAAGTAAAGGTGACATCCATTAACTTATCGAGAAACTTAATAACAAGCGAAATTCGATTTAATTCACCCACGATAACACAATGTATTTCCATTTATACACAGAGTTTTCACTATAAATATCGAGAGAGTCGAATTTGGATCATTTTGAAAATAAGCCATGCCAAAAACCAAATTTAGGCTGAGTCACTCTTTACTTTTAAACAAAACATGGCAGCCTTAAATCATTTAATAAACCACATGCTTACTGTTTCTCTCACAAAACCACGAGAAGACAAAGAATCAAAGCATGCAGTCGTAGTAAATAGATACGATCCTAAAATGATAGACAAACCGTAGGAAAAACCTTTAAACCACACGCACACCAATGAACAGAACAGGAAAGAAACATTATTTTCCCATTAATTTCAACACTAAAGTACAAATGTCCTCCAAATTATATTCATATTATGTTAGCATTAACATTAGTTTCCGTCATCCAGTCGCAAAACGAAACTTAACAGGTATTCCCAAAGACGAAACGGCCCCAAAGTAAAAATCCAGGATCTCTAAGGTCAATTCCAGCACATGTCACACATCGTACATTGGACAGACAACACACAATGTGAATAATGGGTTCTTGGAACACTTGGTTGAATATATTATCGGTCGTTTGGGCAAATCGGACGTCTCTGTACACATTTGCGAAACTTCCCATCAAATTACTCTTCTTATCTAAGATTAATCGCGGAATAGGCACACGCAATACTTCCAGTTAAACACAACCGACAGCTTACTATATAATGCAAATGGAATGAAATGGTATATCTCGATGAATGGCAATTTTTACACCAGCAATGATTTTACTAAAGCCTGTAGTAATATTGATGGCTCGACAAATAAAGTCACATTTTCAGAATATCACGTGCCTCGACGCACGCTGTCACACGTAACTAGGGGAATTCTGAATTTCTCAGCAAAAAAGATTCTCCCGCGACAAAAAAGTAGGAAATGATCATTTCAATGAAACCTTGTATTGAAGAATCATTTCTATAAGAATTATCCAGGAGGGGGAGAGCGGGAAGAGACGAGGAAGAGATGGAAGCTTAAATCTGTCTCAAAGTGTTCCACGACAGAGGTCAATGCGACCTGGACGTCTTTGAGATTGATCGATGTTTGCATCCAAAGCATATTAACAAAATATATTAGAAGACAATGCTTTAATGCAAAAACTTACAATTATTCCTGTTAGTAGGATTCTCCGAAGTTCCATCCCCTATGGACCCTTATTTCAGTGCTGAAATTCCATACGTTTTCCTCTGTCAAAACACTCTGACCTTCGTCCTTTTTCAAGGAAGCCTTAGTCACACACACACACACACACGCAGAGAATCACTGAAAAGCATTAAAAAACAAATTAGATAAAAGTCATATACACTCTAGCGTGTGCATGGAACTTTTTTTTATTTTCACTATCTTACACGCTTTCAAAAGAATACCCAAACCCTTAAAATTGCGACATTGAACGTTAAAAATCATTTTTCTGCTATAATAATTCTCTCCAGTTAAGTTTTCAATTGAAATTCTTGCAAGTAATTGAGCAGCGGAAGGTGAAAATATGTTATGTATTGATTGACCCTACAGCGGTCATATGGAGTGAAGCTACGAGTTTTTGGAACATGGAATGCATTGTCACTGAAA
This sequence comes from Hetaerina titia, assembly GCA_037158775.1. Taxonomy (NCBI): domain Eukaryota; kingdom Metazoa; phylum Arthropoda; class Insecta; order Odonata; family Calopterygidae; genus Hetaerina; species Hetaerina titia. The sequence continues at coordinate 29,235 of JAVFHJ010000027.1, forward strand.
ATGAAATTTCCCCTAAGCCCCAATCAGAGAGGACCTCCTAGTAAAATAGGGCGAAATGCATTGGAGGACTCTCCGCACCTACTGACCTTGATCCCTTTTGACCTCGGACGGCGTTGACTCCAGCATTTTAAATCGCCTTCGTCCTCTTGCGAAAATCGTTCTGACGTCTAGCACTCCGGTTCGTCAAAGTTAAATTAAAATACAAGATTACCATTTGAACAAGTATGGAAGCAAGATGCCAAACGTAAAAACAGTTGACAAACTGCTGATGGCGAAATCACTTAACATATTCAGTTTACCTGCATTTGGAGTTTAAAATAGGTTCAGATTTTGGTTCCCTGGCGTAAACAGGGTAAATTAGCAATCTTAGCGAAAAACAATTGCAGAGACTTATATCGTCGCTAATCAATATGTGTTCATCTTCTCGGCATTAATTACATTTGAGACTAATCAAAATGACACTCTTTCCAGTTTAATTGCGTATGTTCTAGTAATTTAACTTTTCCCTAGTAAACTTCCAACTGATAAGTTACTAGCAATCGCACGAAAACTCAGTCGACACTGGTGTACCCATAATTACTTAGGAATTGACGTATCCATCACTTTCGCAATAATAATTATAATATTCCCTCGCACCAAAAGAATTACACAATTTTTCACAATTGCATTTGCCTAGAACATAACGCGACGAACATGATTCATGGAAGACACGAAAATTAGACTAGAGAGTATGGACTCACCTCCGTCCACCACGAAGACCCACGACCATCTGAACGGACTAGTTAATCGAAGGAACAGCAGGTGGCCGAAACCGTTGAATGACGTCATTTTTTAAATTTGAAAATATGCCGTTAAGTGAGTTTGTAAAAAGTTAATGGTATATATGTAAACATGTTTCATTTAGATTTTGGTAATGTAATTTCTTAATGTTCTCATTATCAATGACAAATATTTCTCTTTCATTATTAATTTTGTTATGCATTTTTACTTCCCGCCTTTATCTGTTCTTTAGCAAGTAAGTGGCGCCAGGGGAAAGAGTTGACCAATTGCGAAAGCATACTCAGAACGCTGACGACACGGCTAAGGCGCGCAATGGCACGTGCCTGAAAAATATTGGATCGAATCTTGGTCTCTCGGTCCATCACTCGTTCCTACCAGCAAGAAGAAGTCCCACTGTCTCCTCTCCCGGTGAGAAGAATCATTCCATCCTCTTGATTATATCTCGGTTACTTAATCATTACCAGAGTAGATACACGCTCAATGAGATGACCCGTTAACAACAGAATCACCCATTGCACGAAATTAGGCAGTAATCCTTGGGGGCACGAATCGTCGTTCTGTTTATACCCCGAATCATTTCGACGGGCCCATAACCTGACAGATTGAAGATTACTTGATAAACATCCACAGGAGAAATTAAGAACCGTGCTCCGGGCATGGGTGTCGTGTGCAGTAGGAGGAGATACCCCTAGCGATCCCAGGTAAACCAGAATAATCAGGAATGAAATCGAAAACATCACTCTTTCGCGAGATTAAACCAATCTTTACCACGTAATAATGCGATTGAATCCCATGTCAGCTTTCAAGCCCTGTCTATCCACGATTCGCACTGATTGACAGTCGTTCTTTCGAAAAACAAAAGGACGATCCTAGAGACCCTTCCAGCTACCGATAAGACGCTTAACAGGAACGGACAATTCACTTTGAAAAAAGGCAGGACAAAATTCTTGTCATCTCAGCACATTCCTTGAGAATTTAACGGCCGATTTTCGGCAGTATACTCACGTGATTGAATGGTAAAATGGGGCGCAGTAGAATTTCCTTATTTGTGTAATTCTCCTTTGGCAGCCTGAAATGTGTTCCACTGGAGACAACCTCTCGGTGACTGCGAAAATACGGTCTCATTGTTTTTTCTGGTGTTTTTCGCTTCTCTTCTCGTGCCTGCAAATGTTCGCTCGTTTGAGCGTCCCTAGTGAGCCCCGTTTTTTCATTGTGAGAAGTTCTTTGGGTGTTTCAATTGGGGGGAATAAATCTATGACGCCATTTTCTTAGAGTGCAAAGCGGAGTTGGCCCAAGCAAAACCTGAACTCTTATTATTTAAAAGATCTTGCATTATCATCGAATGAAATAAGACCTTAGAAAGCCATTCATTTTGTGTTTGAATGTTCTTTTACGGGATAACAACTGTAGGGTCACACTCGGAGATAACAAAAATGCCACTTGCCACCCTCGGCGTCTAGGTAACAATTAGTTAAACTCAATTGCATGCACTTTCAATAACCTCCTGTGTGTTGTGTCAAAACCCTTTCCCGCATGCCATTAAGTAATGTATTGCTGTTTACAGTATTGTTTTCTCACCTTTTGGTACCCTAAATTTCCACTTCCATCCCTTGTCCCTCTCCGTGGGTGGGCCCTCCTCCCACCTGCAGCGTTGGGCCGAATTCCACGTCTTGAGTAGGAGAGATTTTTATGCGGAACGTTCTTGTGGTGGTGGTAATTCGCCTGGCTACTTGCTAGAAACTAGCTTGCACGTTCGTGATTAATTTCTTGCTGCATCCTGGGGTAAAATTATTTGTTGTAGTTAAGCGTATTTGCTTGCATGCTTGTGGAGTGAAGGGACGTAGATGTGTGTTTGCATGCGCGTCGAATGATAGGATTTTACGATGAATGTGTGCACTGCTGTGGATTCGGGTTTGCATGTGTGTGTTGGTTTTCAATGCAGTATTTCTTTTTTCCTTTTTTGGGTGGTGACCTAACACCCCCCGCCACACGCCCTTGCGGCGGCTTGCGGAGTATTATGTAGATGTAGATGTTCTATTCACGTGCAATTTTAACTATTTAAGTGTCCTGTGTGACGCGAGGGTAATTTTATTATTGAAGTAGGTTCAAGCTAAGATTGCTCCAAGAAGAAGAAGGAACATCACCGAAAGTGCGGTGCGGGAAAGAAGAATTGAATTGGTTATGCCTTTCGAGAATACAAGTACGGGAGTGACCGTGAGTAGCATGTATTCACCATGTTCCTCTATGTTTTGTGTAGTTTTGTTCTATACATTCCCACCCTGTTTCAAGTTCCTTAATATGGGTTACGCTCTGTCGACAATGGTCGAATGTCATTTTGCGAAAGAAAACCTCCTCTCATTCGTTCATTTAATTGAGTAGAGCCTTGACCTTGCATAATGACTTAACTCGGTTCAGACACTTTCCAGGTCGCAATTGTGTATCGTACACATCGGTGTTATTTGTTGAGACTGGACCCATTCACCGCTGTCCAGGCGTCTTTCGCTGTTGGGAGTAGGGTTCTGGAGGTAACGAGATTTTCTTATATTTATTTAGCATTTTTGAGGGAGTGTGGGGTGGGTGAGAGGGGGTGAAAGGAGAGGGGAAAAATCGGGATGCGATCGGTGTAGATGGGAAGGAGGAGGGGGGTGTTAAGCGTCAGTGATTGAAATCGGTCCACAGTGGGGGGTGCGGAAGGGGATTTTGTGTCTTTCGGTGAACCAAAGCGATACCATATCCACGATTGGGGAGAGATATTCTAGCAATACATCGATGGTCAAACTATTCTTTTTTAAATTCCTTCTGATTTCCAGCTCTTCCCACTCGTCCATCCTCCCCCCAATGTCCAGTTGGTGCATCAATTCCGGGGGTTAAATACCTCCCATGATTATCTTACCACGGATGCTGGGTGAAGTGAGATTGCTTGATGTTACAATTCCTAAAACAGCGTCTATGCCCTTCCGCCCGTGTTCCTAATGCCCTCTCCCCGTTTGGCACGTGTGCATCACAGTCCTTATTTCAAATTAACCAATGAATGCCACTTTTATTCTGTTTTCCTAATTTCTCTTTCGTATAGAGTTCAGAAATAATTTTTAAACATTGTTATTGTAAAAGGCTATTCGAAATTCTTCCTTAGGAAAGAGGTTGGCTATCTTTCACAAAATAAAACCATAAAGAATACCCTTTTTCAAACAGAATTAATATTGAATGGAGCTTTGTTTGAGCCCTATCCATATCCAATTATAGGAATTGTAAGGAAAAGTGTAAGGTAGCCACTGGGTGATGAACCATTCGTCAGTTATTTTTATTCCATTGTAACTGTCTAATAATTAGAAGGAATGGTTTTAAGTGTCACTAATAATTGTAAATGTCTAATTGCAATAATGTCTAATATTTGTTACTGTCTAATTGTACAGGATAACTGTTAAAATATTGTTTGTATGTTACGTGACCGTTGCCACCGAGACAATTGCCCAATTGCAACGAATATCAATAAATAAACAAGAGACCATTTTTTACTCTTATTCAACCACATTAATTGGTTTGTGCAAAAGATTTTTTGCTTGATAGGAAGGTTTTATTTACAGGGTAGCTTCTATTAAAATGTCCTTGTAGCCATTTTTCATTGCCAAATATGTTGGAAGTATAAAAAAATTTGCTTTTGGGGACTTGGATGTTCACTTTCGTCATGTTATAGTTTTTGAAGAGTTTGATATAAAGTATCATTGTGTGTCTATGTTAAAGCGATTGTTAGAGGGTTTGAGTTTTAGAGCTCCTCAGAAATTTACTAGTGGTCAAAATATTATTTGGAAGAAACCCGTAATTTTTGTAAGCAATGAATTATGTATTAATGATGACCCTCTTTTGTCTAGGTTATTGATAGTTAATTGCGATGTTCCGTAATATGCAACGAAAGCGCGTTTGCAGCTTCAGGTTAAAGAGGAGAAGGAAATACTTGATGAAGACGTTTATGACATATCGTCGGATTGTTAAGCGTCGTAGTTATGTGTCTAGATTCCGTTTTAGTCCTGTGTTGAGGGTTACTGAGAAGGATGTGTCTTGGACTAATATGATGTTTGGTTTTCATTATTTGCCAGATGGTATTTGGGATGATAAGATGTTTGATGCTGATTGGGGTTCTGCCTGGAACGGACATAACAAAATGTTTACTTAATTGTCTTTTACTTGGCATAGGTGGTTTATTAATAATATTTTAATTAAGTTTGATAATTTTCAGATAATAACTAGGAAGTACGTTTTTGATAAGTCTTTGTCTGTTGATGACATTGGAAAGTTTGTTAAAGTCCGTATTACTCCTGGGGAGGAAGATGATCCTATTTCTTTAAGTAAATTTCGTGAGGAAAGTTATCCAAGTCCAAGATTAATAACATTTGTTAATAAAAAGTTAGATTCCGGAGGAATTTCCTAGAGCTTTAGGAGGAATTCCAGAGCGAGCTTTAGATGCATCACATAAGAATATTGATAATGTTAAAACGTACCATAAGTTGCCTAAAAATATTGTTGCGAATGTATCCTAATGTGTAATATAAATTGTCATTATAACGCTTAAATTCAAATCAATATAACCGCCGTTATTCCAGAATTTCATTATTGTTGATTTCAATTTGGAAGCATTAATTGATTAAAAGTAGTCTTAATATCAATGTCTCTTTTTTTCAATTAGTCCCTTTCGTTTCATCGGCAAATTAATGCGAATTGCGCTTTTTTGATTGGTATTTTAAATGTAATGTGATCCACCGTTCGTCGCATAGGCCCTCGGGTCGTATTTGACCCTTTAGGCGGTATATTCTTGTCACACGTTCGTCTATTTTTCAATTGAAATATAGTTGATTATAGTAGTAGGATGTCTTTTGCGATTTTGTCAGTAATATTCAATATTTTTCACTTAAGCGTCCACAATACATTCCAACGTCCATTCATTTATCCAAATTTTCCAAATGACGTAAATTTCAAACATTTGGAACGGAAAATTCGCGGCTATTAAACAATACTCTTCGCATGGATACGAATATCAACTCTCATTTGTTTTCGTTCCCCTTGCGCATTGAATACATCAAACAATTCATTCAATGTAAATAGACGTGAGTGTAATTTATTTTTTTTTGGGTTTAATTTGTGGTATTTAAGGTGAGAGTTATATTAATATATCATATTCAGTGTTTGATATCCTCTATTTAATATTGTTTGAGGTGTTTAATGACAATAGAGCATCGTTTTCCTTTTGTTCAACATTTTCGTGTGCTTGTTTACATTTCTGATGCTTGGCAATAGGCGAGTGTTATGCAATAACGTGTATTTCAATGTTTGAATCAACGTTACAATAAAATCATAAACATTTCATAATTTTTACGTATGTATTTTCTTGGAAACTATCCAGCTATTTATTAATACAATGAAATATAGTAACCTTCCATAGTACAAAGAGGAGACCTTTAAGTTGTTCTCATCTCGAAGTACATACTTCCCTTGACGGGAAGACACTTATCTCAACATATCTTTATCTTCATTAATTATCGTAATACTCTTTTTTTCACACATATTTTCCTCATTAAAACTGTTTAAGAATGCAGTCTTCCCAGTTGTTCTTGCATATGACGTTAAAGAAGGATTATTTATCGATTTGAGATCTCGAGAAAGAAATAACATTGGCAACTATTCTCTCAACTCCTGCCTACCATAATCACAATTACACTAGAGGAAGGAACAACATCCATTATACGAATATTAAAACTAAAGCATTGAAGTTAGGGCCCAACGAAATGGGCCTCGGATTATATATATAACAAAGTACCCAAAAGTATGAAGGAAACCAAGGCAACTTTTGCATTCAGGCATAAAATTAAAAACATATCCACAACACAATATGTTCTGCACAGTGTTGACAAATGTCTCAACAATATTCCTGACCGGAAGGTTCATAATCTCTGTTTATAGCAATGGTCCATGGTCCGATTCATGTTGGTGATCAATCATTTTCTTAATTGATATTTCATGTGCACGTTACAGCCAATGTTCATGGGTTTGTGTCAAATGTTATGTAACCGTGAGCACCATTTCCTTTTTTTCTGCATCTTAATTTGAGCCTGTTTCATTTTCGAAGTGCCTTATTAATCGTGTTTATACACCACCAACCTGGTATCAATGAATTGTCATCTCTGAGCAAATAAAAAGCAGTAATAAAATAACAGGGAGTCTTAAGGCCTGGCAGTATTCAAGAACATTTATTCTTTAAAATGTTTCCCTTGAGGTGGCATTTCTATTCAGCATAGGGACCTTCTTCACAATAGAAATATGTGTATATATATATGTACGTTAGGAATGATTCACTGACACATATCTCATTGGAAGCCATTTTGAGATGATTCCTGTCATTTCAAATTCTTGATGGCACAGCATCTACTCAAAGGTTTTCAATATCTAAAACATTGCATCAATGTTTCCTATTACCAATGACGGCATCCTTTCAAGGACACGCATCTCTGCATGTAGATCATGTATGCTTGCTTGTATGGTGCTTGTGTGTGATAGCTTTACAAGACCATTTCTGTAAATTTCAACTCTATTCGCCAAAACATTACAAAGTACCTCCATTTTTAATGCCTAACTCATTCTCTAAGCACCTGAACACACACCTCTATCGACATTATTCACATATGAGACCTGTTCTGTCTGAAACTATCCAGCCAATTCATAAATTCATTTTGAGAAGCATAGTAGCCTCCCATTGAACAATTAGTGGGCCAAAGTTGTCCCAATCTAGAAGCACAACTCCTCTTTAAACCTCACACACTCATTCCAGCATCTCTTTCATTTTTTATCAAAACAATTAGCAATGTTCATTGATTTGGAATGGTGATCATCAAGGCTGCCTTTTCAGATTCTCTCCCCTATTTCACCAACGTCGAGAATCTTGTGTGGTCAATTGCTCTTAGTAGCTTGCTCCATGGTCCAAATGATAACCCAGGCTTTCTTACAGAATCATAAACCTGGAAAAGATTGATGGGTTCTGCTGTGTCCTTTCAAATCAAGGTGTTAACCATAAACACAACAGCTGAGTTTTCCCAATGTACTGAGTCCTTATGTACTGAATAATGGAAAGAATACAATGAGGACTCTCTGATGACTGAAATTCCCATTAAAAGGTTTTTTGCAAATGATTTTGGTTCAAATTGGGGCCCATGTTCAGAGATATATTGAACGTTTGTTTTGAGATTACGAAAATTTTTCCTTCAATTCTATATTCAGAAATAATTTGTGGGTCTTAGATATTAAACAGCTCCCTTTTTTTAGATTATATTTGAAACATAAGTAAGCCTTCTTCCTCCAGTCTTTCTTAGTGTGCCGAGGTCCGTTTTTGGAATGAAACTGTCTGAGCCAGAGGAATGGCTACACTATCTTCTACCCCTCAACGGTCCCTGCAAATTATTGGACTCTCTCTGGGATCCTGGGAAAAACAAATGCTTTGTTAATCAACATGGCCAAGAGCACAAGCCTTTCTTTGCTCAGGGAGAGATTCCAAGTGCCCTTTCAGATGTTAACTCATTGTTTGAAGTGAGGATATATGTTTCCATCAATTATTTTGGCTATTTAGCAAAATATTTTGAACTTTTAAACATATCAATCAGATGTTTAAGAATGGGTGTGTACTCCCTTGCTTAAACTGATAGCCCTACCCAATGAATCAAACATTAATCTCCTTCTTACTTACATCCAAAGTCATCATCTAGAGAGGCCAATATATTAAGTGGTGCCGTAAGTTTATCAGGAGCACGAGGACATGGAATCAGACTCCAAAATAAGCCTCTGATTACAATAAACTTTGGAGTACATGCTAAAACCGACATCATATTGACACCTCGCCTACCCTGAGAGTGATTGGCAATAGCTACCTATCATTGATCTCTAATATGACATTAACAAGTCAAAATGGCTTTATTCTCATTATTTGAAAGCTTTCCTTCGATAAATATGGTATTTTAAGTGATGCTTTTAAATACCTCATGAACCAATTTCAACTAGCATATACAATGACAATGGGTACGATGTGGTCCAGGGGTAGAGCGTTGGATTACAGAGTAGAGAGGGCTTAGATTCCCAGACACACCTCTCTGGTAACACCCTCTGCCATTCACTTCTACTGTGTGATTTATGGCAGGGTATGGGAGGTTATTTAGGAAAACATGGGGAAAAGGGGTCTAAATAATACTCTGCCAAAGTGAATGTTTCTCATTCAGTTAAGGGTTTTAATGTTGAGTGAACGCCATTTTATCACCTACCAAACCCTGCTTCAAAAAAAAAATGGACACATTTTTCATACACTTTAAGCCCCAATTCTAATGATTAAACAATTGCTTATGCAGTTTCTGGCCGCAAATGCTAGAGGGACAAGAAAGTAGTGCCTTGTTTTTTTGGTAACAGTGAGTCAAATGGAAATTCATTTTAATGCAACCATTTCAGAGAGTAAAAATCATTCGCCTTGACCGGGATTCGAACCCGGATCCCTCGATATCCGGCCGAGTGCTTTAACCATTTAAGCTACCGAGACGTCCTCTTACACTCTGAAATTTTGGGGGCTTTAAAGGAACAAGATGTTATGACGAAATACCGTACATACAATGTCACAGGCATCCGTAGTCGTGCGCGACGCGCCACAGTCCACGATGTTAATAAAGCCAATTTCAAACAGGCTGTTCATACCTTAGACAAATTTCAAGAAACTGTAATAGTAACTTTAACGGAGTCACCCGTTATGTGTGCATTATAATGCAACCATTTCAGAGAGTAAAAATCATTCGCCTTGACCGGGATTCGAACCCGGATCCCTCGATATCCGGCCGAGTGCTTTAACCATTTAAGCTACCGAGACGTCCTCTTACACTCTGAAATTTTGGGGGCTTTAAAGGAACAAGATGTTATGACGAAATACCGTACATACAATGTCACAGGCATCCGTAGTCGTGCGCGACGCGCCACAGTCCACGATGTTAATAAAGCCAATTTCAAACAGGCTGTTCATACCTTAGACAAATTTCAAGAAACTGTAATAGTAACTTTAACGGAGTCACCCGTTATGTGTGCATTATAATGCAACCATTTCAGAGAGTAAAAATCATTCGCCTTGACCGGGATTCGAACCCGGATCCCTCGATATCCGGCCGAGTGCTTTAACCATTTAAGCTACCGAGACGTCCTCTTACACTCTGAAATTTTGGGGGCTTTAAAGGAACAAGATGTTATGACGAAATACCGTACATACAATGTCACAGGCATCCGTAGTCGTGCGCGACGCGCCACAGTCCACGATGTTAATAAAGCCAATTACAAACAGGCTGTTCATACCTTAGACAAATTTCAAGAAACTGTAATAGTAACTTTAACGGAGTCACCCGTTATGTGTGCATTATAATGCAACCATTTCAGAGAGTAAAAATCATTCGCCTTGACCGGGATTCGAACCCGGATCCCTCGATATCCGGCCGAGTGCTTTAACCATTTAAGCTACCGAGACGTCCTCTTACACTCTGAAATTTTGGGGGCTTTAAAGGAACAAGATGTTATGACGAAATACCGTACATACAATGTCACAGGCATCCGTAGTCGTGCGCGACGCGCCACAGTCCACGATGTTAATAAAGCCAATTTCAAACAGGCTGTTCATACCTTAGACAAATTTCAAGAAACTGTAATAGTAACTTTAACGGAGTCACCCGTTATGTGTGCATTATAATGCAACCATTTCAGAGAGTAAAAATCATTCGCCTTGACCGGGATTCGAACCCGGATCCCTCGATATCCGGCCGAGTGCTTTAACCATTTAAGCTACCGAGACGTCCTCTTACACTCTGAAATTTTGGGGGCTTTAAAGGAACAAGATGTTATGACGAAATACCGTACATACAATGTCACAGGCATCCGTAGTCGTGCGCGACGCGCCACAGTCCACGATGTTAATAAAGCCAATTTCAAACAGGCTAAAGAAATTGGCTTTATTAACATCGTGGACTGTGGCGCGTCGCGCACGACTAAGGATGCCTGTGACATTGTATGTACGGTATTTCGTCATAACATCTTGTTCCTTTAAAGCCCCCAAAATTTCAGAGTGTAAGAGGACGTCTCGGTAGCTTAAATGGTTAAAGCACTCGGCCGGATATCGAGGGATCCGGGTTCGAATCCCGGTCAAGGCAAATGATTTTTACTCTCTGAAATGGTTGCATTATAATGCACACATCACGGGTGACTCCGTTAAAGTTACTATTACAGTTTCTTGAAATTTGTCTAAGGTATGAACAGCCTGTTTGAAATTGGCTTTATTAACATCGTGGACTGTGGCGCGTCGCGCACGACTACGGATGCCTGTGACATTGTATGTACGGTATTTCGTCATAACATCTTGTTCCTTTAAAGCCCCCAAAATTTCAGAGTGTAAGAGGACGTCTCGGTAGCTTAAATGGTTAAAGCACTCGGCCGGATATCGAGGGATCCGGGTTCGAATCCTGGTCAAGGCGAATGATTTTTACTCTCTGAAATGGTTGCATTATAATGCACACATAACGGGTGACTCCGTTAAAGTTACTATTACAGTTTCTTGAAATTTGTCTAAGGTATGAACAGCCTGTTTGAAATTGGCTTTATTAACATCGTGGACTGTGGCGCGTCGCGCACGACTACGGATGCCTGTGACATTGTATGTACGGTATTTCGTCATAACATCTTGTTCCTTTAAAGCCCCCAAAATTTCAGAGTGTAAGAGGACGTCTCGGTAGCTTAAATGGTTAAAGCACTCGGCCGGATATCGAGGGATCCGGGTTCGAATCCCGGTCAAGGCGAATGATTTTTACTCTCTGAAATGGTTGCATTATAATGCACACATAACGGGTGACTCCGTTAAAGTTACTATTACAGTTTCTTGAAATTTGTCTAAGGTATGAACAGCCTGTTTGAAATTGGCTTTATTAACATCGTGGACTGTGGCGCGTCGCGCACGACTACGGATGCCTGTGACATTGTATGTACGGTATTTCGTCATAACATCTTGTTCCTTTAAAGCCCCCAAAATTTCAGAGTGTAAGAGGACGTCTCGGTAGCTTAAATGGTTAAAGCACTCGGCCGGATATCGAGGGATCCGGGTTCGAATCCCGGTCAAGGCGAATGATTTTTACTCTCTGAAATGGTTGCATTATAATGCACACATAACGGGTGACTCCGTTAAAGTTACTATTACAGTTTCTTGAAATTTGTCTAAGGTATGAACAGCCTGTTTGAAATTGGCTTTATTAACATCGTGGACTGTGGCGCGTCGCGCACGACTACGGATGCCTGTGACATTGTATGTACGGTATTTCGTCATAACATCTTGTTCCTTTAAAGCCCCCAAAATTTCAGAGTGTAAGAGGACGTCTCGGTAGCTTAAATGGTTAAAGCACTCGGCCGGATATCGAGGGATCCGGGTTCGAATCCCGGTCAAGGCGAATGATTTTTACTCTCTGAAATGGTTGCATTATAATGCACACATAACGGGTGACTCCGTTAAAGTTACTATTACAGTTTCTTGAAATTTGTCTAAGGTATGAACAGCCTGTTTGAAATTGGCTTTATTAACATCGTGGACTGTGGCGCGTCGCGCACGACTACGGATGCCTGTGACATTGTATGTACGGTATTTCGTCATAACATCTTGTTCCTTTAAAGCCCCCAAAATTTCAGAGTGTAAGAGGACGTCTCGGTAGCTTAAATGGTTAAAGCACTCGGCCGGATATCGAGGGATCCGGGTTCGAATCCCGGTCAAGGCGAATGATTTTTACTCTCTGAAATGGTTGCATTATAATGCACACATAACGGGTGACTCCGTTAAAGTTACTGTTACAGTTTCTTGAAATTTGTCTAAGGTATGAACAGCCTGTTTGAAATTGGCTTTATTAACATCGTGGACTGTGGCGCGTCGCGCACGACTACGGATGCCTGTGACATTGTATGTACGGTATTTCGTCATAACATCTTGTTCCTTTAAAGCCCCCAAAATTTCAGAGTGTAAGAGGACGTCTCGGTAGCTTAAATGGTTAAAGCACTCGGCCGGATATCGAGGGATCCGGGTTCGAATCCCGGTCAAGGCGAATGATTTTTACTCTCTGAAATGGTTGCATTATAATGCACACATAACGGGTGACTCCGTTAAAGTTACTATTACAGTTTCTTGAAATTTGTCTAAGGTATGAACAGCCTGTTTGAAATTGGCTTTATTAACATCGTGGACTGTGGCGCGTCGCGCACGACTACGGATGCCTGTGACATTGTATGTACGGTATTTCGTCATAACATCTTGTTCCTTTAAAGCCCCCAAAATTTCAGAGTGTAAGAGGACGTCTCGGTAGCTTAAATGGTTAAAGCACTCGGCCGGATATCGAGGGATCCGGGTTCGAATCCCGGTCAAGGCGAATGATTTTTACTCTCTGAAATGGTTGCATTATAATGCACACATAACGGGTGACTCCGTTAAAGTTACTATTACAGTTTCTTGAAATTTGTCTAAGGTATGAACAGCCTGTTTGAAATTGGCTTTATTAACATCGTGGACTGTGGCGCGTCGCGCACGACTACGGATGCCTGTGACATTGTATGTACGGTATTTCGTCATAACATCTTGTTCCTTTAAAGCCCCCAAAATTTCAGAGTGTAAGAGGACGTCTCGGTAGCTTAAATGGTTAAAGCACTCGGCCGGATATCGAGGGATCCGGGTTCGAATCCCGGTCAAGGCGAATGATTTTTACTCTCTGAAATGGTTGCATTATAATGCACACATAACGGGTGACTCCGTTAAAGTTACTATTACAGTTTCTTGAAATTTGTCTAAGGTATGAACAGCCTGTTTGAAATTGGCTTTATTAACATCGTGGACTGTGGCGCGTCGCGCACGACTACGGATGCCTGTGACATTGTATGTACGGTATTTCGTCATCACATCTTGTTCCTTTAAAGCCCCCAAAATTTCAGAGTGTAAGAGGACGTCTCGGTAGCTTAAATGGTTAAAGCACTCGGCCGGATATCGAGGGATCCGGGTTCGAATCCCGGTCAAGGCGAATGATTTTTACTCTCTGAAATGGTTGCATTATAATGCACACATAACGGGTGACTCCGTTAAAGTTACTATTACAGTTTCTTGAAATTTGTCTAAGGTATGAACAGCCTGTTTGAAATTGGCTTTATTAACATCGTGGACTGTGGCGCGTCGCGCACGACTACGGATGCCTGTGACATTGTATGTACGGTATTTCGTCATAACATCTTGTTCCTTTAAAGCCCCCAAAATTTCAGAGTGTAAGAGAACGTCTCGGTAGCTTAAATGGTTAAAGCACTCGGCCGGATATCGAGGGATCCGGGTTCGAATCCCGGTCAAGGCGAATGATTTTTACTCTCTGAAATGGTTGCATTATAATGCACACATAACGGGTGACTCCGTTAAAGTTACTATTACAGTTTCTTGAAATTTGTCTAAGGTATGAACAGCCTGTTTGAAATTGGCTTTATTAACATCGTGGACTGTGGCGCGTCGCGCACGACTACGGATGCCTGTGACATTGTATGTACGGTATTTCGTCATAACATCTTGTTCCTTTAAAGCCCCCAAAATTTCAGAGTGTAAGAGGACGTCTCGGTAGCTTAAATGGTTAAAGCACTCGGCCGGATATCGAGGGATCCGGGTTCGAATCCCGGTCAAGGCGAATGATTTTTACTCTCTGAAATGGTTGCATTATAATGCACACATAACGGGTGACTCCGTTAAAGTTACTATTACAGTTTCTTGAAATTTGTCTAAGGTATGAACAGCCTGTTTGAAATTGGCTTTATTAACATCGTGGACTGTGGCGCGTCGCGCACGACTACGGATGCCTGTGACATTGTATGTACGGTATTTCGTCATCACATCTTGTTCCTTTAAAGCCCCCAAAATTTCAGAGTGTAAGAGGACGTCTCGGTAGCTTAAATGGTTAAAGCACTCGGCCGGATATCGAGGGATCCGGGTTCGAATCCCGGTCAAGGCGAATGATTTTTACTCTCTGAAATGGTTGCATTATAATGCACACATAACGGGTGACTCCGTTAAAGTTACTATTACAGTTTCTTGAAATTTGTCTAAGGTATGAACAGCCTGTTTGAAATTGGCTTTATTAACATCGTGGACTGTGGCGCGTCGCGCACGACTACGGATGCCTGTGACATTGTATGTACGGTATTTCGTCATAACATCTTGTTCCTTTAAAGCCCCCAAAATTTCAGAGTGTAAGAGGACGTCTCGGTAGCTTAAATGGTTAAAGTACTCGGCCGGATATCGAGGGATCCGGGTTCGAATCCCGGTCAAGGCGAATGATTTTTACTCTCTGAAATGGTTGCATTATAATGCACACATAACGGGTGACTCCGTTAAAGTTACTATTACAGTTTCTGGAAATTCATTTTTTACACTTTGTCGTAAGGGTTTACTTCACATCTCCTCAGCACAAGAACCAAAAATGATGTGAAATCGAATTTTCATTATGGTAATATATGTTAGGGCCCTCATTATTATTATGTTCCATGTATTCTACCGACCTTAAACAAACTCTTTACACGCCAAAAATACCACATACAGGCACCTGAAATTGTCACTGGTCTTTCACCGCTGAAGGTAAGTTTCAGAAGGACATTAGCACTATTTCTACTTCATCAAAGACTGGTTACAACGAAGTACTTACATGCCAAATGTACATCTCAGTTCCTATGGAAATCTCGTCTCCAACGCGGATTCAATGATAAAAATGTTAAAATAACTACTGGTGTTTGAGAACTTAATATGACTTTTCGATAAACAATTATTCCTCTCCGGTCAAGGACAGGTAAGGACGAAAGGCTTATGTAAAAATTATAGGCTGCAGTACACGTCCTCATGGTTACTTTCGAAATGGCACATCTTAATATTTCCAAAGGACACAAAATCAAGAAAGGCGGTGGATGACTATTTTCGTCAAAAATACGAGAATAGTATTCCACCGAAAACACCATGTTCGTGCTTCCACCAAGAACTTTAGGCTCCATTAAACTTCTTTTCCATTAGTTTAACTTGATGGGCAATCTATACTTACAGCATATGGTTTAATTATGAAAAGTATGATGAAGTCAGAAAGTTTTTTTCCCTCTGTAATTACTGCTAAGTCACGTTTCCACAAGGAACTATATGAATAACATTTTGCAGTCGTATCCTTAATAAAATATCTTAAATAACGTGAGCTTACCTGGACCTTTTGTGCAAATTTGCTATTGCCTTTTCACGGCGGATAACCACATTTAACATCATGACAACAAATATTTATTCGGGACAATTGGTATTTAAAATCTTCTCCAAGTGAAGATCAACCAGGATAACACGATTGAAACAGGGAATAATCAAAATATAACACCTTTACACAAAAATAGCGTATTCGACAACATGTCTCTCTCTATCAGCTGTTGCATGATCGTACGATGAAACTGGCCCACGGAAAGCTAGCCCACGAAAGCAAAGTCTTCAAACCCAAGCATGTGCTTATATAGAGTAATTCCACAATTAAAATGTCTTGTGGAATTGGCGTTGGAAAACGTGTGAAAAAGTACTCAGAAATCGTTTTCTCGTGAACCACGATGGATAGGGGATTAATGCAAATGTTATCTTGTGTTGAAACAGTCAGCCTGCGAATATTTGTACCGAAAATAATTTTCACAACAGTTCGTCACTGGTGTTTATGTGACATTAACTGCAGTCTGCAGAGAAAGTTAAAATTTTAGAATAATATCTTAAGTCTTGGAGTTTTGATCAATGTTTTGAAATTGGTAAACAAACCGATTAACGTAAATAGTAATTCTTTTGTTTCTCTCATGTGTTTTCCGGCTTCCCGCCAAAAGTATAAGAAATAGTCAGACGATTAATAAAACATCAACATTCCCTTAATATTAGAAAATTCAAATATAACATTAGGACTAATGTTGTAACTATATTGCAAATGACTATATGACTAGTACATGTGATTTTAAATAAACCACCAATATGACGTAGAATACATTTGTGCCTTTGTTTTTATTGAAGCGTATTTTATTTAAAGTATGACGGACGCAAATCAAGTAAATATGGCTCGTAAGTCTTGCCCGAAACGATAAAATAAGTTCGTTGGAGAAATTCTTTTTCGTCTACACACGGGCATACGACAATCGTACTTCCAACTTAGCGAAGGCGTCGGCCTAGGTAAGTCTGGACCAGGTCCAGAATAAGTACCATTGTAGGCGGGAATTCACGAAAACGTTAGTTTCCGTGTCGAAGGGTGGACACTCCTTACTTTGTTCCTTAAAGCAAGTTAAACGAAACTAAATATCCTTTTCGGAAGTCGAAATAGTGGATAACTTCCACTAAAATCGGCGGGTCGTTCATTTTGCTCCAAGAGTAGGAAAGATTTCCATTTTAAAGACTTTCAAATATCAATGACGAGATCCCAAATCGATAAATAATCCTTCTTTAACGTCATATCCAAGAACAACTGGGAAGACTGCATTCTTAAACAGTTTTAATGAGGAAAATATGTGTGAAAAAAAGAGTATTACGATAATTAATGAAGATAAAGATATGTTGAGATAAGTGTCTTCCCGTCAAGGGAAGTATGTACTTCGAGATGAGAACAACTTAAAGGTCTCCTCTTTGTACTATGGAAGGTTACTATATTTCATTGTATTAATAAATAGCTGGATAGTTTCCAAGAAAATACATACGTAAAAATTATGAAATGTTTATGATTTTATTGTAACGTTGATTCAAACATTGAAATACACGTTATTGCATAACACTCGCCTATTGCCAAGCATCAGAAATGTAAACAAGCACACGAAAATGTTGAACAAAAGGAAAACGATGCTCTATTGTCATTAAACACCTCAAACAATATTAAATAGAGGATATCAAACACTGAATATGATATATTAATATAACTCTCAACCTTAAATACCACAAATTAAACCCGAAAAACAAATTACACTCACGTCAATTGACATTGAGTGAATTGTTTGATGTATTCAATGCGCAAGGGGAACGAAAACAAATGAGAGTTGATATTCGTATCCATGCGAAGAGTATTGTTTAATAGCCGCGAATTTTCCGTTCCAAATGTTTGAAATTTACGTCATTTGGAAAATTTGGATAAATGAATGGACGTTGGAATGTATTGTGGACGCTTAAGTGAAAAATATTGAATATTACTGACAAAATCGCAAAAGACATCCTACTACTATAATCAACTATATTTCAACTGAAAAATAGACGAACGTGTGACAAGAATATACCGCCTAAAGGGTCAAATACGACCCGAGGGCCTATGCGACGAACGGTGGATCACATTGCATTTATAATGCCAATCAAAAAAGCGCAATTGACATTAATTTGCTGATGAAACGAAAGGGACTAATTGAAAAAAAGAGACATTGATATTTAGACTACTTTTAATCAATTAATGCTTCCAAATTGAAATCAACAATAATGAAATTCTGGAATAACGGCGGTTATATTGATTTAAATTTAGGCATTATAATGACAATTTATATTATATATATATATATATATATATATATATATATATATATACACACACACACACACACACACACACACACATACATCAGCCGAATGAACAACATTTCTACATTTAGGATACATTCGCAACAGTATTTTTTAGTCAACTTATGGTACGTTTTAACATTATCAATATTCTTATGTGATGCATCTAAAGCTCTCTCTGGAATTCCTCCTAAAGCTCTAGGAAATTCCTCCGGAATCTAACTTTTTATTAACAAATGTTATTAATCATGGACTTGGATAACTTTCCACCCACGGAGAGGGACAAGGGATGGAAGTGGAAATTTAGGGTAGCAAAAGAAGAGAAAACAATACTGTAATCAGCAAGACATTACTTAATGGCATTCCAATGCGGGCATGCGGGAAGGGTTTTGTCACAACACACAGGTGGTTAGTGAAAAAGCATGCAATTGAGTTTAACTAATTGTTACCTACACGCCGAGGGTGGCAAGTGGCATTTTTGTTATCTCCGAGTGTGACCCTACAGTTGTTATCCCGTATTGTCCGTGGGAAGAAGGAGTCCTTGAGTCTGCTGGTCCTGGCATCTATTTCCCGAATTTTGTACACATGATCCAAGCGACCTATGTATGTTGGAGCGCGAATAATTTTCGAGACCTCGGTGCTGAGACATTTTTATTTATTAGGTAATCTACTGGTTAAGGTAGGTTTTTGGATGGACACAACTATCAAATAAACATTTTGTAACTGCAAACGAAACCCAATCCAGCAACCTAATCTATATCAGGTCCCTCTTCATCTCCGTGTACCTCCTTCTTCCCTTCATCCCGTCCAACATCCCTATCCTCGCTTTCCCAACAATCTCCCCTCTATTACCCTCTTCAACATTCCACTACCGCTCAATACGCCTTTCATTCATCTTTCATCTGACTCCATACTGACGCCTTTCATCTGTTTGAGACGGGTGCGGATTCTGCGATGAGGGTGTCGTGGGGGACAGGAGAGAACTCCGTTGACTCACTCCATTAATGGGAAGCATTGAAAGAGGAATGAACTCCATTTCCCAACCCCGACCCTTAATGATTGCTTCTAAATCTTAGCCGTGCCTCGCCTTTTAGTCTAAGTCTGCGGGCGGCAGGGCACGGGCTGACTCGCTTGCGATGGATTATATTTCTTTATCCTCGGGTGCTCTAGTTCATATACGATTCCTGCCCTTACTTCGCTTGCCCAAAATTCTCCCCTCTATTACCTTCTTCCACATTTCACTACCGCTCAATATTCCTTTCATCCATTTTTCCTGCCCCTATTGGATTTCTCTCAACAAACCCCTCTCCTCCCCCACCATCTCCAGTACTTCCTCATTTGTTTTCCTTTCGGTCTTTTCCATCTTAGATAATAAATTAGCATCTGTCGTAATATTAATATAAGTATACGCAGACATCTTTATATTACCGGCACATAATGCTTGATAACAAATGCCTAGTGATATTGCACCAAACAATCACCTCGCAACAAATCAACAACTTTAATGTTAAAGTTTATCTAAACCTATCGTAGTACTCAACCTATACCCAAATTAATTAAAAATTCATCTCCGAAGATAAATTAATGCCTTCAATGATATTTAAACAAATATACGCAGACTTGTTTATGTTCAAGGTAAGAGGATGTGTGCAAACAAATGCTTAGCGATATTGCCGTAAACAGTCGCCTAGCAGCAACGTAATAAGTTCTCAAAAAAGTTTCGTAAGCCGATTTAATTATAATTTTCAACGCATTAATAATTAATTCATTTACAAATGAATACCACGTTTCCGCGCCGTACATAGCTACGCTCCATATCAGAGTTTTTATGAGTCTTGTCTTAACATCCCTACTCAACCTCCCCGTCATCAACTCCCTCCTCCTTGAGAAAGCCTCCTTGCCTAGCATTGCAATTCTTCTCTTTACGTCCCCAATATTACGTTGTTGGTGTTGGTGAAAACACTTCCGAGATACGTAAACTGATCTACCTACCCTATTTTTCCCCTCCTATTTTAATGTTCAGCTTAGCCTTTTTCTGTAATTACAGTCACTTGGCAACATTAAGAAGAATTTAAATAAAAATATACCATAAACCACAGAATGCACTCAAACCATCCTGGGGATAAATTAAAAATTAATCTCAAAACATAAATTAGTATGCGTAATGATGTAAAAAGAATTATACGCTGACATCTTTATATTACAGCCGTGCAATGATAGAAAAGAAACGACTAGCGATATTGCGCCAAACAATAACCCAACAACGTTGATACCAATTTATAAATGAATGTATTATTAAACACAATAAGTACTCAAACTACCCTTTGATCAATTGAAAATTCATCTTAGGTAATAAATAAGTATCTGTCATAAAAATTAATTAGGTATATCTTTATATTACCGGCACATAATGCTTGATAACAAATGCCTAGTGATATTGCACCAAACAATCACCTCGCAACGAAAAAACATATTTAGTGTTAAAGTTTATCTGAACCAATCGTAGTACTAAAACTACCCCAAATTAATTAAAAATTCTTATCCGAAGATAAATTAATGCCTTCAATAATATTCAAACAAATATACGCAGACTTGTTTATGTTCAAGGCAAAAGGATGTGTGCAAAAAAATGCTTAGCGATATTGCAGTAAACAGTCGCCTAGCAACAACGTAATACGTTCTCAAAAAAGTTTCCTAAGCCGATTTAATTATAATTTTCAACGCATTAATAATTAATTCATTTACAAATGAATATCTGTTAATATATACACAACAATACATACAAAAAACATCGTATTGATGTGTTCCACAGCAGTGGTTGGAAGGGGAAGGGGGGAAGGTAAGGGAGGGGAGGGATTTGGAGGGGAAGGTTGAGCGTGGGATTTTAAAAAATGGTGGGGATGATGTGGATGTTGTTGGGGGCAGAGGTAGATTAAATTAAGTTTGTAAAGGGGAAATTAGTGTCTGATATTAACACCTGGGCGATTACAGGAATCCAATAGCCAGATGAATGCTTTTTTAAAATTCCAGACCCTAACGCTACCCATCCAAAACCCTCCCCTCGCATTCCTTTCCCCCCTTCCCCTTCCAACCAGTGCTTCCGGGCCCTCCTCTGCCTCAATTCATTTCCTGATACCTCTTAAAAAAGCTGGTGGCACCACCTGTTTATGACATAAATTGCAACATTGCGTTGATTAATACTCTTTCATAACAAAATAAGTATTCATTTTTAATACTATATCCAATGTACACTCAATTCCATAAAAGTAATCATCTTAATCCCCCTTACAATTTGATACACTGTAATTACGAAATCAATTAACGATTGACAATTGTAGCGTGCAATTGGACCATTTGGGGATTAAAACGTAATTTCTCAGAAACCACAACAATGAACGACCAAAATTCTCTATCTCTGTTAATCTAAATTAAGAAAAGAAATATAATTCCACAACATTTCTTGGAATATTGAGCGAGTGAATCCAAAATACATTGCCTATCTTATCATTTCTTCAATCGACAATCTGTTTATCAAACGGACTATATCCTTGTCAACGGTATCCCTCTTTGATTCATCATTTTGGAAATATTTCAGAGACGCAAATGCATTTTATGTCCTCTTTATGGAATTTTGAAGCGTGGAAATCACGTAATAATTATTCACTTCGAGCAGGAATCATACTCAGTGCATAATGTAAATATTAACATCGGAGGAGAAACACGTTACAGCCGTGCAACAATCAAATAATGCCAATGCCCACCATAAACAAGATGGACCTTATGACGAGGAAGAAGGACGTAATCGTCATTCCCTGTGCACCCGTGCCAATTCATAAAAAGCAGCTGACGAAGTGGATGTGGGAAAATTAATTGGCAAAGGGAATTGAAAGGCAAAGGATAAGTTTTGGGCCAAATAAAACCAAAGTACATCTCCATATTAATATGACAAAGACCATAACTGGCAGGAGTCAACTGTCCATAACAGGGACGCTCAGGGACGTGATCGGGAGTCCAATAGGGTGTCGGAAAGGGGGAAGGGTTTAAAGCTAATTGCGGTGGACCTCGAAAAAGTTTTCGAAAGAGTGAATTTGGATTATGCTGCGGGCATATTATCCCAATGAGCTTTCCTGGAAAAATTAAAAAATAATGAAGAGATCATTCACGAACGACATCATCCGTAGAGGGAAGTTGGGCCTCGGTACTGAAACGGAGACATTCCCTGTCAGGTAGGGTTGCCCACTCTCCATGCTAATTTTTACGATATGTCTGGTACTTCTCCCGCACCGCCTAAGAATAAAGCCGAAAGGTGGTTGAAGAAAAGGTGGCGGCATATGCAGATGATGTCACCATAATCGCCATCAATACAAAATATATCATTGCCAGAAATTAAAAAGGCTGAGAACAACGGTTTTCGCCCGACCACCGAAGTTAAGAAGCCTCGGGCCCGGATAGTTCTTGGATGGGCGGCCGTCTTGAGAAACACCGGGTGTCGCTGGCTCTCGGATTTTTTGAAGTCGTGTTTGAGTATTCGAGGAGTGAGGACGTGCTTGACTTATCGGAACCGTGTGTGTGCTCTCCCCGGCGTTCCAGTCATCGATCGCCGCGAAGCGATCTTTTCGTTTCCCGTGGCTCTGATGGTTGACGGCGTGTGTTGAATTTTGGTGATTGCGTTTACACTGTAGCACTGTTGCGTGTACACTGTTAAGACGGCTGCAACATTGTGGCTATTTTTCTTTTCTGTGATGTTACCGAGAAGCATGCTGTACGAGATGAAGGGAACCTTGGTGACCAGTCGAAATGACTTGGAAGAGGCCGCAACTGCCTTCGAGGTCCACCCAATCATCGGTGTTGAGTTTGGGCTGAAAACGGAGGATTATAAGCGCGATTCAGTTCTGTCCGACGAGGCGTTTTGTTTCTGTGAAGTTGTTCGACGAAGAGTTGGTTGAGGAGGTGCTAAAATCGAAAAGGGAGGCCCACTCGACTACCCAACAGCATGTGACTAGCGGCGCAGTGCGACCTTTGACTCAAGAGGGGCCGTGTTCGTGAAGGTGGTGGCCCTTCCCCCTGCGGTGCCCAGATTGGAAGTGGAGACGGAACTGAGTGTGTACGGTAAGGTGGTGGTGTCGTACTCGGTGAATAAGTTTATAGGGCCCGGGGTATATATCCAATTAGTATCGGAGCACTGACTGTTAAGCTGTACCTTAAATATCCATTTTATATTCCGACCGCGGGTCACCGAGCCGTCATTCATTACGAAGGACAACAACAAAACACGCTCGCGATGCGGCAGTGTCGAACACCTGCGAATGAAAGGCACGATGCCCCGACATCGAACACGTCGTACTCCGACGGGGTGAGGGGCGCAAAAGACGAGGATGCCGTCCCGCCGTTAAGGGTTGAGGAGGATAGGGGGCTGGAGTCAAATGAGGCCGACCTAGGGATGGAGCTTGAGGAAAATTGAGGCGGCGAAAGTCCGGTAGTCCTCACAGATACGTCGAGCGAAGAGAATGACATAGGAAAGGAGGTAATGGGTGAGTGGAAGGCAAGCGGGAGGAAGCGGAGGAGAGGTTCGAACTCGAGAGGGAGGGGGAAAAGAACGACAACGGATGGAGAACGTGAAAGGGAAACTCAGAGAACCACAGCGATCGAGGGGGAGGTAACGAGTGACCAGGGTATAGTTGATGGGAATAACGGAGACGGGAACAAGGGGGGGAAAAAAATGAGTGTGTTGTGGTCTGAGGGAAGGGGAGGGTACGACGTTAGCGAGCATTTTTTGGAATGCCATGAAGCTGAAAAAGTGACAGATGTCCCGCGGAGGGAGAGAGATGATCAGGAGAGAGAGAGAAGCGGATCCATATGAGCGGAAGGGGAAGGGGGAAGTGTACCCGTCGAAGCGCCCCGAGAAGGGCGCTTCGACGAATGGAACACGTATGAGCACCTATGAACTTAGATGAACACTAACCACTTTGAAATCAAATTAATCTATTAATTTTAAATCAAGGGAATAGATTTCTCAAGGAAGTGATATCAAAAGCCACAAAATACACTATTGGGCCGTTAGCGGGAAAAGGACAAGGAAACCGTGGATCACGGATGAAATGATTGGGAAGATGGATGAGAGAAGAAAAGAGAAGAATGCAAACACAGAGTTGGGCAAAATGAAGTACAAAGAGTTAAACAAAAAATTGAGAAAGGCCACAAATGAAGCGAAAGAAGAATGGTGGAAAACGCAATGCGAGGATATGGAATGGTTACAGAAGAAGGGTGAAATTGGTGCTCTATACATCAAGGTTAAGTTATTATCGGGACGCAAGAAGGGAACACCTTTGATAACAGTTGAAGAAAAATGAAGTAAGAAAGTTGTTGATTCAGAATAGATCCAAAAGAGATGGAAGGAATATGTCGAAACACTGTATGGTAAAGAACTTAGGGCAACAAGGTTAAAAGGAATATGAAGGGCAAAAGGAATATGACGTTAAAGAAGATAGCTTAGGTCCAGGCATACTGAACAACGAGAAAGTTAAAGCATTAAGGGAGATTAGTTTACGACCGGAGACGGAATTAGTTTATCGGATATCCAGTAATGAAGCGTACCGAGTATTTCCCATGAGCTTGAAAGTCCTCATCTTTTATTCAAAATCCACTGGTACGTATGCGTCACGGGGAAGTTATTCTTAAATTAATCAAGATTTTTGGAAACATTGGCCGCCTCCAATTAGATCTGGAGGGTGTTGGCGGAGACTTCATCGCGCGTCGATATCGAGTGACTCCATACCGTACCCTAATGGAGGGATGGGGTGGGGGCGTGGGCTGGCTTGTGGCATGGGCCGGATGGAGGGTGCCGAGCGTCGTTCTGTCTCTTCACGATAAAGATACGACCATCTTCAATGGAATTTCGACCCGATTCTTCTTCAAGGGAATCCGCCATCTCCAACCTTACAAAACACTTCTTCATTTCCGATTCACTAGAACCCCGGCCGGCCGACTCGCCGCCACCTTCCTTCCATATTTCAGCTCTCTGTCCCCTTCCCATACACAGTCACCCCTCCACCAACCACCCCCTTCTCCTGGTTCTACTATCTTCCCCCCTCTCCCCACCAAACTTCCCTCTTTTTTCATTCTCTCTCCCAGGTTTCCCAATCACTCCCTCCCGCTCACCAGCTTCACCTTGCTGATTCGATTGAAAGAAAAGATTCTTCCAAATTGCTGTGTAGTAGGTGGGAATTACTGATTTTGCGGATTTCCAATTTCTTTAGATATGAAAATAGTTGCATATTTTGCAAATTCCATACTAAGGCCTTAAAAGGATAGATCCTAAACTAATGAAGGTTATTAGGAATGTTGGCCGCGTCGAAAATGGAACGGGCCGAGGGTATTCGAACTGGGGGCGAGTTCCGAGTCACCGCAAGCCGTGCCCTCGTGGGTTGACTGGGAGACCGTGATCTGGCCTGTGGGATGGGCCGAAGGGAGTGCACGAGGGGTCGTTCTTTTTTTCCGCGGCGCCCATTCGACCCCCGTGACGGCCATTTCGGAGCAAGCATCAGTCATCGCCTTCACCCCCCTCCCTACCCTCCCTCCTGGTCACATCCTCCTCACCGTGACCGGCCGTTCTCCCGTTGGACCGAGGGTCATCAACTTCCCTCATGCTCGCTTCACCCCCTACCCTCTTTCCATTCGGTTCCCCACCCTCCTCCTCCCATGTATGGCTATCCTTCGGATCCTGGTTGGCCTCCTCCTCCCCCAAATGATCTCCCACCCCAGTCCACCTACCCCTTTACTTTTTCATCCGCTTTCCCTTCCCCTTCATCCCCTCCCGCCCACCCTCTTCTAGCTCTTCCCTATGGAAAGCCGATCGGGACACCATATCGGTCTCTCGCCCCTAAGTTTTGGTTGGTACAGGATGTCGTCCGTGTCACTTCGCAAGATTTCGAGTCGTGTGCATCCCTGAGTCGTCGTGTGCATCCCACGAGCACGAGGAGGAGCCTTCATCCTTCGAGGAAGATGTGAGTTGCCGTATTTTGTTTCAGAATTATGATTTCGCCAGGGCGATTTTCGTGGAACCACATTTTCATGACAAACTACGTTTCACGGCGGTAGATATATTTTTAGTCATTACAGAAAACTAACCATTTCTGTATTCCATCCCTTATTGCTACAATGGAATGCATTTTTCGCACCAACTTTATGTGATTCCTGCCGCGTTTAACGTCAGTCATCTTAAGAACTCGTCGGAAAGTTTCGTTGTCTGTTTTAACGGACGTTATAAATGAATTAAATCAATTGTAATTGGTACTATATTTCAGTTTTGTATTTTTCATTATTTAAAATGCGATTTGTTCTGTTTCAGGGGTGACAACTCACTAGCACACCAATGCCCTATTTTACACTCCTCACAGCCTAGGGTTTTTTCTTTCGGACGTGTGAAACTCAATCTTTTGTCTCACTGTGTCTAGTACTCGTATGAATTGATTCTTTCCATACAATCAGTGATTTTGTCTGTTTTCAATTGAAAACTTACCAGTTAAAATTTTCGGTTAAAGCTCCGGTCCATTATTACCAGAAATGGCGTCGCTAACGTAACATAATGTACGCTTATTGATTTGCATTCCGTGTTCAGAATAATCTCATTTTCATTTATAATTTCTGCGTCGTAGTTTTTGTTGCGGGTCGTTGTTTCAAGGATACTTAAGTTGAGGTGCCCGTTCGTGTCCGCACGTTCCCTGCGTATGGCGAATTCCATCGCCATTTGACCCACTCGCATGGTCGGCTACACCCTCTGCCACTCGTTCAGAGTCTAGTTAGCCTATGTTTTGAGTTGAACGCAGTGTTCCGTCCAAAATATATTCTTTTCGTCGCGGATGAAGCAGTTTGTGGCTTCTAAATACCCATAGGCAGACCTTTCTTAAAAGGTATTTTATGATCCGAACAGCCACCCTATTTGCCTCAATATCAGAGTGAGAAGTAGTGAATAGTTTTTCTATTAGTTATTGATTATCATTCAAACTTATAGGAGCAGTGTTGAATTTTTTTCCAAATTATTCTCGACTTACTTCTTCCACATGGTCATCGTATTCTGTCACTGGTTTCCCTCATTGAATTCCCCAAATTCCTAATTCATTCCTTCGAATCGGAATAGAATTATAATGGAACTGGACTTGAGTTTATGCTCATTGTCATGGACCCTGCTTCGTTTCCGACGGAGCAGTATTACTTCTGGACACAAACACCATTTCATTTATTTATTGTTTCCCTTTCATATTTTAATTGGAAGTATCCAATGTTATATTAATATTGTTTGGGCAAGACCCGTGCAGGCATATAATTTTTTTCGAGTGCCCAGTTATGATACAAAATTCCACAAACTGTCCTAATGAGGCGTAACGAACATGGTTTCAGCCTAAATACAGTGCCTCCCTTATCACGCACGTCGGTTGCTGTTGACGAATTATATTCCCCTCGCTTCAGGGGCGTGTCTTTAAGCTTCCGCATGAGTGGAGGCTTTCGTGCGTAGGCGGGGATCTTCTTCGTAATATTAAAGGGTACTGTTTTTCATTGCACGGAATTCAAATGTGCGGTGGCATAAATTGTTTCACCGTCCGTGGATAATGCTTACCCGAATTCTATTCTTGTTTTTGTGAACTAAGGCTCTTCCTCAACATTTTCAAATCTGAAGTACGCGCCACAAACATCAACACATCACCATTAAAAATGAAAGGCTTTTCATGACACAATACCGCCGCACATACTGTATCGCTATGCATTTTTTTACACACACCATATTCCTTGAATATGTACAAGTCTCCGCATGTTTGATTATATATTATTGCAGACACTAATTAATTTCTGAGATGAATTTTTAATTATTTATGGGATAGTTTGAGTACTACTATTGGTTTAAATAAACTTCATCATTAAATCTGTTGATTTGTTGCTAGGTGATTGTTTGGTGAAATATCACTTGGCATTTGTTTTCAAAGCATCATATGACTGTAATATAAAGATACCTGCGTATACTTATTTTTATATTGTGACCGACACTAATATATTACCTAAGATGGATTTTCAATAGATCCAATGGCAGTCTGAGTACTTTTTCTGTTTTATAATGCATTTAATAATAATTTTTTTGCAACGTTGCTGGGTTACTGTTTAGCGGAGTATCGCTAGGCGTTTGTTTTCTAACATTGCACGCCTGTAGTATAAATATGTCAGCGTATAATTATTTTTTAATAATTACACATACTAATTTATCTACACAGATTAATTTTTAATTCATCCCAAGATGGTTTGAGTGTATTGTGTGGTTTATGATATATTTAAATTATTTGTAATGTTGCTAAGTGATTGTAATTACAGAAAAACGGTAAGCTAGACATTAAAATAGGAGGGGAAAAAATAGAGAATGTAGAACAGTTTACGCATCTCGGAAGTGTATTGGACCAACACGGTCAAAGTAGTATTGGGGACGTAAGGAGAAAAATTGCGCAAGTTTGTGTCTGGTCATAATTTCGTTTGACAATTGGTTAATTCAGCCAATTATTTCAGCTTATGATCGACAGGAGAATATTAATGAACAGAAAATTGTTCAGTTGTCACATGCGTATATTATCAATTGATTGCAATGGGTTCATAAGTTATTTATTAAAATCCAAAGGCCCTGAAACAACTTCATAGCCTACATCTTGAGGATGGGATTGTGACAAGTCCATCAAGCAGACGGAACCGAACCCAAAGGCATACGCGACTATCCCCTTCGTCTCTGGAACATCCGAGAAAATAGCCAGAATCCTAAAAAAGCAAGACGTGGTGACAAGATTCAACTGCACCAAGAAAATAGCGGACGCTCTCCCTGGACCGAAGGGCAAAATCCCGATAGACCTATACGAAGGGGTCTTTCAAGGACCCTGTTCATTTGTGAAAGGCTACATCGCGGAAACCGGCCGGCCGGCCCATGAAAGTGCGGATGAAAGAACACCTCCGGGGAACAACAAATAAATAGTTTCACTTGTCAACCATTGCCGAACAAAAAAGGAGTGAATCCGGTCACGACATCTTATTCCCAGAAGCAAACGTCATAGCGAAGGAGAACAGATATTGTCCACGATTAATTAGAGAAGCAATTGAGATCGCCGTAAACCCGGATAGCATCAACAGAGATGAAGGCTACCATCTCGACAACGCGTGGACGAGATTTCTTCGGAAAAGGACCAATCAGCGAGCAGCACCGGGACGGGGCCACCTATATAAGTGCGGCCCAAATGCAACTTGGGCGAAACTGTTGTCGGCTTTAAACAACAACGTGGTGAAAACCCGCAAATGCAGAATCCTTCAGTGGTGCCGTTGCTTAGAAGTGATTTTGTTGATAAAAAAATCCGTAAACAAAAAGACAGTTCGGCAATATAAACGTAGTGATAGGGAAGGGTTCTACACCTTTTTAAGGGAAAGGTATTCGGAATGGGCAAGTGGTGGGCAAAATGTAGAAGAAATCTGGAAAACATTTAAGGGGATAATGGAGGAGGGATTAAATAAATTTGTCCCGAAAAATATTCTTGAAGAAAATACTGACCCAGAATTCTACAACCGCAAAATCAGATCCTTGAAGAGAAAACAGAGTGATTCACAAAAAACTGAACGAAAGCTCGGAATGGCTCATAATTTACAAACAATTAGTTCGTGAATTAAATAGAGAAAAGAAAATAGCCAAAGAAAATTTTCTACAGAAAATAATCCGGATAGATGATGGAAATAAATTTTATAAGTACCCCCGGGTGAGGAAAGACAACAGGGACAACATAACAGATTTTAAAAAAGGGGATGGAACACTAATCGTTGACGATAAGGAAAAGGCTAATGCATTTAATAATTGGTATGCAAGTGTATTTAAGGTGATGGTAAACAAAAAGGATCCTGTAGATACATCTCTGAGTAAACAAGGAGTAGAGATAACATTAAATACCAAAAGTATTAAAACGACGAGCGCAGAAATTTATAAAAAAATACCGAAAATGAGGGCAAATACTATATATCAAAAGGGCCCGACGGTATCTCAACTGACTTGCTCAAATTGGGTGGTAGTGTAGTTTCAAATTATATTAATCACTTATTCAATGATACCTTAAACAATATAATATGACATGGGAATATATATATATATAATAATATGTATATCATAATATGACATAGGAAAGGAGGTAATGAGTGAGTGGAAGGCAAGCGGGAGGAAGCTGAGGAGGGGTTCGAACGCGAGAGGGAGGGGGAAAAGAACGACAACGGATGGAGAACGTGAAAGGGAAACTCAGAGAACCTCCGCGATTTAAGGGGAGGTAACGAGTGACCCGGGTATAGTGGATGGGGGAATAACCCAGACGGGAACAAGGGGGGCGTGAGACACGAGGGGAAATTTTAGTAGAAAAAGAGGCAGGGGTACCCGGAGGTGGTAATTATTCCATGGCTATGGAAACAGGAGAAAAGAGTAACGGGGAAAAAGTGTGTTGCCTTCTGAGGGGAGCGGAGGGTATCACGTTAGCGAGCCTTTCACAGAAATACCTGTAAGCCGAAAAATTGACACGTGTCCCGCAGATGGAGGGAGATCAGGAGAGGGAGGCTGATCCATATGAGCGGAAGGGGAAGGGGGAAGTGGACCCGGGCGAAGGGAAGGAGAAGGGCGCTTCGACGAATGGAACACGTATGAACATATATGCTCACGAACCATTTTGAAATCAAATTAATCTCTTATTTTAAATTCAGTTATCATAAATCAAGGGAATAGATGCCTCAAGGAAGTGATATCGAAAGCCGCAAAAGACACTATGGGAACCGTTAACGGGAAAAGGACAAGGAAACCGTGGATCACGGATGAAATGATTGGGAAGATGGATGAGAGAAGAAAAGGGAAGAATATAAACCCAGAGTTAGGCAAAATGAAGTACAGAGAGTTAAACAATAAATTGAGAAGGGCCACAAATGAAGCGAAAGAAGAATGGTGGTAAAAGCAATGCGAGGATATGGAATGGTTACAGGAGAAGGCTGAAATTGGTGTTCTATACCGCAAGGTTAAGTTATTATGGGGACTCAAGAATGGAACACCATTGATAACAGTTGAAGACAAATGAAGTAAGAAAGTAGTTGATTCAGAATAGATCCAAGAGAGATGGAAGGAATACATAGAAACACTGTTTGGTAAAGACATTTGGGCGACAAGGTTAGACATAGAAAAGGATATGACGTAGAAGAAGATAGCTTAGGTCCAGGCATACTCAACAACAAGATATTTAAAGCATTAAGGGAGATTAGATTATGTCCGGAGACGGAATTAGTTTATTGGATTTCCAGTAATGATGCGTACCGAGTATTTCTCATGAGCTTGAAACTCCTCATCTTTTATTTAAAATCCATGGGTACGCATGCCTCACGGGGAAGTTATTCTTAAATTAATCAAGATTTTTGGAAACATCCTTTTTTTTGGCAGCCTCTAATTAGATCTGGAGGGTGTTGGCGGAGACTTCAAACCGCGTCGATATCGAGTGACTCCATACCGTACCCTAATGGAGGAATAGGGTGGGGGCGTGGGTTGGCTTGTGGCATGGGCCGGATGGAGGAGCCGAGCGTCGTTCTGTCTCTTCACGTTGCAGATTCGACCATCTAGAAAGGCATTTGGAGGTGATTCTTCTTCAACGGAACCCGCCATCTCCAACCTTAAAAAACACTTCTTCCTTTCCGATTCACTAGAACCCCGGCCGGCCGACTCGCCGCCACCTTCCTTCCATATTTCAGCTCTCTGTCCTCTTCCCATACACAGTCACCCCTTCCACCAAACACCCCCCTCTCCTGGTTCTACTATCTTCCCCCCTCTTCTCACCAAACTTCCTTCTTTTTTCATTCTCTCTCCCAGGTTTCTCAATCACTCCCTCCCGCTCACCAGCTTCAGCCAGCTGATTTCTATTGACAGACGAGATTCTTCCAACTTAGTGTGTAGTAGGTCGGAATTATTTTTCGGATTACCAATATCCTCAGAGATAATAAAAGTGGTATATTATTTAAATTCCATACCAATGCCTTACAAGGATCGATCTGAAACTAATGAAGATTATTAGGAAGTCGTCCGCGTAGAAAATGGAACGGGCCGAGGGTATTCGAACTGGGGGCGAGTTCCGAGTCACCGCAAGCCGTGCCCTCGTGGGTTGACTGGGAGACCGTGATCTGGCCTGTGGGATGGGCCGAAGGGAGTGCACGAGGGGTCGTTCTCTTTTTCCGCGGCGCCCATTCAACCCCCGTGACGGCTATTTCGGAGTAATCATCAGTCATCGCCTTCATCCCCCTCCCTTCCAACCCTCCTGGTCACATCCTCCTCACCGCGACCGGCCGTTCTGCCCCCTATTTCCCTGAATCCAGCTGACCCTCCTTCCTCCTCATGAAGGCTTCCAACCTCCCTCATCCTCCCTTTACCCCTACCGTCTTTGCATTTGGTTCCGCACCCTCCTCCTCCCATGTATGCCTATCTTTTCCATCTAAGTTGGCCTCCTCCTCCCCCAATTATTCCCTCCCCTAGTCCACCCACCCCTTTACTTTTTCACTCGCTTTCCCTTCTCCTTCATCCCCTCCCACCCACCCTCTTCTAGAAACCCTATCGGTCTTTCGACCCTCAGTTTTGGTCGGTACATGAAGTCTTCCGTGTCAGTTCGCGAGATTTGGAGTCATGGGTCGTCGTGTGCATCCCACGAGCACGAGGAGGAGCCTTCATCCTTCGAGGAAGATGTGAGTTGCCGTATTTTGTTTCAGAATTATGATTTCGCCAGGGCGATTTTCGTGGAACCACATTTTCATGACAAACTATGTTTCACGGCGGTAGATATATTTTTAGTCATTAAAGAAAAGTAACAATTTCTGTATTCCATCCCTTCTTGCTATAATGGAATGCATTTTTCGCACCACCTTTATGTGATTCCTGCCGCGTTTAACGTCAGTCATCTTAAGAACTCGTCGGAAAGTTTCGTTGTCTGTTGTAACTGACCTTATAAATGAATTAAATCAATTGTAATTTGTACGATATTTCAAAGTTTTGCATTTTTCATTACTTAAAGTTCTATTTGTTCTATTTCAGGGGTTACAAATCACTAGCACAACAATACCCTATTTTACACTCCTCAGAGTCTGAGGTTTTTCCATCAGAAGTGTGAAACTCAATCTTTTGTCTCACGGTATCTAGTTATCGTAGGAGTTGATTCTTTCTATCCAATTAGCGATTTTCTCATTTTTCAATTGAAAACTTACCAGTTAAAATTTAACGAAGCTCCGGTCCAATAATTCCAGAAATGGCGTCGCTAACATAACAAAATGTACGCTTCCCGAATTGCATTCTGTGTTCAGAATAATCTCATTTTCATTTATCAATTTTGCGTCGTAGTTTTTGTTGCTGGTCGTTGGTTCAAGGATTCTTAAGTTGAGGTGCCTGTTCGTCTCCGCACCTTCCCTGCGTATGCCGAATTCCATCGCCATTTGACCCACTCGCAAGGTCGGCTTCACCCTCTGCCACCCGTCCCGAGTCTAGTATGCCTATGTATTGAGCTGAACGCAGTGTTCCGTCCAAAATATGTTCTTTTCGTCGCGGATGTAGCAGTTTGTGGCTTCTAAATACCCAAAGGCAGGCATTTCTTGAAAGGTAATTTGTCGTCAGAACAGCCACCATATTTGCCTCAATATCAGAGTTTGAAGTAGTGAATAGTTTTTCTATTAGTCATTCATTTGCATTCCCACTTATAGGGGCAGTCTTTCATTTTATTCCAAATTATTCTCGTCTAACTTCTTCCACATGGTCATCGCATTCCGCCCCTTTTTTCCCCTCATTGAATTCCCCAAAATCCTAAGTCATTCCTTCGAATGGGAATGGCATTATAATGGGACTGGACTCGAGTTTATGCTCACTGTCATGGACCCTGCTTCGTTTCCGACGGCGCAATATTACTTCTGGACACAAACACCATTTCATTTATTTATTGTTTCCCTTTCATATTTTAATTTGATGTTTCCAAAGTTATATTAATATTGTTTGGGCAAGACCCGTGCAGGCATATAATTTTTTTCGAGTGCCTAGTTTTGATACAAAATTCCACAAACTGTCCTAATGAGGCGAAACGAACATGGTTTCTGCTTAAATACAGTGCCTCTCTTATCACACACGTCGGTTGCTGTTGACGAATTACATTCCCCTCGCATCAAAGGCATGTCTTTAAGCTTCCGCATGAGTGGAGGCTTTCGTACGTAGGCGGGGATCTTCTTCGTAATATTAAAGGGTACTGTTTTTCATTGCTCGGAATTCAAATGTGCGGTGGCATAAATTGTTTCACCATTCGTGGATAATCCCTACCCGAATTCTATTCTTATTTTTGTGAACTAATGCTCTTCTTCAACAGGGTCAGATCTGACGTACGCGCCACAGACATCAACACATCACCATTAAAAATGAAAGGCTTTTCATGACACAATACCGCCGCACATTCAATCACCACATCTACTCGCACGGAGCACACGAGTTCCTGTGTGAAGGGGATCCGCCCAGATGACTCCAATGATTGTTTTCAAGAGGAAAATGGTGTCAGTGTCAGTGGTTTGTGGTGCATGGTCATTATGGTGTATTTTAATGAATAAGTTCTTGTGTGCGTGTGCACCGAGGGATCGTCGATGGAGAACGGTCTGCCGCCGTTGGAACTTGCGGATGTAACCAAGGTAAGGATTCGTCTCCTCTCTTTCCCCACACCCCTACGTTACAGGTTCAGTGTGTAGGAGAGCCCCCTTATCTCGAGACACGGCCTCTGTCCTTGCGTTAGGGCCCCCGATGGGGCTTAAGGGAAACAACCAATGCACTTAGAGAAATGGGGGGTGAATTAAAGTGACTCTTAGGCGATCAAATTAGGCAGGACATTTAAAGTGAGTGGGGTACGACATTAACTTAGAGATAGCATACACTGTCAGGCACACTTATCCTTGTGAAACACAATGATATGCTGGCGTTAAAATAACGCTATAATTGTATTTATTAAGAAAGTATAAATTACATGTGGATTGTGTTTAATATTTTCTTATATTGCATCATCCCATCGCTCTCTTTCCTCCTGTGCCATTATCAACCATCCTTCTTCACGTTCCTTCCACTAACTGTTTTTGAAGGCAGCAGATTCCTGTTTTAATGAACCGCTGTGACATGTTATTTGTAGAACGTACCTTTTTATAGTTTCTGCAGGAGGGACTTGACTCGTCCTCATCTTTTGAAGAATGCCGGAAAATGGGTTCCAACCATCTGTGCGCCACACCTCTTTGGGTCAGCAAAAGGAAACTCGTGCAATCTTTCCCTCATTCTCTCCATTCCTGCTTCCTAATCATTCCACTTGAATGCCACGTTGATAAATACGGTCATTTCTGTAAAATTTCAATAAATGTTGGTGAAATCAATTTGTTGGTCAAAGATCGCGTAGTCAGTCTCAGTCGAAACGGAATTTCCACGCCATGTAGTGAACCTCGTCTTTTTCATCGCAATATACCATGGCATATACCATACGCGTCCCATTCGCTGTCATTTTTTTCCCATTCACTCATTTCTCTTGCAAACGAAGTGAAATTATAAAATCTATCGCTGAATTTCAATTTGTTTCAGTGTGACGCCTTTTCATTGTTCCATCGATAATCAAATATCTGGGCTACTTAAAAACACTGGCGTGTGTTCCAATATCAACGGAAGGTTGAAGGAAAGTTTCCCTCGACTTTTTATCCTGGCGATGGTCAATTAGCTTTCCTCTTTAATACTCCCTCAAAGCAAATTAGTTGAGAATTACGAAGTCCTCCATAGAGCCCATAACATAATACAAATTTTCCATAAAGTATGCTGGTCACCTACGTCAGGTTTTCCTTTTCAACTTTGAATGTTTTTCCCTAACGGATGAGACCCCGTTTCATAACTATTGCAGTGACCACTCGTGCGACGATTGACCGCAAAGTGACCTCACTGAAAGTCACACTTTAAGTGCGTTGATAGTGAATGTATTCCCCCGAGCAATTGGGCCATCACAGTTTACGTCAATGTAATTGTTTTCCCAAAAGCAGTCCTTGTTGTCCAAGCCGCTGCTTTCATGTATCGAAAATATATATGTAAATCGTGTTTCGGTGAAGAAGAGTTTACATCTACTTAATGGCTGCAAGCCGCTGCAAGGGCGTGTGGCGGGGGGTGTTAAGGCACCACCCGTAATTGAAAAAAAGGCTCATGCAAATCCGGTTTAATTTATAGGTAACACTCAAAACATGTTTTATATTCATGTAAAAACCCTTGCAACGCGTGCAAACGCACAAACTACCAACCAACATACATATGCACCTACAAACATACTTGTGTATAGTGTAATAGTTTAAATATTCTGACTACGAGAATTTGAAATTTTACACACGTAAGACAGCAATATTATTCTTCTTTGTGGGCTGGGAGTCCTGGAATGCTTCCTCAATGTTGCTAAATATATTTTTAACATACAACTGTGTCCATCTTCGGTAGAATTGAGAAACTCCTCCTTATTGCCAACGTACGATTATCTGTTGATTGGTCAAGTCCTCGTTGAATGGCGTTTGATGTTTTGCGAAGAATTAATTGCTGGACTTGAGTAAGGAATACATCGTTCGTTATCTGGGCGACTCAATAATTTGAAATTCCAGTTTTAGGACCATACCACAGAAAAACTCACCTCAGTACTCTATAGGAGGGATTAATGTAACGACCACACATTGCTCTATAATACCACACACTTCTATCCAGGGCTCTCCAAAACCATTTTTCATAGCTTCAAATATCACCAGATAATGGGTTCGGTACTTTGAAAAAAAAATGTTTGTCAAGGGATAATGTTGAATAGAAGACAAAAAATTAAATAGCAACTAGCTAACAAGTGTCAAAAGGAACTTAAAATGCCAACTACACCCGGTTTTCCCAGGCGGAGATCCATCCAATAACCCTCCGGGCCAATAGCTTCTTAACTTCGGTGATCGGACGTTTTCCTAACTTACTTGTATTTGTTATGTGTCTCTTTATTTCAACGAAAAATGTTTTTTTCATTACAGTAGAATGGTTAGCATATTATAACATATCTTTCACAATTAAATCGCGGTAACATTAAACAAATCCTAATAGAGTTTGTCATCGCAGTGGCAACACAAGGGCGTATTACACCTCTCTCCTACACACGAACACCCGAGCGACACCAAGACAAAAGAAGGAAAGAAAACACCCATGGAACCCGACACCATAGCAAGTAATAACACCCTTTGCACAAGTCCACTACAATCACGCTTTCATTTACAATGGTGAATTGAAATGGCGCCGAAAGAACCAATTAGTGTGTGTTCGTTTATCCGAAAGAGTGTTAATGTTAATTTAAATTGCGTTGATGCCTAATGACCAATTAATACGCATAATTAAATGGCGTAATTAACAAATAAGAAAAAGTTGGAGAAATGGTATTCGAAACATTAACTCGTTTTTAAAATATCTGTTTCCATTGACATTTGTGCAAAATGTATCGTCGGCACTGTCTTAAAAACTTATGTTAAAAGAACACAAGTTCCATACATCGTTAAACTGCAAAATATGGTATAATGGTGAAGCAAATGGTGTAAAATCCCTGATTAGGAATTGATTTCACAAAATGATAGCCACTTTCTTTCCCGGGGAAAAACTTTCGAATAGCCTTCTGCAATAGGGATGCCTTAAAATCATTTTTGAACTCTATACGAAAGAGGAAGTGGTCAAACAGAATTATAAAAGTGGCATTCACTGAATAAAACAGCTTCTGGCGTAGCTTGGTGGAAAATCTTCATACTGACTTTTATTAATCAATCCACTTTACTTTTCCACATAAACTTGTTAATTTTACAACCCAGGTTTCGCTATAGCATGACATCATCAGGTTGAGGCTATAACGAAACCTGGTTTGTAAAATCAAAAAGTTTATGTGGAAAAGTATAGTGGTTTGATTATCAAAAGTCAGTGGCATTCATTGGTTAATTTGTAAACAGGACTGTGGTGCACACGTGCCAAACAGG
>JAVFHJ010000028.1:0-57534 GCA_037158775.1 Hetaerina titia
TTTTCTCTTCTTTTGCTACCCTAAATTTCCACTTCCATCCCTTGTCCCTCTCCGTGGGTGGGCCCTCCTCCCACCTGCAGCGTTGGGCCAGATTCCTCACCTTGGGTGGGAGAGAGTTTTGTGTGGAACGTTCTTGTGGTGGTGGTAATTCGCCTGGCTACTTGCTAGAAACTAACTTGCACGTTCGTGATCAATTTCTTGCTGCATCCTGGGGTAAAATTATTTGTTGTAGTTAAGCGTATGTACTTGCATGCTTGTGGAGTGAGGATAGGTAGATGTGTGGTTGCATGCGCGTCGAATGATGGGATGTTTCTATGAATGTGTGCACTGCTGTGGATTGGGGTTTGCATATGTGTGTTGGTTTTGAATGCGGTATTTCTTTTTTCCTTTTTTGGGTGGTGACCTAACACCCCCCGCCACACGCCCTCGCGGCGGCTTGCGGAGTATTATGTAGATGTAGATGAAGGAGAAGCGAAAGCGAGTGAAAAAGTAAATGGGTGGGTGGACTGGGTGGGGGAACATTTGGGGGAGGAGGAGGCCAACCAGGATGGGAAGGATAGCCATACATGGGAGGAGGAGGGTGGGGAACCGAATGCAAAGAGGGTAGGGGGTAAAGTGAGGATGAGGGAGGTTGGAGGGCCTCATGAGGAGGAAGGAGGGTCTACTGGATGCAGGGAAATAGGGGGCAGAACGGCCGGTCGCGGTGAGGAGGATGTGACCAGGAGGGGAGGGTAGGGATTGATATTTTCGATACATGAAAGCAGCGGCTTGGACAACCAGGACTGCTTTTGGGAAAACGATTTCGATGACGTAAACTGTGATGGCCCAATTGCTCGGGCGAATACATTCACAATCAACGGACTTAAATTGTGACTTTCACTGAATTCACCTTGCGGTCAATAGTCGCACGAGTGGTCACTGCAATTGTTGTGAAACGGGATATCATCCGTTAGGGAAAACACGTTCACGGTTCTACAGGAAAACTTGAGGTAGGTGACCAGCATACTTTATGGAAAATTTGTATCATGTTATGGGTTCGAAGGACGACTTCGTAATTCTCTAACTATTTTGCTTTGAGGGAGTATTAAAGAGGATGGCTAATTGACCATCGCCAGGATCAAAAAGTCGAGGGAAACTTTTCTTCAACCTTTAGTTGATATTGGAACACACGCCAGTGTTTTTAAGTAACCCAGATATTTGTTCATCGATGGAACAATGAAAAGGCTTCACACCGAAACAAATTAAAAATAAGCGATAGATTTCATAAATTCACTTCGTTTGGAAGAGAAATGAATGAATGGGAAAAAAATGACACCGAATGGGATGCGTATGGCATATGCCATGGTATACCATACGCACCATATGCATTCATTTATAACGTCAGTTAACGAGTTCTTACGATGACTGAAGTTAAACGCGGCAGGAATCATATAAAGTTGGTGGGAAAAATGCATTCCATTGTAGCAAGAAGGGATGGAATACAGAAATTGATAGTTTTCTTTCATGACTAAAAATATATCTACCACCGTGAAACGTACTTTGTCATGAAAATGTGGTTTTACGAACATCGCCTTAGCGAAATCATAATTCGAAAACAAAATACTGTAACTCACATTTTCCTCGAAGGATGAAGGCTTATCGTGCTCGTGGGATGCACACGATGACTCAGGGATGCACACGACTCGAAATCTTGCGAACTGACACGGAAGACTTGCTGTACCGACTAAAACTGAGAGGGCGAAAGACCGATATGGTGTCCCGATCGGCTTTCAATAGGGAAGAGCTAGAAGAGGGTGGGTGGGAGGGGATTGAGGAGAAGGGAAAGCGAATGAAAAAGTAAAGGGGTGGGTGGACTGGGGTGGGGAGAACATTTGGGGGAGGAGGAGGCCAACCAGGATGGGAAGGATAGCCATACATGGGAGGAGGAGGGTGGGGAACCGAATGCAAAGAGGGTAGGGGGTAAAGTGAGGATGAGGGAAGTTGGAGGCCTTCATGAGGAGGACGGACAGTCAGCTGGATGCAGTGAAACAGGTGGCAGAACGGCCAGTCGCGGTGAGGAGGATGTGACCAGGAGGGAACGATTGGAGGGGGGTGAAGGCGATGACTGATGCTGGCTCCGAAATGGCCGTCACGGGGGTCGAATGGGCGCCGCGGAAGAAGGGAACGACCCCTCGTGCACTCTTTTCGGCCCATCCCACAGGCCAGATCACGGTCTCCCAGTCAACCCACGAAGGCACGGCTTGCGGTGACTCGGAACTCGCCCCCAGTTCGAATACCCTCGGCCCGTTCCATTTTCTACGCGGCCAACATTCCTTATAACCTCATCGATCCTTTTAAGGCCCAAGAATGGAATTTGCATAATATGCAACTCTTTTCATATCTAAAGAAATTGGAAATCCGAAAAATCAGTAATTCCCACCTACTGCACAGCAATTTGGAAGAATCTTTTCTTTCAATCGAAATCAGCTAGCTGAAGCTGGTGAGCAGGAGGGAGTGATTGAGAAACCTGGGAGAGAGAATGAAAAAAGAGGGAAGTTTGGTGAGAAGAGGGGGGAAGATAGTAGAACCAGGAGAGGGGGGTGGTTGGTGGAAGGGGTGACTGTGTATGGGAAGAGGACAGAGAGCTGAAATATGGAAGGAAGGTGGCGGCGAGTCGGCCGGCCTGGGTTCTAGTGAATCGGAAAGGAAGAAGTGTTTTTTAAGGTTGGAGATGGCGGATTCCGTTGAAGAAGAATCACCTCCAAATGCCTTTCTAGATGGTCGAATCTGCACCCTGAAGAGACAGAACGACGCTCGGCCCCTCCATCCGGCCCATGCCACAAGCCAGCCCACGCCCCCACCCCATTCCTCCATTAGGGTACGGTATGGAGTCACTCGATATCGACGCGGTTTGAAGTCTCCGCCAACACCATCCAGATCTAATTCGAGGCGGCCAATGTTTCCAAAAATCTTGATTAATTTAAGAATAAGTTCCCCGTGACGCATGCGTACGAGTGGATTTTGAATAAAAGATGAGGAATTTCAAGCTTATGAGAAATACTCGGTACGCATCGTTACCGGAAATCCGATAAACTAATTCCGTCTCCGGTCATAAACTAATCTCCCTTAATGCTTTAACTATCTCGTTGTTCAGTATGCCTGGACCTAAGCTATCTTCTTCTACGTCATATCCTTTTCTATGTCTAACCTTGTCGCCCAAATGTCTTTACCAAACAGTGTTTCTATGTATTCCTTCCATCTCTCTTGGATCTATTCTGAATCAACTACTTTCTTACTTCATTTTTCTTCAACTGTTATCAAAGGTGTTCCCTTCTTGCGTCCCGATAATAACTTAACCTTGATGTATAGAGCACCAATTTCACCCTTCTTCTGTAACCATTCCATATCCTCGCATTGCTTTTACCACCATTCTTCTTTCGCTTCATTTGTGGCCCTTCTCAATTTATTGTTTAACTCTCTGTACTTCATTTTGCCTAACTCTGTGTTTATATTCTTCCCTTTTCTTCTCTCATCCATCTTTCCAATCATTTCATCCGTGATCTACAGTGTCCTTGTCCTTCTCCCATTTACAATTCCTCTTGTGTCTTTTGCGGCTTTCGATATCACTTCCTTGAGACATCTTTCCCTTGATTTATGATACTTGATTTCAAAATAATAGATTAATTTGATTTCGAAGTGGTTAGTGTGCATATATGTTCATAAGTGTTCATACGTTTTCCATTCGTCGAAGCGCCCTCCTCCTTCCCTTCGCCCGGGTCATCTTCCCCCTTCCCCTTCCGCTCATCTGGATCCGCCTCTCCCTCCTGATCGTCCTCCCTCAGGGGGACAGGTGTCGCTCTTTCGGCTTCCTGGTATTCCTGTGAAAGGCTCCCTAACGTGATACCCTCCGCTCCTCTCAGAAGGCAACACACTTTTTCCTCCTTACTCTTGTCTCCTGTTTCCATATCCATGGAAGAATTACCACCTCCGGGTACCCCTGCCTCTTTTCCCACTAAAATGTCCTCTCGTGTCTCACGCCCCCCCTTGTTCCCGTCTGGGTTATTCACCCATCCATTATACCCGGGTCATTCCTTACCTCCCTTTCGATCGTGGGGGGTTCTCTGAGTTTCCCTCTCTCGGTCTCCATCCGTTCTCGTTCTTTTCCCCCTCCCTCTCGCGTTCGAACCCCTCCTCAGCTTCCTCCCGCTTGCCTTCCACTCACTCATTACCTCCTTTCCTATGTCATATTATGATATACATATTATTATATATATATATTCCCATGTCATATTATATTGTTTAAGGTATCATTGAATAAGTGATTAATATAATTTGAAACTACACTACCACCCAATTTGAGCAAGTCAGTTGAGATACCGTCGGGCCCTTTTGATATATAGTATTTGCCCTCATTTTCGGTATTTTTTTATAAATTTCTGCGCTCGTCGTTTTAATACTTTTGGTATTTAATGTTATCTCTACTCCTTGTTTACTCAGAGATGTATCTACAGGATCCTTTTTGTTTACCATCACCTTAAATACACTTGCATACCAATTATTAAATGCATTAGCCTTTTCCTTATCGTCAACGATTAGTGTTCCATCCCCTTTTTTAAAGCTGTTATGTTGTCCCTGTTGTCTTTCCTCACCCGGAGGTACTTATAAAATTTATTTCCATCATCTATCCGGATTATTATCTGTAGAAAATTTTCTTTGGCTATTTTCTTTTCTCTATTTAATTCACGAACTAATTGTTTGTAAATTATGAGCCATTTCGAGCTTTCGTTCCGTTTTTTGCGAATCACTCTCAGTTTTTCCTTCAAGGATCTGATTTTGCGGTTGTAGATCTCTGGGTCAGTATTTTCTTCATGAATTTTTTTCCGGACAAATTTATTTAATCCCTCCTCCAATATCCCCTTAAATGTTTTCCAGATTTCTTCCACATTCTGCCCACTACTTGCCCATTCCGAAACCTTTCCCTTAAAAAGGTGTGGAACCCTTCCCTATCACTGCGTTTATATTGCCGAACTGTCTTTCTGTTTACTAGCCCCTTATACTGAGCCCCCTCCCAATTCGGGCACATACGCACAGCTGAATGATCACTTTTTTCCCGGAAGGACTTCAACTTCCCCCACCCACTTTTCCGGTCTCACAACTATGACGTCGAGGATGTTTCCCCCGCGCGTGGGTTTCTCCACCAACTGTACAAAACCCTCCTCGTTTATAAGACGACTAACGATTTCTTGGACCTTCCAACCCCCCACCGTGACCTCGTCTGCCGACCATTGAACACCTGGATGGTTTAAGTCCCCCGCTATGAGGATATGATCCTCAGGGTTAGCCGAGCATATGTCTGCTAATACCTCGACTGCGTACATCCCTTCGTTGGGGCTTCTATACATAACAACAATTTTTTAAGTTTTCCCTCCATTCCTACCTTTAACATGAACACGTATCATCTCACAATCATTTCTTATCCATTCCAACGTGCTTATAAGTTTTTTATCAACACACATGAATATCCCCCTTCCACAAAAAAAAGAGACAGACTCATTATTGCCTCGTATATTGCCTATCATATACTTACTTCAGTTGACGGATTTGTTTATCAACAAACTCGCTTCTTGGCAACGGCACTACGGAAGGATTCTGCATTTGCGGGTTTTCACCGCGTTGTTCTTTGAAGCCGACAACAGTTTCACCCAAGTTGCATTCGGCCGCACTTATATAGGTGGTCCCGTCCCGGTGCTGCTCGCTGATTGGTCCTTTTCCGAAGAAATCTCTTCCACGCGTTGTCGAGATGGTAGCCTTCATCTCTGTTGATGCTATCCGGGTTTACGGCGATCTCAATTGCTTCTCTAATTAATCGTGGACAATATCTGTTCTCCTTCGCTATGACGTTTGCTTCTGGGAATAAGATGTCGTGACCGGATTCACTCCTTTTTTGTTCAGCAATGGTTGACAAGTGAAACTATTTATTTGTTGTTCCCCGGAGGTGTTCTTTCATCCGCACTTTCATGGGCCGGCCGGCCGGTTTCCGCGATGTAGCCTTTCACAAATGAACAGGGTCCTTGAAAGACCCCTTCGTATAGGTCTATCGGGATTTTGCCCTTCGGTCCAGGGAGAGCGTCCGCTATTTTCTTGGTGCAGTTGAATCTTGTCACCACGTATTGCTTTTTTAGGATTCTGGCTATTTTCTCGGATGTTCCAGAGACGAAGGGGATAGTCGCGTATGCCTTTGGGTTCGGTTCCGTCTGCTTGATGGACTTGTCACAATCCCATCCTCAAGATGTAGGCTATGAAGTTGTTTCAGGGCCTTTGGATTTTAATAAATAACTTATGAACCCATTGCAATCAATTGATAATATACGCATGTGACAACTGAACAATTTTCTGTTCATTAATATTCTCCTGTCGATCATAAGCTGAAATAATTGGCTGAATTAACCAATTGTCAAACGAAATTATGACCAGACACGAACTTGCGCAATTTTTCTCCTTACGTCCCCAATGCTACTTTGACCGTGTT
Organism: Hetaerina titia; assembly: GCA_037158775.1. Classification (NCBI taxonomy): domain Eukaryota; kingdom Metazoa; phylum Arthropoda; class Insecta; order Odonata; family Calopterygidae; genus Hetaerina; species Hetaerina titia. Next base: position 6,509 of record JAVFHJ010000028.1, read on the forward strand.
GGTCCAATACACTTCCGAGATGCGTAAACTGTTCTACATTCTCTATTTTTTCCCCTCCTATTTTAATGTCTAGCTTACCGTTTTTCTGTAATTACAATCACTTAGCAACATTACAAATAATTTAAATATATCATAAACCACACAATACACTCAAACCATCTTGGGATGAATTAAAAATTAATCTGTGTAGATAAATTAGTATGTGTAATTATTAAAAAATAATTATACGCTGACATATTTATACTACAGGCGTGCAATGTTAGAAAACAAACGCCTAGCGATACTCCGCTAAACAGTAACCCAGCAACGTTGCAAAAAAATTATTATTAAATGAATTATAAAACAGAAAAAGTACTCAGACTGCCATTGGATCTATTGAAAATCCATCTTAGGTAATATATTAGTGTCGGTCACAATATAAAAATAAGTATACGCAGGTATCTTTATATTACAGTCATATGATGCTTTGAAAACAAATGCCAAGTGATATTTCACCAAACAATCACCTAGCAACAAATCAACAGATTTAATGATGAAGTTTATTTAAACCAATAGTAGTACTCAAACTATCCCATAAATAATTAAAAATTCATCTCAGAAATTAATTAGTGTCTGCAATAATATATAATCAAACATGCGGAGACTTGTACATATTCAAGGAATATGGTGTGTGTAAAAAAATGCATAGCGATACAGTATGTGCGGCGGTATTGTGTCATGAAAAGCCTTTCATTTTTAATGGTGATGTGTTGATGTTTGTGGCGCGTACTTCAGATTTGAAAATGTTGAGGAAGAGCCTTAGTTCACAAAAACAAGAATAGAATTCGGGTAAGCATTATCCACGGACGGTGAAAAAATTTATGCCACCGCACATTTGAATTCCGTGCAATGAAAAACAGTACCCTTTAATATTACGAAGAAGATCCCCGCCAACGCACGAAAGCCTCCACTCATGCGGAAGCTTAAAGACACGCCCCTGAAGCGAGGGGAATATAATTCGTCAACAGCAACCGACGTGTGTGATAAGAGAGGCACTGTATTTAGGCTGAAACCATGTTCGTTACGCCTCATTAGGACAGTTTGTGGAATTTTGTATCATAACTGGGCACTCGAAAAAAATTATATGCCTGCACGGGTCTTGCCCAAACAATATTAATATAACATTGGATACTTCCAATTAAAATATGAAAGGGAAACAATAAATAAATGAAATGGTGTTTGTGTCCAGAAGTAATACTGCTCCGTCGGAAACGAAGCAGGGTCCATGACAATGAGCATAAACTCAAGTCCAGTCCCATTGTAATTCTATTCCGATTCGAAGGAATGACTTAGGAATTTGGGGAATTCAATGAGGGAAACCAGTGACAGAATACGATGACCATGTGGAAGAAGTAAGTCGAGAATAATTTGGAAAAAAATTCAACACTGCTCCTCTAAGTTTGAATGCAAATCAATAACTAATAGAAAAACTATTCACTACTTCTCACTCTGATATTGAGGCAAATAGGGTGGTTGTTCGGATAATAAAATACCTTTTAAGAAAGGGTGTTTCTATGGGTATTTAGAAGCCACAAACTGCTTCATCCGCGAAGAAAAGAATATATTTTGGACGGAACACTGCGTTCAACTCAAAACATAGGCTAACTAGACTCTGAACGAGTGGCAGAGGGTGTAGCCGACCATGCGAGTGGGTCAAATGGCGATGGAATTCGCCATACGCAGGGAACGTGCGGAGACGAACGGGCACCTCAACTTAAGTATCCTTGAAACAACGACCAGCAACAAAAATTACGACGCAGAAATTATAAATGAAAATGAGATTATTCTGAACACGGAATGCAAATCAATAAGCGTACATTATGTTATGTTAGCGACGCCATTTCTGGTAATAATGGACCGGAGCTTTAACCGAAAATTTTAACTGGAAAGTTTTCAATTGAAAACAGACAAAATCACTGATTGTATGGAAAGAATCAATTCATACGAGTACTAGACACAGTGAGACAAAAGATTGAGTTTCACACGTCCGAAAGAAAAAACCCTAGGCTGTGAGGAGTGTAAAATAGGGCATTGGTGTGCTAGTGAGTTGTCACCCCTGAAACAGAACAAATCGCATTATAAATAATGAATAATACAAAACTGAAATATAGTACCAATTACAATTGATTTAATTCATTTATAACGTCAGTTACAACAGACAACGAAACTTTCCGACGAGTTCGTAAGATGACTGACGTTCAACGCGGCAGAAATCACATAAAGTTGGTGCGAAAAATGCATTCCATTGTAGAAAGAAGGGATGGAATACAGAAATGGTTAGTTTTCTGTAATGACTAAAAATATATCTACCGCCGTGAAACGTAGTTTGTCATGAAAATGTGGTTCCACGAAAATCGCCCTGGCGAAATCATAATTCTGAAACAAAATACGGCAACTCACATCTTCCTCGAAGGATGAAGGCTCCTCCTCGTGCTCGTGGGATGCACACGACGACTCAGGGAATGAAAAAGTAAAGGGGTGGGTGGACTGGGGTGGGAGATCATTTGGGGGAGGAGGAGGCCAACCAGGATCCGAAGGATAGCCATACATGGGAGGAGGAGGGTGGGGAACCGAATGGAAAGAGGGTAGGGGGTGAAGCGAGCATGAGGGAAGTTGATGACCGACGGTCCAACGGGAGAACGGCCGGTCACGGTGAGGAGGATGTGACCAGGAGGGAGGGTAGGGAGGGGGGTGAAGGCGATGACTGATGCTTGCTCCGAAATGGCCGTCACGGGGGTCGAATGGGCGCCGCGGAAAAAAAGAACGACCCCTCGTGCACTCCCTTCGGCTCATCCCACAGGCCAGATCACGGTCTCCCAGTCAACCAACGAGGGCACGGCTTGCGGTGACTCGGAACTCGCCCCCAGTTCGAATACCCTCGGCCCGTTCCATTTTCGACGCGGCCAACATTCCTAATAACCTTCATTAGTTTAGGATCGATCCTTTTAAGGCCTTAGTATGGAATTTGCAAAATATGCAACTATTTTCATATCTAAAGAAATTGGAAATCCGAAAAATCAGTAATTCCCACCTACTACACAGCAATTTGGAAGAATCTTTTCTTTCAAATCAGCTAGCAGAAGCTGGTGAGCGGGAGGGAGTGATTGGGAAACCTGGGAGAGAGAATGAAAAAAGAGGGAAGTTTGGTGGGGAGAGGGGGGAAGATAGTAGAACCAGGAGAAGGGGGTGGTTGGTGGAGGGGTGACTGTGTATGGGAAGGGGACAGAGAGCTGAAATATGGAAGGAAGGTGGCGGCGAGTCGGCCGGCCGGGGTTCTAGTGAATCGGAAATGAAGAAGTGTTTTTTAAGGTTGGAGATGGCGGATTCCCTTGAAGAAGAATCGGGTCGAAATTCCTTTGAAGATGGTCGTATCTTTATCGTGAAGAGACAGAACGACGCTCGGCACCCTCCATCCGGCCCATGCCACAAGCCATCACTTGATATCGACGCGCGATGAAGTCTCCGCCAACACCCTCCAGATCTAATTAGAGGCGGCCAATGTTTCCAAAAATCTTGATTAATTTAAGAATAACTTCCCCGTCACGCATGCCTACGAGTGGATTTTGAATAAAAGATGAGGAATTTCAAGGTCATGGGAAATACTCGGTACGCATCATTACTGGAAATCCGATAAAATAATTCCGTCTCCGGTCATAAACTAATCTCTCTTAATGCTTTAACTTTCTCGTTGTTCAGTATGCCTGGACCTAAGCTATCTTCTTTAACGTCATATTCCTTTTAACCTTGTTGCCCTAAGTTCTTTACCATACAGTGTTTCTATATATTCCTTCCATCTCTCTTGGACCTATTCTGAATCAACAACTTTCTTACTTCATTTTTCTTCAACTGTTATCAAAGGTGTTCCCTTCTTGCGTCCCGATAATAACTTAACCTTGCTGTATAGAGCACCAATTTCACCCTTCTTCTGTAACCATTCCATATCCTCGAATTGCGTTTTCCACCATTCTTCTTTCGCTTCATTTGTGGCCCTTCTCAATTTTTTGTTTAACTCTTTGTACTTCATTTTGCCCAACTCTGTGTTTGCATTCTTCTCTTTTCTTCTCTCATCCATTTTTGCAATCATTTCATCCGTGATCCACGGTTTCCTTGTCCTTTTCCCGCTAACGGCCCAATAGTGTATTTTGTGGCTTTCGATATCACTTCCTTGAGAAATCTATTCTCTTGATTTAAAATTAATAGATTAATTTGATTTCAAAGTGGTTAGTGTGCATATAAGTTCATAGGTGCTCATACGTGTTCCATTCGTCGAAGCGCCCTTCTCCTTCCCTTCGCCGGGTACACTTCCCCCTTCCCCTTCCGCTCATATGGATCCGCTTCTCTCTCTCTCCTGATCATCTCTCTCCCTCCGCGGGACATCTGTCACTTTTTCAGCTTCATGGCATTCCAAAAAATGCTCGCTAACGTCGTACCCTCCCCTTCCCTCAGACCACAACACACTCATTTTTTTCTCCTTAAACTTGTCTCCTGTCTCCATAGTCATGGAAAAATTACCATCTTCCAGGGTACCCCTGACTCTTTTCCCACTACAATGTCCTCTCGTTCTCACGCCCCCCCTTGTTCCCGTCTCCGTTATTCCCATCAACTATACCCTGGTCACTCGTTACCTCCCCCTCGATCGCTGTGGTTCTCTGAGTTTCCCTTTCACGTTCTCCATCCGTTGTGGTTCTTTTCCCCCTCCCTCTCGAGTTCGAACCTCTCCTCCGCTTCCTCCCGCTTGCCTTCCACTCACCCATTACCTCCTTTCCTATGTCATTCTCTTCGCTCGACGTATCTGTGAGGACTACCGGACTTTCGCCGCCTCAATTTTCCTCAAGCTCCATCCCTAGGTCGGCCTCATTTGACTCCAGCCCCCTATCCTCCTCAACCCTTAACGGCGGGACGGCATCCTCGTCTTTTGCGCCCCTCACCCCGTCGGAGTACGACGTGTTCGATGTCGGGGCATCGTGCCTTTCATTCGCAGGTGTTCGACACTGCCGCATCGCGAGCGTGTTTTGTTGTTGTCCTTCGTAATGAATGACGGCTCGGTGACCCGCGGTCGGAATATAAAATGGATATTTAAGGTACAGCTTAACAGTCAGTGCTCCGATACTAATTGGATATATACCCCGGGCCCTATAAACTTATTCACCGAGTACGACACCACCACCTTACCGTACACACTCAGTTCCGTCTCCACTTCCAATCTGGGCACCGCAGGGGGAAGGGCCACCACCTTCACGAACACGGCCCCTCTTGAGTCAAAGGTCGCACTGCGCTGCTAGTCACATGCTGTTGGGTAGTCGAGTGGGCCTCCCTTTTCGATTTTAGCACCTCCTCAACCAACTCTTCGTCGAACAACTTCACAGAAACAAAACGCCTCGTCGGACAGAACTGAATCGCGCTTATAATCCTCCGTTTTCAGCCCAAACTCAACACCGATGATTGGGTGGACCTCGAAGGCAGTTGCGGCCTCTTCCAAGTCATTTCGACTGGTCACCAAGGTTCCCTTCATCTCGTACAGCATGCTTCTCGGTAACATCACAGAAAAGAAAAATAGCCACAAAGTTGCAGCCGTCTTAACAGTGTACACGCAACAGTGCTACAGTGTAAACGCAATCACCAAAATTCAACACACGCCGTCAACCATCAGAGCCACGGGAAACGAAAAGATCGCTTCGCGGCGATCGAAGCCTCGAACGCCGGGGAGAGCACACACACGGTTCCGATAAGTCAAGCACGTCCTCACTCCTCGAATACTCAAACACTACTTCAAAAAATTCGAGATGCAGCGACACCCGGTGTTTCTCAAGACGGCCGCCCATCCAAGAACTATCCGGGCCCGAGGCTTCTTAACTTCGGTGGTCGGGCGAAAACCGTTGTTCTCAGCCTTTTTAATTTCTGTCAATGATATATTTTGTATTGATGGCGATTATAGTGACATCATCTGCATATGCCGCCACCTTTTCTTCAACCACCTTTCGGCTTTATTCTTAGGCGGTGCGGGAGAAGTACCAGACATATCGTAAAAATTAGCATGGAGAGTGGGCAACCCTACCTGATGGAGCTCCTGACAGGGAATGTCTCCGTTTCAGTACCGGGGCCCAACTTCGGCCTAGAGATGATGTCGTTCGTGAATGATCTCTTCATTATTTTTTAATTTTTCCAGGAAAGCTCATTGGGATAATATGCCCGCAGCATAATCCAAATTCACTCTTTCGAAAACTTTTTCGAGGTCCACCGCAATTAGCTTTAAACCCTTCCCCCTTTCCGCCCCCCTATTGGACTCCCGATCACGTCCCTGAGCGTCCCTGTTATGGACAGTTAGACTCCTGCCAGTTATGGTCATTGGCATATTAATATGGAGATGTACCTTGGTTTTATTTGGCCCAAAACCTATCTTTTGCCTTTCAATTCCCTTTGCCAATTAATTTTTCCCACTTCCACTTCGTCAGCTGCTTTTTATAAATTGGCACTGGTGCACAGGGAATGACGATTACGTCCTTCTTCCTCGTCATAAGGTCCATCTTGTTTATGGTGGACATTGGCATTATTTGATTGTTGCACGGCTGTAACGTGTTTCTCCTCCGATGTTACTACTTATATTATGCACTGAGTATGATTCCTGCTCGAAGTGAATAATTATTACGTGAATTCCACGCTTCAAAATTCCATAAAGAGGACATAAAATGCATTTGCGTCTCTGAAATATTTCCAAAATGATGAATCAAAGAGGGAAACCGTTGACAAGGATATAGTCTGTTGATAAACAGATTGTCGATTGAAGAAATGATATGGCAGGAAATGTATTTTGGATTCACTCGCTCAATATTCCAAGAAATATTGTGGAATATTTTTTCTTAATTTAGATTAACAGAGATAGAAAAATTTTTGTCGTTCATTGTTGTGGTTTCTGAGAAATTACGTTTTAATCCACAAATGGTCCAATTTCACGCTCTAATTGTCAATCGTTAATTGATTTCGTAATTACAGTGTATCAAATTGTAAGGGGGATTAAGATGATTACTTTTATGGAATTGAGTGTACATTGGATATAGTATTAAAAATGAATACTTATTTTGTTATGAAAGAGTATTAATCAACGCAATGTTGCAATTTATGTCATAAACAGGTGGTGCCACCAGCTTTTTTGAGAGGTATCAGGAAATGAATTGAGACAGAGGAGGGCCCGGAAGCACTGGTTGGAAGGAGAAGGGGGGAAAGGTATGCGAGGGGAGGGGTTTGGATGGGTAGCGTTAGGGTCTGGAATTTTAAAAAAAGCATTCTTCTGGCTATTGGATTCCTGGAATCGCCCAGGTGTTAATATCAGACACTAATTGCCCCATTTATGCATATAATTTAATCCCTCTCCGCCCCCAATAACTTCCACATCATCCCCACCATTTTATAAAATCCCACGCTCGACTCTAGCCCTCCAAACCCCTCCCCTCGCATACCTTTCCCCCTTCTCCTTCCAAACCACTGCTGTGGAACACACCAATACGATGTTTTTTGTATGTATTATTGTGTATGTATCAACAGATATTATATTTTAACCCAACTAATCAATAATGTGTTGAAAATGATAATTAAGTGTACTTAGGAAACTTTTTTAAGAACGTATTACGATGTTCCTAGGCGACTGTTTACTGCAATATCGCTAAGCATTTGTTTACACACACCATATATCTTGAATGAGAACAAATCTGCGTATATTTGTTGAAATATTATTGAAGACATTAATTTATCTTCGGATAAGAATTTCTAATTAATTTGGGATAGTTTGAGTACTACGATTGGTTCAGATAAACTTTATCATTAAATCTGTTGATTTGTTGCGAGGTGATTGTTTGGTGCAATATCACTAGGCATTTGTTTTCAAAGCATCATATGCCGGTAATATAAAGATATACCTATTCAATCATTATGACAGATACTTATTTATTACCTAAGATGGATTTTCAATTGATCCAAGAGCAGTTTGAGTATTTATTGTGTTTAATAATACATTCATTTATAAATGTGTATCAACGTTCCTTGGTTATTGTTTGGCGCAATATCGCTAGTCGTTTCTTTTCTATCATTGCACGGCTGTAATGTAAAGATGTCTGGGTATAATTCTCTTTACATCATTACGCATACTAATTTATGTTCGGAGATTAATTTTTAATTTATCCTCAGGATGGTTTGAGTGCATTCTGTGGTTTATGGTATATTTTTATTTAAATTCTTCTTAATGTTGCTAAGTAATTGTAGTTACAGAAAAAGGCTACGCTAAACATTAAAATAGGAGGGGAAAAATAGTGTAGGTAGATCAGTTTACGTATCTCGGAAGTGTTTTCACCAACACGGTCTAAATAGTAGGGACGTAAGGAGAAGAATTGCGCTAGGCAAGGAGGCTTTCTCAAGGAGGAGGGAGTTGATGACGGGGATGTTAGTAGGGAAGTTAAGACAAGACTCGTAAAAACTCTGATATGGAGCGTAGCTATGTACGGCGCGGAAACGTGGTCATTGAAGCAGGAGGATAGACGTAGATTGGAGGCTATTGCAGATATGTGGGTGTGTGGAGAAGAATGGAGAAGGTGAAATGGACCGAAAGAAGGAATTAGCAAATGAGGAAGTATAGCTAGGGATGGTGATAGGGTAGGAGAGGGGGGTTTGTTGAGAGAAATCCTATGGAGGCAGGAAAGATGGATGAAAGGCGTATTGAGCGGTAGTGGAATATGGAAGAAGGTAATAGAGGGGAGAATGTTGGGCAAGCGAGGTAAGGGCAGGAATCGTATATGAACTAGAGCACCCGAGGATAAAGAAATATATTCCATCGCAACGAGTCAGCCCGTGCCCTGCCCCCCGCAGGCTTAGACTAAAAGGCGAGGCACGGCTAAGATTTAGAAGCAATCATCATTAAGAAGCAATCAAGCAAGCAAGTCGGGGGTGGGAAATGGTATTCTCTCCTGTCCCCGACGACACCCCGAACGCAGAACCCGCACCCACCCCAAACTCCGGGATGTTCCTGGCCGCCCATCATCCCTCCTAACGTGCCAACCAGAAACCCTCCCCGCCATCCCCTACAATCTGAAGGGGTCTTAAGACAGAGGGAGCACGCCCCTCCGAAGAAGACCAGCCTCTAATGCTTCGCCCAGGGGTACGGAATCCTCCTCTCACCCCCTTCCATCCGCCTGGATTGCTCGATACCCCCGTTCTCCTAGCTTCGATAGGTGATGGGGATGTCTTAGATAGGGGATGAAGGGAAGGAAAAGGGGTTGCAAGCATTGCTGAGTGATTTGGAGGTTCAGTGCGACAGATATGGGATGAGAATGAATATTAATAAAACAAAGGTTATGGTGGTTTAATCCAAGAAAGAAAAAGGCTAAGCTAAACATTAAAATAGGAGGGGAAAAATAGTGTAGGTAGATCAGTTTACGTATCTCGGAAGTGTTTTCACCAACACGGTCAAAGTAATATTGGGGACGTAAGGAGAAGAGTTGCGCTAGGCAAGGAGGCTTTCTCAAGGAGGAGGGAGTTGATGACGGGGATGTTAGTAGGGAAGTTAAGACAAGACTCGTAAAAACTCTGATATGGAGCGTAGCTATGTACGGCGCGGAAACGTGGTCATTGAAGCAGGAGGATAGACGTAGATTGGAGGCTATTGCAGATATGTGGGTGTGTGGAGAAGAATGGAGAAGGTGAAATGGACCGAAAGAAGGAAAACAAATGAGGAAGTACTGGAGATGGTGGCTGAGGAGAGGGGTTTGTTGAGAGAAATCCTATGGAGGCAGATGAAAGATGGAAGATGAAAGGCGTATTGAGCGGTAGTGGGATGTTGAAGAGGGTAATAGAGGGTAGAATGTTAGGAGTACGAGGAAAGAGCAAGAACAGGATAGGGATGTTGGACGGGATGAAGGGAGGAAAGAAGTACACAGAGATGAAGAGGGACCTGATATAGAGTAGGTTGCTGGATTGGGTTTCATTTGGAGTCCAGAAATATTTATTTGTTAGTTGTGTATATCCAAAAACCTACCTTAACCGTTGGTAAGGGAACAATTTTTAATTAAAATGGCACCGAAAAAACCAAAGAGTACATGTTTGTTTAACCGAAAGAGTGTTAATGAAATATTTTTACGATATTAATTTAAATGTTGTTGAAAGATTACCACCCAATACGCATAAATAAATTAAGAACACGTTGGAAAAATGATTTTCTATACTTTGATTCGTTTTTTTTTAAATTGGCCTGCATTGACATTTTTATGGAAAAACATCGTCTGCACTGCCGTAAAAAACGCATTACAATAAAATAGATATTTCATACATCTTCATACTGCAAATAATGTCAGTAGTTACAGGTACTCCTTGAGTGCTTGGTTGGCATTGCAACGAACACAATTCGCCGTGTAAATTCCTCATATTTTTATTCCGCGTTTTTCTATGTCCATTAAATCTCAAAATTACTTAAAAAAGGGGTTCAAATGGTTCAACTGTTAAATGTGAATTTATAACTATCATATTTAGTGGGCATTTGACATAATTAACACGTTATTTACAGCCTATCTAACCACTTAATTTCCATAATTTTGTAAAAAATTAATGATTGCAAACATTGCACGTGGATTATCGTTTTGATAAGGATGCTTCGAAAGTAATTCTTCATCCTCAAATACTCTTGGGCTTATTAATGTTCCACTAGTAGACTTGACATTCTAAATAAATCCTTAATTAAACGATATGAGTGAATGTTTAACAACATCTTAATGCGATTAAAACGAGTTGTTCGTACGATAGCAAAATGGTAAACAAACACAGAATGCACATTAAAAATTCACATAAGAGACAGCATTGCCGATTACATTATGGTGGAAATCTGTTCCTTGAGATTGAAAAAAGCAAATTCCTATCATCAAAACTACGTGATAATGTACTTAATGCGATTGATAGAATTAGGAGATTCATAAGTAATTAGGACATTTTAAAAATTAGTTTTGAACGGTGAATGAAATGCCTTGAATGCCACTAATTCTCAAAACATCTCCCGAAACCATGAACTGGAAAGATATTACGATTCCGGAGATAAAAAAATTTTTGGGGCTCATTGTTTTCATGGGACAAGTTCGTAAAGACGCCCGAGACGGTTATCGGTCAACCGTTGTCGTCACAAGTACTCCGTTTTTTTCATTCGTTAAGTAACGGAAAGACACGTTTCTATTCCTACGAAGCAGTGACCGAGTGAGCTACCTTCAGTCCTCAGGGAAAAACAGCCTAATCAGATGATTATAATGCTCAACACGCTGCTCGGACACTTGGCATTAAGAAATAAACTTAAAAAAGGTTCTTGGTGACAAATGTTAGGAATATGAGTAGTGCCCTTTCGAATATCCACCGCATGAGGTATTGCGAAAAAGAAAGTGTAGGCTCGAGTAAGTACTCGAGGGCATTAACCTCCTTGAGGACCTTTCCTGCGTTAATCGCGTGCGGAGAATAGATGGACAAGATGGCAAGCAATTAAATGTATGAGAAGCATATTGGCGTAATATGACGAGGCGGTTGAATGAAAAGGTTAGCTCGAATAAATAGAGCTCGTTTAGAACATGACGTCAGCATACGAGATCGCAAAGTATGCACAAGTGTGGTCGTTGATTGTGTCGACGTGCTATCGTAATATTAAAACAATAATTTGACTGCCAAAGGACATTATGGCACAAAATAAAATTGGTAAACTTAATTTCAATGACGCCTAATTAGAATAAATCACATTAGCAACTCCAAACACCTACAAACTCTCAAAGTCGCTGAACGCACAAATCACTTGAATCCTTCGATGATACATTTGACATCAAAAACAAGAACATATTCCTTGATAAGATTCGACAGGGAAACATCCTCCATTATGTGATTACGGTACAAATCGTAAAAAGAGAAAATATTCCATGGCGCCCCATATTTCAATCGCCCTTGATTGCATTGAGCCGACTGTCATGGGAGCAACCAGCTCACTCCAGTTGTTACATCGAGGAATATCGCACATCACCCTTGCGATAATGAGGACAGAGTCGACATAAATCCAGTGTAATAATCAAGTATAACAATCCATAGTATAAAAATCAGACATAAGTTACAGCCAATGGAAATCCCTTTGTCGGCAATATTTTCCTCCAGGAAATTAAAAACGGATGCAGGAACTATTTCAATTATTTCCTCGAAACCAGGCTGTTTGACACACAAGTAAAGGTGACATCCATTAACTTATCGAGAAACTTAATAACAAGCGAAATTCGATTTAATTCACCCACGATAACACAATGTATTTCCATTTATACACAGAGTTTTCACTATAAATATCGAGAGAGTCGAATTTGGATCATTTTGAAAATAAGCCATGCCAAAAACCAAATTTAGGCTGAGTCACTCTTTACTTTTAAACAAAACATGGCAGCCTTAAATCGTTTAATAAACGACATGCTTACTGTTTCTCTCACAAAACCACGAGAAGACAAAGAATCAAAACATGCAGTCGTAGTAAATAGATACGATCCTAAAATGATAGACAAACCGTAGGAAAAACCTTTAAACCACACGCACACCAATGAACAGAACAGTAAAGAAACATTATTTTCCCATTAATTTCAACACTAAAGTACAAATGTCCTCCAAATTATATTCATATTATGTTAGCATTAACCATAGTTTCCGTCATCCAGTCGCAAAACGAGACTTAACAGGTATTCCCAAAGACGAAACGGCCCCAAAGTAAAAATCCTGAATCTCTGAGGTCAATTCCAGCAAATGTCCCACATCATATATTGGACAGACAACACACAATGTGAATAATGGGTTCTTGGAACACTTGGTTGAATATAACATCGGTCGTTTGGGCAAATCGGACGTCTCTGTACACATTTGCGAAACTTCCCATCAAATTACTCTTATTATCTAAGATTAATCGCGGAATAGGCACACGCAATACTTCCAGCTAAACACAACCGACAGCTTATTACGCAAATGGAATGAAATGGTATATCTCGATGAATGGCAATTTTTATACCAGCCTGTAGTGATCATGATGGTTCGACAAATAAAGTCACATTTTCAGAATATCACGTGCCTCGACGCACGCTGTCACACGTAACTACGGGAATTCTCACTTTCTCAGCAAAAAAGATTCTCCCGCGACAAGAAAGTTGGAAAAAGATCATTTCAATGAAATCTTACATGGGAGACACATTTCAATGAGAATTATCCAGGAGGGGGAGAGCAGGAAAAGCCAAGGAAGAGATGGAAGCTTAAATCTGTCTCAAAGTGTTCCACGACAGAGGTCAATGCGACCTGGACGTCTTTGAGATTGATCGATGTTTGAATCCAAAGCATTTTCACAAAAAATATTATTAGACAATGTTTTAATGCAAAAACTTACAATTATTCCTGTTAGCAGGATTCTCCGAAGTTCCATCCCCTATGCACACTTATTTCAGTGCTGAAATTCCATGCGTTTTCCTCTGTCAAAACACTCTGACCTTCGTCCTTTTTCAAGGAAGCCTTAGTCACACACACACACGCAGAGAATCACTGAAAAGCATTAAAAAAACAAATTAGATAAAAGTCATATACACTCAAGCGTGTGCATGGAACTTGTTTTTATTTTCACTATCTTACACGCTTTCAAAAGAATACCCAAACCCTTAAAATTACGACATTGAACGTTAAAAATCATTTTTCTGCTTTAAGAATTCTCTTCAGTTAAGTTTTCAATTGAAATTCCTGCGAGTAATTGAGCAGGGGAAGGTGAAAATATGTAATGTATCGTTTTGCCCAACAGCAGTCATATAAAATGAAGCTATTAGTTTTCGGAACATGGAATTCATTGTCACTGAAAATGAAATTTCCCCCCAGCCTGAATCAGAGTGGGCCTCATACTAAAATAGGGCGAAATGCACTGGAGGACTCTCCGCACCTAGTGACCTTGATCCCTTTTGACCTCGGACGGCTTTGACTCCAGTATTTTAAATCGCCTTCGTCCTCTTGCGACAATCGTTCTGACGTAAGAGGACTCCGGTTCGTCTAGGTTAAATTATTATACAAGATTACCATTTGAACAAGTATGGAAGCAAGATGCCAAACGTAAAAGCAGTGGACCAAATGCTGATGGCGAAATCACTTAACATATTTGGTTTATCTGCATTTGGAGTTGAAAATTGGTTCCGATTTTGGTTCCCTGGCATAAACAGAGTAAATTATCATTCTTAGCGAGGAAAATTTACAGACACTAATATCGCCGCTTATCAATATCTCTTCAGTTTCTCGGCATTAATTACATTCGAGACTAATCAAAATGACACTAATTCCAGTTTAAATGTGTATGTTGATGTAATTTTACTTTTCCCTAGCTAACTTCCAACAGATAAGTTACTAGCAATCGCACGAATAATCCGTCGACACTGGTGTACCCATAATTACTTAGGAATTGACATATCCATCGCTTTTGCAATAATAACTATAATATTTCCTCGCACCAAAAGAATTAAATCCTTTTTCACAATTGCATTTGCCTAGAACATAACGCGACGAACATGATTCATGGAAGACACGAAAATTAGACGAGAGAGAATGGACTCACCTCCTTCCACCACGAAGACCCACGACCAACTGAACGGACTAGTTAATCGAAGGAACAGCAGGTGGCCGAAACCGTTGAATGACGTCATTTTTTAAATTTGAAAATGTGCCGTTAAGTGAGTTTATGAAACGTTAATGGCATGGTTATAAACATGTTTCATTTAGATTTTGGTAATGTAATTTCTTAATGTTCTCATTATCAATGACAAATATTTTTTTTTCATTATTAATTTTGTTATGCATTTTTACTTCCCGCCTTTATCTGTTCTTTAGCAAGTAAGTGGCGCCAGGGGAAGAGTTGGCCAATTGCGAAAGCATACTCAGAACGCTGACGACACGGCTAAGGCGCGCAATGGCACGTGCCAGAAAAATATTGGATCGAATTTCGGTCTCTCGGTCCATCCCTCGCTCCCACCAGCAAGTGGTCCCACTGTCTCCTCTCCCGGTGAGAAGAATCATTCCATCCTCTTCAATATATCTCGGTTACTTAATCATTGCCAAAGTAGATACACGCTCACTGAGATGACCCGTTAACAACAGAATCACCCATTGCACGAAATTAGGCAGTAATCCTTGGGGGCACGAATCGTCGTTCTGTTTATGCCCTGTAACATTTCGACGGGCCCATAACCTGACAGATTGAAGATTACTTGATAAACATCCACAGGAGAAATTAAGAACCGTGCTCCGGGCATGGGTGTCGTGTGCAGTAGGAGGAGATACCCCTAGCGATCCCAGGTAAACCAGAATAATCAGGAATGAAATCGAAAACATCACTCTTTCGCGAGATTAAACCAATCTTTACCACGTAATAATGTGATTGAATCCCATGTCAGCTTTCAAGCCCTGTCTATCCACGATTCGCACTGATTGACAGTCGTTCTTTCGAAAAACAAAAGGACGATCCTAGAGACCCTTCCAGCTACCGATAAGACTCTTAACAGGAACGGACAATTCACTTTGAAAAAAGGCAGGACAAAATTCTTGTCATCTCAGCACATTCCTTGAGAATTTAACGGCCGATTTTCGGCAGTATACTCAAGTGATTGAATGGTAAAATGGGGCGCAGTAGAATTTCCTTATTTGTGTAATTCTCCTTTGGCAGCCTGAAATGTGTTCCACTGGAGACAGCCTCTCGGTGACTGCGAAAATACGGTCTCGTTGTTTTTTCTTGTGTTTTTCGCTTCTCTTCTCGTGCCTGCAAATGTTCGCTCGTTTGAGCGTCCCTAGTGAGCCCCGTTTTTTCATTGTGAGAAGTTCTTTGGGTGTTTTAATTGGGGGGAATGAATCTGTGACGCCATTTTCTTAGAGTGCAAAGCGGAGTTGGCCCAAGCAAAACCTGAACTCTTATTATTTAAAACATCTTGCATTATCATCGAATGAAATAAGACCTTAGAAAGCCATTCATTTTGTGTTTGAATGTTCTTTTACGGGATAACAACTGTAGGGTCACAATCGGAGATAACAAAAATGCCACTTGCCACCCTCGGCGTCTAGGTAACAATTAGTTAAACTCAATTGCATGCACTTTCACTAACCTCCTGTGTGTTGTGTCAAAACCCTTCCCGCATGCCATTAAGTAATGTTATTCTGTTTACAGTATTGTTTTCTCTTCTTTTGGTACCCTAAATGTCCCCTTCCATCCCTTGTCCCTCTCCGTGGGTGAGCCCTCCTCCCACCTGCAGCGTTGGGCCAGATTCCTCACCTTGGGTGGGAGAGAGTTTTATGCGGAACGTTCTTGTGGTGGTGGTAATTCGCCTAGCTACTTGCTAGAAACTAGCTTGCACGTTCGTGATTAATTTCTTGCTGCATCCTGGGGTAAAATTATTTGTTGTAGTTAAGCGTATTTGCTTGCATGCTTGTGGAGTGAAGGGAGGTAGATGTGTGTTTGCATACGCGTCGAATGATGGGATGTTACGATGAATGTGTGCACTGCTGTGGATTGGGGTTTGCATGTGTGTGTTGGTTTTCAATGCAGTATTTCTTTTTTCCTTTTTTGGGTGGTGACCTAACACCCCCCGCCACACGCCCTTGCGGCGGCTTGCGGAGTATTATGTAGATGTAGATGTTCTATTCACGTGGAATTTTAACTATTTAAGTGTCCTGTGTGACGCGAGGGTAATTTTATTATTGAATTAGGTTCAAGCTAAGATTGCTCCTTTGGCTAAGAAGAAGGAACATCACCGAAAGTGCGTTGCGGGAAAGAAGAATTGAATTGGTTATGCCTTTCGAGAATACAAGTACGGGAGTGACCGTGAGTAGCATGTATTCACCATGTTCCTCTATGTTTTGTGAAGTTTTGTTCTATACATTCCCACCCTGTTTCAAGTTCCTTAATATGTGTTAGGCGCTGTCGACAATGGTCGAATGTCATTTTGCGAAAGAAAACCTCCTCTCATTCGTTCATTTAATTGAGTAGAGCCTTGACCTTGCATAATGACTTAACTCGGGTCAAACACTTTCCAGGTCGCAATTGTGTATCGTACACATCGGTGTTATTTGTTGAGACTGGACCCATTCACCGCTGTCCAGGCGTCTTTCGCTGTTGGGAGTAGGGTTCTGGAGGTAACGAGATTTTCTTATATTTATTTAGCATTTTTGAGGGAGTGTGGGGTGGGTGAGAGGGGGTGAAAGGGGAGGGGAAAAATCGGGATGCGATCGGTGTAGATGGGAAGGAGGAGGGGGGTGTTAAGCGTCAGTGATTGAAATCGGTCCACAGTGGGGGGTGCGGAAGGGGATTTTGTGTCTTTCGGTGAACCAAAGCGATACCATATCCACGATTGGGGAGAGGTATTCAATCAATTAATCGATGATCAAACTATTCTTTTTTAAATTCCTTCTGATTTCCAGCTCTTCCCACTCGTCCATCCTCCCCCCAATGTCCAGTTGGTGTTTTAATTCCAGGGGTTAAATACCTCCCATGATTTTCTTACCGCGGATGCTTGGCGAAGTGAGATTGCTTGATGTTACAATTCCTAAAACAGCGTTTATGCTCTTCCGCCCGTGTTCCTAATACCCTCTACCCGTTTGGCACGTGTGCACCACAGTCCTTATTTCAAATTAACCAATGAATGCCACTTTTATTCTGTTTTCCTAATTTCTCTTTCGTATAGAGTTCAGAAATAATTTTTAAACATTGTTATTGTAAAAATAATAAATAAAATACGCTTCAATAAAAACAAAGGCACAAATGTATTCTACGTCATATTGGTGGTTTATTTAAAATCACATGTACTAGTCATATAGTCATTTGCAATATAGTTACAACATTAGTCCCAATGTTATATTTGAATTTTCTAATATTAAGGGAATGTTGATGTTTTATTAATCGTCTGACTATTTCTTATACTTTTGGCGGGCAGCCGGAAAACAGATGTGTGAAACAAAAGAATTACTATTTACGGTAATCGGTTTGTTTACCAATTTCAAAACATTGATCAAAACTCCAAGACTTAAGATATTATTCTAAAATTTTAACTTTCTCTGCAGACTGCAGTTAATGTCACATAAACACCAGTGACGAATTGTTGTGAAAATTATTTTCGGTATAAATATTCGCAGGCTGACTGTTTCAACACAAGATAACATTTGCATTAATCCCCTATCCATCGTGGTTCACGAGAAAACGATTTCTGAGTACTTTTTCACACGTTTTCCAACGCCAATTCCACAAGACATGGGTATTGTGGAATTACTCTATATAAGCACATGCTTGGGTTTGAAGACATTGCTTTCGTGGGCTAGCTTTCCGTGGGCCAGTTTCATCGTACAATCATGCAACAGCTGATAGAGAGAGACATGTTGTCTAATACGCTATTTTTGTGTAAAGGTATTATATTTTGATTATTCCCTGTTTCAATCGTGTTATCCTGGTTGATCTTCACTTGGAGAAGATTTTACATACCAATTGTTCCGAATAAATATTTGTTGTCATGATGTTAAATGTGGTTATCCGCCGTGAAAAGGCAATAGCAAATTTGCACAAAAGGTCCAGGTAAGCTCACGTTATTTAAGATATTTTATTAAGAATATGACTGCAAAATGTTATTCATATAGTTCCTTGTGGAAACGTGACTTAGCAGTAATTACAGAGGGAAAAAAACTTTCTGACTTCTTCATACTTTTCATAATTAAACCATATGCTGTAAGTATAGATTGCCCATCAAGTTAAACTAATGGAAAAGAAGTTTAATGGAGCCTAAAGTTCTTGGTGGAAGCACGAACATGGTGTTTTCGGTGGAATACTATTCTCGTATTTTTGACGAAAATAGTCATCCACCGCCTTTCTTGATTTTGTGTCCTTTGGAAATATTAAGATGTGCCATTTCGAAAGTAACCATGAGGACGTGTACTGCAGCCTATAATTTTTACATAAGCCTTTCGTCCTTACCTGTCCTTGGCCGGAGAGGAATAAGTGTTTATCGAAAAGTCATATTAAGTTCTCAAACACCAGTAGTTATTTTAACATTTATATCATTGAATCCGCGTTGGAGACGAGATTTCCATAGGAACTGAGATGTACATTTGGCATGTAAGTACTTCGTTGTAACCAGTCTTTGATGAAGTAGAAATAGTGCTAATGTCCTTCTGAAACTTACCTTCAGCGGTGAAAGACCAGTGACAATTTCAGGTGCCTGTATGTGGTATCTATTGCGTGTAAAGAGTTTGTTTAAGGTCGGTAGAATACATGGAACATAATAATAATGAGCGCCCTAACATATATTACCATAATGAAAATCCGATTTTACATCATTTTTGGTTCTTGTGCTGAGGAGATGTGAAGTAAACCCTTACGACAAAGTGTAAAAAACATAAAAAATGAATGTCCATTTGACTCACTGTTACCAAAAAAACAAGACACTACTTTCTTGTCCCTCTAGCATTTGCGGCCAGAAACCGCATAAGCAATTGTTTAATCATTAGAATTGGGGCTTAAAGTGTATGAAAAATGTGTCCATTTTTTTTTGAAGCAGGGTTTGGTAGGTGATAAAATGGCGTTCACTCAACATTAAAACCCTTAACTGTGTGAGAAACATGCACATTGGCAGAGTATTATTTAGACCCCTTTTCCCCATGTTTTCCTAAATAACCTCCTATACCCTGCCATAAATCACACAGTAGAAGTGAATGGCAGAGGGTGTTACCAGAGAGGTGTGTCTGGGAATCTAAGCCCTCTCTACTCTGTAATCCAATGCTGTACCCCTGGACCACATCGTACCCATTGTTATTGTATATGCTAGTTGAAATTGGTTCATGAGGTATTTAAAAGCATCACTTAAAATACCATATTCATCGAAGGAAAGCTTTCAAATAATGAGAATAAAGCCATTTTGACTTTTAAATGTCATATTAGACA
This sequence comes from Hetaerina titia, assembly GCA_037158775.1. Classification (NCBI taxonomy): domain Eukaryota; kingdom Metazoa; phylum Arthropoda; class Insecta; order Odonata; family Calopterygidae; genus Hetaerina; species Hetaerina titia. The sequence continues at coordinate 26,508 of JAVFHJ010000028.1, forward strand.
TCAATGATAGGTAGCTATTGCCAATCACTCTCAGGGTAGGCGAGGTGTCAATATGATGTCGGTTTTAGCATGTACTACAAGGTTTATTGTAATCAGAGGCTTATTTTGGAGTCTGATTCCATGTCATCGTGCTCCTGATAAACTTACGGCACCACTTAATATATTGGCCTCTCTAGATGATGACTTTGAATGTAAGTAAGAAGGAGATTAATGTTTGATTCATTGGGTAGGGCTATCAGTTTAAGCAAGGGAGTACACACCCATTCTTAAACATCTGATTGATATGTTTAAAAGTTCAAAATATTTTGCTAAATAGCCAAAATAATTGATGGAAACATATATCCTCACTTCAAACAATGAGTTAACATCTGAAAGGGCACTTGGAATCTCTCCCTGAGCAAAGAAAGGCTTGTGCTCTTGGCCATGTCGATTAACAAAGCATTTGTTTTTCCCAGGATCCCAGAGAGAGTCCAATAATTTGCAGGGACCGTTGAGGGGTAGAAGATGGTGTAGCCATTCCTCTGGCTCAGACAGTTTCATTCAAAAAACGGACCTCGGCACATTAAGAAAGACTGGAGGAAGAAGGCTTACTTATGTTTCAAATATAATCTAAAAAAAGGGAGCTGTTCAATATCTAAGACCCACAAATTATTTCTGAATATAGAATTGAAGGAAAAGCTTTCATTACCTCAAAACAAACGTTTAATTCATCTCAGAACATGGGCCCCAATTTGAACCAAAATCATTTGCAAAAAACCTTTTAATGGGAATTTCAGTCGTCAGAGAGTCCTCATTGTATTCTTTCCATTATTCAGTACATAAGGACTCAGTACATTGGGAAAACTCAGCTGTTGTGTTTATGGTTAACACCTTGATTTGAAAGGACACAGCAGAACCCATCATTCATTATTAGGTTTGTGATCTTTTAAGAAAGCATAAGTCATCATTTGGAGGAGGGAGCAAGTTCCTAAGAGCAACTGACCACACAAAATTCTTGACGTTGGTGAAATAGGGGAGAGAATCTGAAGAGGCAGCCCTGATGATCACCATTCCAAATCAATGAACTTTGCTAATTGTTTTGATAAAAAATGAAAGAGATGCTGGAATGAGTGTGTGAGGTTTAAAGAGGAGTTGTGCTTCGAGATTGGGACAACTTTGGCCCACTAATTGTTCAATGGGAGGCTACTATGCTTCTCAAAATGAATTTATGAATTAGCTGGATAGTTTCAGACAGAACAGGTCTCATATGTGAATAATGTCGATAGAGGTGTGTGTTCAGGTGCTTAGAGAATGAGTTAGGCATTAAAAATGGAGGTACTTTGTAATGTTTTGGCGAATAGAGTTGAAATTTACAGAAATGGTCTTGTAAAGCTATCACACACAAGCACCATACAAGCAAGCATACATGATCTACATGCAGAGATGCGTGTCCTTGGAAGGATGCCGTCATTGGTAATAGGAAACATTGATGCAATGTTTTAGATATTGAAAACCTTTGAGTAGATGCTGTGCCATCAAGAATTTGAAATGACAGGAATCATCTCAAAATGGCTTCCAATGAGATATGTGTCAGTGAATCATTCCTAACGTACATATATATATACACATATTTTTATTGTGAAGAAGGTCCCTATGCTGAATAGAAATGCCACCTCAAGGGAAAAATTTTTAAGAATAAATGTTCTTGAATACTGCCAGGCCTTAAGACTCCCTGTTATTTTATTACTGCTTTTTATTTGCCCAGAGATGACAATTCATTGATACCAGGTGGGTGGTGTATAAACACGATTAATAAGGCACTTCGAAAATGAGACAGGCTCAAATTAAGATGCAGAAAAAAAGGAAATGGTGCTCACGGTTACATAACATTTGACACAAACCCATGAACATTGGCTGTAACGTGCACATGAAATATCAATTAAGAAAATGATTGATCACCAACATGAATCGGACCATGGACCATTGCTATAAACAGAGATTATGAACCTTCCGGTCAGGAATATTGTTGAGACATTTGTCAACACTGTGCAGAACATATTGTGTTGTGGATATGTTTTTAATTTTATGCCTGAATGCAAAAGTTGCCTTGGTTTCCTTCATACTTTTGGGTACTTTGTTATATATGTAATCCGAGGCCCATTTCGTTGGGCCCTAACTTCAATGCTTTAGTTTTAATATTCGTATAATGGATGTTGTTCCTTCCTCTAGTGTAATTGTGATTATGGTAGGCAGGAGTTGAGAGAATAGTTGCCAATGTTATTTCTTTTTCTATAGAATTAAGAACATAATGTCTATGTACGGGAGTGGTAGCAGATTTAATTCGTGGAAAAGAAGCCTTGATGGAGCATTGTGAGGTTTCCTGGTTATCATTCTAAGAGCTTTCCTTTGAATTTTAAAGATGGTTTGAGAAATAGCAGCTGATCTCCATAATATTACAACTATAGTTTATTTCCTAATAAATATCCCCATATAAATAAATTGAGTGGAACAGTCTTACATGTAGTTTCATACAAGTGCCTTAATAAATATCAAGTTGAACTTAGCTTACGTTCAAGGGCTTTCACATGCATATCCCAAGAAATGATAGCACACAGAGGAATGCCTAGAAATTTACATTCCGTCACATTCTCAATTGATTGATAAATTTATTTTTTACAGTAAATCATCTGTCACATTTTTATTGTGTGTTAAGTATACCATGTTACACATTTAGATCTAGAAAGTTGTCTGTATACTTTGTTTATTGCAAGTGTGACAGACTTTGATTTTTCCACAAGGTCTTGAATTCTCATCAAACCTTATGTCCAAAATTATCAAGAATAATTCACAATATGGGAACACATACAAGAAGCATTCACACGTTGATTCTTGATAGTTTCGACGGAATTGAGCTACGTCTTCCTCAGAAGATTAATGTGCCACTAACTGCTATAATCCTACTCATTTCTAAGTAATCTTTTGAGGAAGACGGAGGTCAATTCCATCAAAATTTTCAAGAATTAACATGTGTCTGCTCTTTTATGTGTTCCCATATTGTGTGTTTCTGTCAAATTTTATTTATATATATATATATAAATTTAAATATGTTCATATTGATATTGTGAAGTAGGTCCCTCTACTCTATAGAAATGTCACCTGAAGTTATAAATTTCAAAGAATAAATGGACTTTAATGCTGCCCGACCTATAGGCTCCCTGTTGAATTACTATTAAGACCTTATGACCACCATTATCAGGAGTAATGCTTTTCAAATGTACGTAGAAAGGAATATGAAATTTTTAGTTAGTATTATTTACATTTCTTATCTATAACTCATAGAAAGGAGATCATTTAATCAAATTCAAAGTATTTAAAATACTAATTCTTGTTAGTGCCAATGGAAATACGTAAAAACTCATGCTGACCTGTCTTTTCAGAATTATCTTCAAGATTAGATTAGTCCAACATAAAGACAATCTTAAAGATCATTCTATGAGCAGAACACTGAATGTCCTAACTTTTATTTTACTCCAAGATTAGCCATTAAAAATCAAAGTAAATAAAATATAATATCATCCATATGGCTATGAAAATCCTCGAATCTGATGTTAATTTATTTTCAGAGGTGTCTTGAAGATTCAATGACATAAAGACAATCCCAGTAACATTTATGTTGAAAACAATGTCTATTCTCTTCATTTCTTTTCAAAATTCTCAGTGAATATTAAATGCTTTTGGGGAAAGATTTGTTTAAGAGTTTTCTTAAAATTAATCAGGACCACTGATAATTCAAATATCCAGAATAATGCTCCTTTCATTCATACTATTTTCTGCTATTAATCCTTTCTCTGTTAAAGTATTCCTAAAACAATGGAAATGTAAGAAAGATAATCAATAAATTCTTTTCAAAGGGATTTTGGAATTATAAAGTGGCATTGCATGCAGTTACTGGCAAAAGAGACCTTCTTTGTCCAAGTTGTCCAGAGGATTAACTTTTCCCCCTCCCAAGCCTCCTCCTCAGCCACAGGTCTGATCTCCTGTTGCCAGTACTGAAAAAGTTTCAGTACCAGGCAACCACGAACCAATAAGTTTATTCGAGTTGAGTGGATGCTCGTACGAATCGCCCACCCTCATGTACGCATGGAACAATTGCCATCTACGGAGGAGGGAATATACAAAAATGGATTTAATTGGGCAAATTACCATTTATAATATATGTATATATAAGACAATCTCCAGGTTAAGGTAGGTTTTTCAATGGACACAAATACCAAATAAATCTTCGGTGACTCCTAAGAAAATACAATCCAGAAACCTAATCTATACATCATGTCCCTCCTCATCTCTGTGTACTTTTTTCCTACCTTCATCTTAGACATACTTATCCAATTTCTGCCCTTTCCTCGCTTGCCCAATATTCTCCCCTCTATTACCTTCTTCAACGTCCCACTACCGCTCAATACGCCCTTCATCCATTTTTCATCTGCCTCCATAGGATATCTCTCAACAAACCCCTCTCCTCACCGACCATCTCTAGTACTTCCTCATTTGTTCCTCACTTCCTCAGGCAACTGCTTCATTCAGGCAAAAATTAAATAGATATGCACAATGCAATATGTTCTACTCGTAGTTGATGAATGTTTCAACAATATTCCTGACCAGAAAGTTTGTACTCTCTGATTATAGCAAAGGTTCATGGTCCGATTCATGTTCAATCATTTTCTTAATTGATATCTCATGTGCATGTGACAGCCAATGTTCATGGGTTTGCGTCAAATGTTATGTTCCTGTGAGCATCATTTCCCCTTTATTTTCTGTATCTTAATAAATTAGGGAGTGTGCCTGCAAAACTGCTACTATCTGTTTACTGTTCAGTCAATATGGTTTTGCAATTGAGCAGAATTCACCTCAGGAATCTTCACAATCTTGTGGTCTTGAATATTGACTGTCCTGGGCTATCGCAACTCCCCAAATATATTATGTCTGGATAGCTCAGAGCAACCCTTCTGAATATTGTTGGCATCAGAAATACAGCCCTGGGGTCTATCCCCAACAAGGCTCTGGGGAACTTTTCCAACATTATTCACTTTAAAATTATCAACAACATTTTTGAAGACATCATTTGACCTCAAGCTTTTCGGAAAGGTGATGGAAATGGTTTTCCAAGGAAACCAGTTTGAGTTCCTGGAGGAGGACGTATTTAGTGCAAGTAAGGAGTTGTATCGTTTGAATATTAGCAGGAATAACATCACAGTCTTTCCAAAAAGTCTTTGTGGCCTGGATAAGATTGAGGTCTTGGATGTTCGATACAACAGCATTACATTTGTGTTGGTCTCCTGTGTGGCAAGGCTTCTATCTCTCCAGTCAAGGTACCTGGAAGGGAACAATCTGAGATTACTGGACAAGCAGGCTACCATTTCAATGTTAATTGATATGAGAGATTACCTTCTAAGAAATGCTATCCACACTGTACCATATGGCAGGAATACTCAACCATAGGAGGATTTGAAAGACCCACGTCTCAGGAGGAACTGCTGAAGAGTCAATCTGTCGGGGCTGTCTTGGGAGATATTATATATTTACCGATATTTATGCTATATATTTGTGATTTGTGCCCACACTGGGCAAATCTATGATTGTGCCATGTAAGAGCAGACATCTGTTAATGGAGTGATAAAGAGATTTTTGGAAACTAGGACGATTGTCAAAATAAAAGAATTTTTTTTATGAAACCAGAATAATTAAAAGAAATGTAATAATTCAATAATTGGGGGGAAGAGTCTTAGAATTACACGCTGGCGATAATCAGGGAATTATTATGGCTTCCTTGGATTTTAAATGCTTTAATCAACATTATGTATGGCCTGCTTTAAGTGGAAAGGTTAAGTAAACCCTTGGATATGGAAACACTCATTGATAACGTTAAGTGAGGGACTCTTATTTTTCTTGAATGTTTGCAAGATGGATAGAAAGAGGTTATAAGTCTTTTTCTAAAGAAAAACCCAGAATAAAAGAGAATGATATACAATCAACGAGTTCTTAAGGGGAGAATGACAGCAAGTAAGGTTACATTGCTTTTTGAATAAAAAGTAACAGTTTATTAACTTTTGAATGACATATTGAAAAAATATGGCCTGCCTTTTATGTCCTGATATCCTTCTATGCCCTTGCATTTTAACAAGGGAGAGTGTGTTTGTTTTTGTAAGAAAGAAGACGAAAATTAATGAGAAAGAAAAAATACTTACTGAAGTGGAATTTGTGCAATTTGTGGGAAAAGCCGAGTTTCTTAGGGCAATGAATTCAAGGATAAAAATGATGTATTAAATTATCAAGGCGTCAACCTTTCATATCTTGTGCTCATTATGTTTCTTGGCTTGTTTTACCTGCAACATTTGAATTTCTCCATCAATCTTCCGAGCAATATACCCGAGGATTTACTGAGACAACACTCATGCCTCCCTCATCTTCTAATCTCACAACAATGCCATTGCACACATCTCAGAACGATAACTTCACTGGACCTCAAAACTGAAACACCTCGAACTTTCCCACAACTTGATCACAACCTTGGGAGTTGACACTTTCTCAGGAGGAGGCAGGTTGAGATTAATTGACTTTAGCGATAACATGTTAGACTTGTTGCCACATGGAATATTCCTACCCCTGAACTAAACTCTTGCCCAAAGGGGAACCTTAATTTTGAACCTCCATAATAATAAGCTCAACTCACCCCCAGACTTATGTCTACCACGGCTAACACAACTGAATTTGGCACAAAACAAAATCACCAACATCCACGTCAACACTCTAGGGACAAGCATTTCCCTGGAGCATCTCAATCTGTCCTGGAACTATGTCAAAACCATTGAGCCGATCTTTGAACAAAGAATTACATCCAAAACCAAATTCTCATTTCCTCAAATGGCATTTTCCACAGAAACTCAAAATGTTGACCCATGTTGACTTGTCCTACAACAGACTGGAAGGTTTCTCAGTAGTCCACATTGTTACAGGGAGCCTCATGTATCTTAGATTGACTGGGAACAGGATCAACATCTTCTGGATTAATGGACACCTATCTGAAATGGGACTTAGTTTTCCGATGCTGGAGTTGCTCGATCTTTCCAAAAATTACTTTGGTCGTGAGTTCTTCATGGGAACAGAAATAATGACTTCCTATTGATGTATTTATATATTAAATAGGAGAACCTGAGGACTCTTGACCTCTCTAGGAACCAGATCACCATATTCTTGGATGTTCTGAAAATGAACTTATGGAAGTGAGGGGGAACTGTGACAGGATACTTCAGTGTATGCCCAGACTGGAGGTAAGTCTATGAACGTGTCACCCAAGGGCAGATTTGTAGAAATCATTATTAATGGCTGTTGATGAATGAGAGAATATTGATTTTTTTCTGATATATGAAAATTGTCAGGGAACTTTTTGTATATACTAAATCAGCCAAAGTGCCATTAATTTGGGGATGAGTAGAACTGGGAATAATTATGGCTTCTCTGGACATTTATATCCCGCAGAATCAGCAGTGGTTTGGGCAAGTTAAATTTAGGAAACCTCGGTAAACTCCATTGTCAGGGAACCAATATAATCTTTAACATTAAGCTGAAGTTTTACAAGGCTGGGTTATTGCTGAATTTTGTAAAAATATGATGACACATAAACATTGCAGGGAAAATATTGAAATAATGTAAAATGTAAACCATATTTGGAGAATCTAATTCTTTTTTTGAGATTTGAAATGATGAAAAATAATGTATTAAACCTTTATATTACAAGGATCTGTTTGGTCATGGAAAACGTTCATATGTCATCAAAAGGTTGTTAGATATTATTCAGTTTAGGTATGGAATATTATAAGAATTTGATTAATTTTCAAAAAGGAAGATGCAAACATGAAATTAGGGAAAAACAGTTAATCTTGGAAAATGGGAGAATTAAATATTTGCACATATAGAGGTATAAAGTGATCCATAAAGTAGAGTGAATATTTTTGGCAAATAATGGATGATACGTCACTTTGGACCTCAGAAACTCATCACAGTGTCCCTTTAATGTCTCTGAACAATTGGCGATGGCCTCTAAATGAGAAAGAAAAAATACTCATTGAAGTTGAATTTGTGCAATTTGTGGGAAAAGCAGAGTTTCTTAGGGCAATGAATTCAAAGATAAAAATGATATAATAAATTATCAAGGCCACAACCTTTCATATTTAGGGCTCATTATGTTTCTTGGCTTGTTTAACCTGCACATTTAGATTTCTCCTTCAATCTTCCGAGCAATATACCCGAGGATCTACTGAGACAACACTCTCACCTCCCCCATCTTCTAATCTCACAACAATGCCATTGCACACATCACAGAACGGTTACTTCACTGGACCTCAAAAGTGAAGCACCTCGACCTTTCCCAAATAAAATTACATAACATAAAATTAGGGAAAAACAGTGCAAAAAGTACTCTATTAAAGTAGAGTGAAAATTCCCAGCAAATTTTGGCCAAATAATGGATGATACTTCATTATGGACCTCATAAACTTATCAAAGTGCCCCTTTAATGTCTCTGAACAATTGGCGATGTCCTCTAAATTGGGATTCCAGTGATAAGGAGCTGCCTCATCCACACTCTCGGCTTTATCTCTTTAATTAACAACAGTTATTGTGAAGTCTTGGCTTTTTTTAAGGGTTAGAACCAAACAGAGTCAACACTGACTTATCTATAGTTATTCACAACCATGTTTTATAAAACCTGTGTCATAGTTTGTGGCTCTTATCCAGTCTTTTAAGTGTAAACGAAATACAAAATTATGGAAATTGACTTTGAAATAGATGAGAGATGGTTAAGAGGCGACTTTGAAGACTGTTTCCAATATATGTATAAAGGACTCTGTCAATTTTTTAAGTAAAAGGGATGCTGGAACAATTGTGTCAAGTCCAAAATAAGAGTATATACTTTGAAAGGGGCACAAGGAAGGCCTGCTTATTATTCTAAGGAGGTAATTATCTCTAAATATATATCTAGGCTTTATTTTTTAAGGACCAGCCATGACTATCGTCATGCTTTTAATCTTTGATGGCCCAAATTTCTATCCCTGGCTAAATATGAGTTAGTTATATGCACATTCCTTCACAAGGACTGAATCACACTAAACTGAACCCATCACACAATGCCATCGACAACATCCCAGAGCACTTTTGTCACCTGACAAAGCTAAGACACGTTGACTAAAGCCACAATGGAATAAAGAAGGTCTCATTCTGGAATTTCTTCTTCATCAACGGCATTACAGAGATTATGCTGAAGAGTCTGGATTAGTCAGAGGGTCGCTATGTCCTCAGAGAGGACCACCTGGAACTGCCCAAATCCCACAACCTTGAAGAAGGAATAGAGGGGAGAGATTGTTAGGTAAGCAAGGAAAAGGGAGGAATTTACAAATGAGGAAGTATAGCTAGGCGATACGAAGTTGTATCATTTGAATATTAGCAGGAATAAAATGATTGATTTTTTTTCTGATATATGAAAATGGCGGGTCGCGGTGGTCTAGCGGGTAGAGCGTTGGACTGCTGACCAGAGGGTCCCGGGTTCGATTCCCGGGCAAGGCACTCTGGGCACCTGAAGCTCCACCCAAGCTAGTTGATTTTTCGGGTACCAGGTCTTCCTGGGAAACCATAACCGGCACAGGGAAAGGAACTGCCCCCCCTACCCTGATGTGTGATTACTCACACGCCGTCGGGCTTGGTACACGGGTGAGCTCTACCATCACCTACTAAACCGACCTTCGGGTTGATTACTGTGTTTTTTTTTTATATGAAAATGGTCAGGGAACTTTTGCATACACTAAACTGGACATACTATACTTGCATACTATAACTGGACATTTATATCCCACAGAGTCAGCAGTAATTTGGGGAAGTTAAATTTAGAAAACCTTGGTAAACTCAATTGTCAGGGAACCAAGAGTAATATTAACATTTAATATTGCACTGAAGTTTTGCAAGGCTGGGTTATTGCTGAATTTTGTAAAAATATGATGACATTAAAACATTCCAGGAAATAAATTGGAATAATGTACAATGTAAACCATTTTTGGAAAACACAGTTTTTACAGACACAGACAAAGCTAAGAGGGGTGGACTTAAGCCACAATGGAATAAAGAAGGTCTCATACCGGACTTTCTTATTCAGCAATGGCATTACAGAGATTATGCTGAAGAGTCTGGATGAGTCAGAGGGTCCCCATGTTCACAAAGAGGACCACTTGGAACTAACCAGCTCACACAACCTGATGATGGACTTGTGCGGTTGTTGGGAAAGAAAACATCATTGCTGAATCTTTATTTGAAAGAGAGAAAATCATATCATCATATAGCTGATAGGAAAAAACCAGTTTCATAATTGGATTCAGCACCCCAATTGTTCTTTAAATCAGCATTAAAAGCTCCGGCAACAAAACCACTGTTGGCCTGTTATAATTCCGCATCTTTTCCTGTCTATTTAAAGCTCAATATAACTTTTTTAAAATGGGTACAAATTGTTCCACTATGAAATATGAAGAAAAAGCTATTATATTCAGTGGGTATTTAGCATTCAACCCATTCTTTACATCAATATAAACACTTTTATTCCCTTATTTCATCATAATTGGTTACAAAATAAAATATTAATTTTATTAAAAGTGGTAGGTATGTATGCTGATCAATCCCAGGGACGTGATACATTCGTCGAAGCGCCCTCCTCCTTCCTTTTGCCCTTTGTACACTTCCCCCTTCACCTTCCGCTCATCGGGATTCGCCTCTCTCTCTCTCCTGATCATCTCTCTCCCTCCGCGGGACACGTGTCACTTTTTCGGACTCCTGGTATTCCGTAAAAGGCTCGCTAACGTGATACCCTGCTCTCCCCTCAGGTCGCAACACTCTCGTTTTTTCTCCTTAATCTTGTCTCCTGTTTCCATAGCCATGGAAAAATTACCCTCTCCGGATACACCTGCCTCTTTTCCCACTAAAATTTCCTTTCGTGTCTCACGCCCCCCCCCCCCTGTTCCCGTCTCGATTATTCCCATTCACTTTACTAAGGTCACCCGTTACCTCCCCATTGATCGCGGTGGTCCTCTGAATATCCCTCTCTCGGTCTCACTCCGTTCTCGTTCTTTTCCCCCTCCCTCTCGTGTTCGAACCCCTCCTCCGCTTCCTCCCGCTTGCCTTCCACTCACCCATTACCTCCTTTCCTATGTCATCGTCTTCGCTCGACGTATCTGTCCTGACTACCGGACATTCGCTGCCACCATTTTCCTCAATTTCCATCCCTCGGTCGGCGCCATTCGACTCCGGGGTCTCCTCCTACACTCTCTTTGCCGTCGCCATGGCATCCTCGTCCGTTACAATCGTCTTTTGCGCCCCTCACCCCGTCGGAGTACGACGTGTTCGATGTCGGGGCATCGTGCATTTCATTCGCAGGTGTTCGACACTGCCGCATCGCGAGCGTGTTTTGTTGTTGTCCTTCGTAATGAATGACGGGTCTGTGACCCGGGATCGGAATATAAAAAGGACATTCAAGGTGTCATTCATAACAGTCTGTGTTCCGGTACTAAATGGGTATATAGCCCCGGCCCTATCCACTTATTCACCGAGTGCGACACCACCTTTGTTTGAATACCTCTCCCCAATCCTGGATATAGTATCGCATTCGTTCACCGAAAGACACAAAATCCCTTCCGCACCCCACTGTGAACTGATTTAAATCACTGACGCTTAACACCCCCCTCCTCCTTCCCATCTACACCGTTCGCAACCCGAATTATTCCCCTCCCCTTTCACCTGCTCTCGCCAATATCACACTCCCTCAAAAATGCTAAATAAATAGAAGAAAATCCCGGTACCGCAAGAACCCCACTCCAACAGCATAAGACGCCTGGACAGCGGTGAATGGGTCCAGTCTCAACAAATAACACCGATGGGTACGATACACAATTGTGACCTGGAAAGTGTTTGAACCGAGTTAAGTCCTTATGCTAGGTCAAGGCTCTACCCAATTAAATGAAGGGACGAGAGGAGGTTTTCTTTCGCAAAATGACGCTATCCTATTGTCGACAGAGCCTAACCCATATTAAGGAACTTGAAACAGGGTGGGAATGTGTAGAACATAACTTCACAAAACATAGAGGAACATGCTACTCACGGTCACTCCCGTACTTGTATTCTCGAAAGGCATTACCAATTCAATTCTTCTTTCCCGCACCGCACTTTCGGTGATGTTCCTTCTTCTTAGCCAAAGGAGCAATCTTAGCTTGAACCTACTCAATAATATAATTCCACTCGCATCACACAGGACACTTAAATAGTTAAAAATGCACGTGAATAGAACATCCAAACACAACATGAATGGCTTTCTAAGGTCTTATTTCATTCGATGTTAATGCAAGATCTTTGAAACAATAAGAGGTCAGGTGCTTGGGTCAACTCAGCTTTGCACTCTAAGAAATTGGTGTCATAGATTTATTCTTCCAACTTAAAACACCAAAAGTACTTCCCACAATGAAAAAATGGGGCTCACTAGGGACGCTTAAACGAGCGAACATTTGCAGGCACGAGAAGAGAAGCGAAAAACACAAGAAAAAACAATGAGACCGTATTTTCGCAGTCACCGAGAGGCTGTCTAAAGTGAACCACACATCAGGCAGGCAAAGGAAAATTACACAAACAAGGAAATTCTACTGCGCCCCATTTTACCATTCATGCACGCGAGTATACTGCCGAAAATCGGCCGTTAAATTCTCAAGGCATGTGCTGAGATGGCAAGGGTTTCGTCCTGCCTTGTTCAAATTGAAGTGTCCGTTCCTGTTAAGAGTCACATCCGTCAATAGTAGGTGGAAGGTTCTCCAGGATCGTCCTTTTGTTTTTCTAAAGAACGACTGTCAATCAGTGCAAATCGTGGATGGACAGTGTTTTAAAGCTGACATGGTATGCAATATTATTATTACGTGGTAAAAATTGGTTTAATCTTTCGAAAGAGTGATGTTTTCGATTTCATTCCTGATTATTCTGGATTCCCTGGGATCGCTAGGGGTATCTCCTCCTACTGCACACGACACCCATGGCCGGAGTGCGATTCTAATTTCTCCTGTGGATGTTTTTAAAGTAATCTCAAATCTGTCAGGTTATGGTCCGTCAAAATGCTTTAGGGTATAAACAGAACGACGACTCGTGCCGCCAAGGATTACCGCCTAATTTCGTGCAATCGGTGATTCTGTTGTTAACGAGTCATCTCAGTGAGCGTGTATCTACTCTGGCAATGATTAAGTAACCGAGTATTATTCAAGGGGATAGAATGATTCTTCTCACCGGGAGAGGAGACAGTGGGACTCCATCAAGGCAGCAAGGGATGGACCGAGAGACCAAGATTCGATCCAATATTTTTCTGGCACGTGCCATTGCGCGCCTTAGCCGTGTCGTCAGCGTTCTGAGTATGCTTTCGCAATTGGCCAACTATTTCCCCTGGCGCCACCTACTTGCTAAAGAACAGATAAAGATGGGAAATTTAAATGTAAAACAAAATGAATAATGAAAGAGAAATATTTGTCATTGATAATGAGAACATTAAGAAATTACATTACCAAAATCTTAATTAAACATGTTTACATATATACCATTAACTTTTTACAAACTCACTTAACGGCACATTTTCAAATTTAAGAAATGACGTCATTCAACGGTTTCGGCCACCTGCTGTTCCTTCGATTAACTAGTCCGTTCAGTTGGTCGTGGGTCTTCGTGGTGGAAGGAGGTGAGTCCATACTCTCTCGTCTAATTTTCGTGTCTTCCATGAATCATGTTCGTCACGTTATGTTCTAGGCAAATGCAATTGTGAGAAAGGGTGTAATTCTTTTGGTGCGAGGGAATATTATAATTATTATTGCGAAAGCGATGGATACGTCAATTCCTAAGTAATTATGGGTACACCAGTGTCGACTGATTTTTCTTGCGATTGCTAGTAACTTATCTGTTGGAAGTTAGCTAGGGAAAAGTAAAATTACATCAACATACACATTTAAACTGGAATTAGTGTCATTTTGATTAGTCTCGAATGTAATTAATGCCGAGAAACTGAAGAGATATTGATAAGCGGCGATATTAGTGTCTGTAAATTTTCCTCGCTAAGAATGATAATTTACTCTGTTTATGCCAGGGAACCAAAATCGGAACCAATTTTCAACTCCAAATGCAGATAAACCAAATATGTTAAGTGATTTCGCCATCAGCATTTGGTCCACTGCTTTTACGTTTGGCATCTTGCTTCCATACTTGTTCAAATGGTAATCTTGTATAATAATTTAACCTAGACGAACCGGAGTCCTCTTACGTCAGAACGATTGTCGCAAGAGGACGAAGGCGATTTAAAATGCTGGAGTCAAAGCCGTCCGAGGTCAAAAGGGATCAAGGTCACTAGGTGCGGAGAGTCCTCCAATGCATTTCGCCCTATTTTACTATGAGGCCCTCTCTGATTCAGGCTGGGGGGAAATTTCATTTTCAGTGACAATGAATTCCGTGTTCCGAAAACTTACAGCTTCACTTATATGACCGACGTAGGGTCAAACGACACATAACATATTTTCACCTTCCGCTGCTCAATTACTTGCAAGAATTTCAATTGAAAACTTAACTGAATAGAATTCTTAAAGCAGAAAAATGATTTTTAACGTTCAATGTCGTAATTTTGAGGGTTTGGGTATTCTTTTGAAAGCGTGTAAGATAATGAAAATGCAACCTTTATTCATGCACACTCTGAAGTGAATATGACTTTTATGTAATTTGTTTTTTAATGTTTTTCAGTGATGCGATCGATCACTGCGTGTGTTTGTGTGTGACTAAGGCTTCCTTGAAAAAGGACGAAGGTCAGAGTTTTTTGACAGAGAAAAACGTATGGAAATTCAGCACTGAAATAAGGGTCCATAGGGGATGGGACTTCGGAGAATCCTGCTAACAGGAACAATTGTAAGTTTTGGCATTAAAACATTGTCTAATAATATTTTTTGTGAATATGCTTTGGATGCAAACATCGATCAATCTCAAAGACGTCCAGGTCGCATTGACCTCTGCCGTGGAACACTTTGAGACAGATTTAAGCTTCCATCTCTTCCTTGGCTTTTCCTGCTCTCCCCCTCCTGGATAATTCTCATAGAAATGATTCTTCCATACAAGGTTTCATTGAAATGATCATTTCCTACTTTTTTGTCGCGGGAGAATCTTTTTTGCTGAGAAATTCAGAATTCCCCTAGTTGCGTGTGACAGCGTGCGTCGATGCACGTGATATTCTGAAAATGTGACTTTATTTGTCGAGCCATCAATATTACTACAGGCTTTAGTAAAATCATTGCTGGTGTAAAAATTACCATTCATCGAGATATACCATTTCATTCCATTTGCATTATATAGTAAGCTGTCGGTTGTGTTTAACTGGAAGTATTGCGTGTGCCTATTCCGCGATTAATCTTAGATAATAAGAGTAATTTGATGGGAAGTTTCGCAAATGTGTACAGAGACGTCCGATTTGCCCAAACGACCGATAATATATTCAACCAAGTGTTCCAAGAACCCATTATTCACATTGTGTGTTGTCTGTCCAATATATGATGTGGGACATTTGCTGGAATTGACCTCAGAGATTCAGGATTTTTACTTTGGGGCCGTATCGTCTTTGGGAATACCTGTTAAGTCTCGTTTTGCGACTGGATGACGGAAACTATGGTTAATGCTAACATAATATGAATATAATTTGGAGGACATTTGTACTTTAGTGTTGAAATTAATGGGAAAATAATGTTTCTTTACTGTTCTTTTCATTGGTGTGCGTGTGGTGTAATTATTCAATAGTTTTTCCTACGGTTTGTCTATCATTTTAGGATCGTATCTATTTACTACGACTGCATGCTTTGATTCTTTGTCTTCTCGTGGTTTTGTGAGAGAAACAGTAAGCATGTGGTTTATTAAATGATTTAAGGCTGCCATGTTTTGTTTAAAAGTAAAGAGTGACTCAGCCTAAATTTGGTTTTTGGCATGGCTTATTTTCAAAATGATCCAAATTCGACTCTCTCGATATTTATAGTGAAAACTCTGTGTATAAATGGAAATACATTGTGTTATCGTTGGGTGAATTAAATCGAATTTCGCTTGTTATTAAGTTTCTCGATAAGTTAATGGATGTCACCTTTACTTGTGTGTCAAACAGCCTGGTTTCGAGGAAATAATTAAAATAGTTCCTGCATCCGTTTTTATTTTCCTGGAGGAAAATATTGCCGACAAAGGGATTTCCATTGGCTGTAACTTATGTCTGATTTTTATACTATGGATTGTTATACTTGATTATTACACTGGATTTATGTCGACTCTGTCCTCATTATCGCAAGGGTGATGTGCGATATTCCTCGATGTAACAACTGGAGTGAGCTGGTTGCTCCCATGACAGTCGGCTCAATGCAATCAAGGGCGATTGAAATATGGGGCGCCATGGAATATTTTCTCTTTTTACGATTTGTACCGTAATCACATAATGGAGGATGTTTCCCTGTCGAATCTTATCAAGGAATATGTTCTTGTTTTTGATGTCAAATGTATCATCGAAGGATTCAAGTGATTTGTGCGTTCAGCGACTTTGAGAGTTTGTAGGTGTTTGGAGTTGCTAATGTGATTTATTCTAATTAGGCGTCTTTAAAATTAAGTTTACCAAATTTATTTTGTACTGTGATGTCATTCGGCAGTCAAATTATTGTTTTAATATTACGATAGCACGTCGACACAATCAACGACCACACTTGTGCATACTTTGCGATCTCGTATGCTGACGTCATGTTCTAAACGAGCTCTATTTATTCGAGCTAACCTTTTCATTCAACCGCCTCGTCATATTACGCCAATATGCTTCTCATACATTTAATTGCTTGCCATCTTGTCCATCTATTCTCCGCACGCGATTAACGCAGGAAAGGTCCTCAAGGAGGTTAATGCCCTCGAGTACTTACTCGAGCCTACACTTTCTTTTTTCGCAATACCTCATGCGGTGGATATTCGAAAGGGCACTACTCATATTCCTAACATTTGTCACCAAGAACCTTTTTTAAGTTTATTTCTTAATGCCAAGTGTCCGAGCAGCGTGTTGAGCATTATAATCATCTGATTAGGCTATTTTTCCCTGAGGACTGAAGGTAGCTCACTCGGTCACTGCTTCGTAGGAATAGAAACGTGTCTTTCCGTTACTTAACGAATGAAAAAAAACGGAGTACTTGTGACGACAACGGTTGACCGATAACCGTCTCGGGCGTCTTTACGAACTTGTCCCATGAAAACAATGAGCCCCTAAAATTTTTTTATCTCCGGAATCGTAATATCTTTCCAGTTCATGGTTTCGGGAGATGTTTTGAGAATTAGTGGCATTCAAGGCATTTCATTCACCGTTCAAAACTAATTTTAAAAATGTCCTAATTACTTATGAATCTCCTAATTCTATCAATCGCATTAAGTACATTATCACGTAGTTTTGATGATAGGAATTTGCTTTTTTCAATCTCAAGGAACAGATTTCCACCATAATGTAATCGGCAATGCTGTCTCTTATGTGAATTTTTAATGTGCAGTCTGTGTTTGTTTACCATTTTGCTATCGTACGAACAACTCGTTTTAATCGCATTAAGATGTTGTTAAACATTCACTCATATCGTTTAATTAAGGATTTATTTAGAATGTCAAGTCTACTAGTGGAACATTAATAAGCCCAAGAGTATTTGAGGATGAAGAATTACTTTCGAAGCATCCTTATCAAAACGATAATCCACGTGCAATGTTTGCAATCATTAATTTTTTACAAAATTATGGAAATTAAGTGGTTAGATAGGCTGTAAATAACGTGTTAATTATGTCAAATGCCCACTAAATATGATAGTTATAAATTCACTTTTAACAGTTGAACCATTTGAACCCCTTTTTTAAGTAATTTTGAGATTTAATGGACATAGAAAAACGCGGAATAAAAATATGAGGAATTTACACGGCGAATTGTGTTCGTTGCAATGCCAACCAAGCACTCAAGGAGTACCTGTAACTACTGACATTATTTGCAGTATGAAGATGTATGAAATATCTATTTTATTGTAATGCGTTTTTTACGGCAGTGCAGACGATGTTTTTCCATAAAAATGTCGATGCAGGCCAATTTTAAAAAAAACGAATCAAAGTATAGAAAATCATTTTTCCAACGTGTTCTTAATTTATTTATGCCTATTGGGTGGTAATCTTTCAACAACATTTAAATTAATATCGTAAAAATATTTCATTAACACTCTTTCGGTTAAACAAACATATACTCTGGTTTTTTCGGCGCCATTTTAATTAAAAATTGTTCCCTTACCAACGGTTAAGGTAGGTTTTTGGATATACACAACTAACAAATAAATATTTCGGGACTCCAAATGAAACCCAATCCAGCAACCTACTCTACATCAGGTCCCTCTTCATCTCTGTGTACTTCTTTCCTCCCTTCATCCCGTCCAACATCCCTATCCTGTTCTTGCTCTTTCCTCGTACTCCTAACATTCTACCCTCTATTACCCTCTTCAACATCCCACTACCGCTCAATACGCCTTTCATCTTCCATCTTTCATCTGCCTCCATAGGATTTCTCTCTACAAACCCCTCTCCTCAGCCACCATCTCCAGTACTTCCTCATTTGTTTTCCTTCTTTCGGTCCATTTCACCTTCTCCATTCTTCTCCACACACCCACATATCTGCAATAGCCTCCAATCTACGTCTATCCTCCTGCTTCAATGACCACGTTTCCGCGCCGTACTCTACGCTCCATATCAGAGTTTTTACGAGTCTTTTCTTAACCTCCCCACTACCCGTCCCCGTCATCAACTCCCTCCTCCTTGAGAAAGCCTCCTTGCCTAGCGCAACTCTTCTCCTTACGTCCCCAATATTACTTTGACCGTGTTGGTGAAAACACTTCCGAGATACGTAAACTGATCTACCTACACTATTTTTCCCCTCCTATTTTAATGTTTAGCTTAGCCTTTTTCTTTCTTGGATTAAACCACCATAACCTTTGTTTTATTAATATTCATTCTCATCCCATATCTGTCGCACTGAACCTCCAAATCACTCAGCAATGCTTGCAACCCCTTTTCCTTCCCTTCATCCCCTATCTAAGACATCCCCATCACCTATCGAAGCTAGGAGAACGGGGGTATCGAGCAATCCAGGCGGATGGAAGGGGGTGAGAGGAGGATTCCGTACCCCTGGGCGAAGCATTAGAGGCTGGTCTTCTTCGGAGGGGCGTGCTCCCTCTGTCTTAAGACCCCTTCAGATTGTAGGGGATGGCGGGGAGGGTTTCTGGTTGGCACGTTAGGAGGGATGATGGGCGGCCAGGAACATCCCGGAGTTTGGGGTGGGTGCGGGTTCTGCGTTCGGGGTGTCGTCGGGGACAGGAGAGAATACCATTTCCCACCCCCGACTTGCTTGCTTGATTGCTTCTTAATGATGATTGCTTCTAAATCTTAGCCGTGCCTCGCCTTTTAGTCTAAGCCTGCGGGGGGCAGGGCACGGGCTGACTCGTTGCGATGGAATATATTTCTTTATCCTCGGGTGCTCTAGTTCATATACGATTCCTGCCCTTACCTCGCTTGCCCAACATTCTCCCCTCTATTACCTTCTTCCATATTCCACTACCGCTCAATACGCCTTTCATCCATCTTTCCTGCCTCCATAGGATTTCTCTCAACAAACCCCCCTCTCCTACCCTATCACCATCCCTAGCTATACTTCCTCATTTGCTAATTCCTTCTTTCGGTCCATTTCACCTTCTCCATTCTTCTCCACACACCCACATATCTGCAATAGCCTCCAATCTACGTCTATCCTCCTGCTTCAATGACCACGTTTCCGCGCCGTACATAGCTACGCTCCATATCAGAGTTTTTACGAGTCTTGTCTTAACTTCCCTACTAACATCCCCGTCATCAACTCCCTCCTCCTTGAGAAAGCCTCCTTGCCTAGCGCAACTCTTCTCCTTACGTCCCCAATATTACTTTGACCGTGTTGGTGAAAACACTTCCGAGATACGTAAACTGATCTACCTACACTATTTTTCCCCTCCTATTTTAATGTTTAGCGTAGCCTTTTTCTGTAACTACAATTACTTAGCAACATTAAGAAGAATTTAAATAAAAATATACCATAAACCACAGAATGCACTCAAACCATCCTGGGGATAAATTAAAAATTAATCTCCGAACATAAATTAGTATGCGTAATGATGTAAAGAGAATTATACCCAGACATCTTTACATTACAGCCGTGCAATGATAGAAAAGAAACGACTAGCGATATTGCGCCAAACAATAACCAAGGAACGTTGATACACATTTATAAATGAATGTATTATTAAACACAATAAATACTCAAACTGCCCTTGGATCAATTGAAAATCCATCTTAGGTAATAAATAAGTATCTGTCATAATGATTGAATAGGTATATCTTTATATTACCGGCATATGATGCTTTGAAAACAAATGCCTAGTGATATTGCACCAAACAATCACCTCGCAACAAATCAACAGATTTAATGATAAAGTTTATCTGAACCAATCGTAGTACTCAAACTATCCCAAATTAATTAGAAATTCTTATCCGAAGATAAATTAATGTCTTCAATAATATTTCAACAAATATACGCAGATTTGTTCACATTCAAGATATATGGTGTGTGTAAACAAATGCTTAGCGATATTGCAGTAAACAGTCGCCTAGGAACATCGTAATACGTTCTTAAAAAAGTTTCCTAAGTACACTTAATTATCATTTTCAACACATTATTGATTAGTTGGGTTAAAATATAATATCTGTTGATACATACACAATAATACATACAAAAAACATCGTATTGGTGTGTTCCACAGCAGTGGTTTGGAAGGAGAAGGGGGAAAGGTATGCGAGGGGAGGGGTTTGGAGGGCTAGAGTCGAGCGTGGGATTTTATAAAATGGTGGGGATGATGTGGAAGTTATTGGGGGCGGAGAGGGATTAAATTATATGCATAAATGGGGCAATTAGTGTCTGATATTAACACCTGGGCGATTCCAGGAATCCAATAGCCAGAAGAATGCTTTTTTTAAAATTCCAGACCCTAACGCTACCCATCCAAACCCCTCCCCTCGCATACCTTTCCCCCCTTCTCCTTCCAACCAGTGCTTCCGGGCCCTCCTCTGCCTCAATTCATTTCCTGATACCTCTTAAAAAAGCTGGTGGCACCACCTGTTTATGACATAAATTGCAACATTGCGTTGATTAATACTCTTTCATAACAAAATAAGTATTCATTTTTAATACTATATCCAATGTACACTCAATTCCATAAAAGTAATCATCTTAATCCCCCTTACAATTTGATACACTGTAATTACGAAATCAATTAACGATTGACAATTAGAGCGTGAAATTGGACCATTTGTGGATTAAAACGTAATTTCTCAGAAACCACAACAATGAACGACAAAAATTTTTCTATCTCTGTTAATCTAAATTAAGAAAAAATATTCCACAATATTTCTTGGAATATTGAGCGAGTGAATCCAAAATACATTTCCTGCCATATCATTTCTTCAATCGACAATCTGTTTATCAACAGACTATATCCTTGTCAACGGTTTCCCTCTTTGATTCATCATTTTGGAAATATTTCAGAGACGCAAATGCATTTTATGTCCTCTTTATGGAATTTTGAAGCGTGGAATTCACGTAATAATTATTCACTTCGAGCAGGAATCATACTCAGTGCATAATATAAGTAGTAACATCGGAGGAGAAACACGTTACAGCCGTGCAACAATCAAATAATGCCAATGTCCACCATAAACAAGATGGACCTTATGACGAGGAAGAAGGACGTAATCGTCATTCCCTTTGCACCCGTGCCAATTTATAAAAAGCAGCTGACGAAGTGGAAGTGGGAAAAATTAATTGGCAAAGGGAATTGAAAGGCAAAGGATAGGTTTTGGGCCAAATAAAACCAAGGTACATCTCCATATTAATATGCCAATGACCATAACTGGCAGGAGTCTAACTGTCCATAACAGGGACGCTCAGGGACGTGATCGGGAGTACAATAGGGGGGCGGAAAGGGGGAAGGGTTTAAAGCTAATTGCGGTGGACCTCGAAAAAGTTTTCGAAAGAGTGAATTTGGATTATGCTGCGGACATATTATCCCAATGAGCTTTCCTGGAAAAATTAAAAAATAATGAAGAGATCATTCACGAACGACATCATCTCTAGGCCGAAGTTGGGCCCCGGTACTGAAACGGAGACATTCCCTGTCAGGAGCTCCATCAGGTAGGGTTGCCCACTCTCCATGCTAATTTTTACGATATGTCTGGTACTTCTCCCGCACCGCCTAAGAATAAAGCCGAAAGGTGGTTGAAGAAAAGGTGGCGGCATATGCAGATGATGTCACTATAATCGCCATCAATACAAAATATATCATTGACAGAAATTAAAAAGGCTGAGAACAACGGTTTTCGCCCGACCACCGAAGTTAAGAAGCCTCGGGCCCGGATAGTTCTTGGATGGGCGGCCGTCTTGAGAAACACCGGGTGTCGCTGCATCTCGAATTTTTTGAAGTAGTGTTTGAGTATTCGAGGAGTGAGGACGTGCTTGACTTATCGGAACCGTGTGTGTGCTCTCCCCGGCGTTCGAGGCTTCGATCGCCGCGAAGCGATCTTTTCGTTTCCCGTGGCTCTGAAGGTTGACGGCGTGTGTTGAATTTTGGTGATTGCGTTTACACTGTAGCACTGTTGCGTGTACACTGTTAAGACGGCTGCAACTTTGTGGCTATTTTTCTTTTCTGTGATGTTACCGAGAAGCATGCTGTACGAGATGAAGGGAACCTTGGTGACCAGTCGAAATGACTTGGAAGAGGCCGCAACTGCCTTCGAGGTCCACCCAATCATCGGTGTTGAGTTTGGGCTGAAAACGGAGGATTATAAGCGCGATTCAGTTCTGTCCGACGAGGCGTTTTGTTTCTGTGAAGTTGTTCGACGAAGAGTTGGTTGAGGAGGTGCTAAAATCGAAAAGGGAGGCCCACTCGACTACCCAACAGCATGTGACTAGCGGCGCAGTGCGACCTTTGACTCAAGAGGGGCCGTGTTCGTGAAGGTGGTGGCCCTTCCCCCTGCGGTGCCCAGATTGGAAGTGGAGACGGAACTGAGTGTGTACGGTAAGGTGGTGGTGTCGTACTCGGTGAATAAGTTTATAGGGCCCGGGGTATATATCCAATTAGTATCGGAGCACTGACTGTTAAGCTGTACCTTAAATATCCATTTTATATTCCGACCGCGGGTCACCGAGCCGTCATTCATTACGAAGGAAAACAACAAAACACGCTCGCGATGCGGCAGTGTCGAACACCTGCGAATGAAAGGCACGATGCCCCGACATCGAACACGTCGTACTCCGACGGGGTGAGGGGCGCAAAAGACGAGGATGCCGTCCCGCCGTTAAGGGTTGAGGAGGATAGGGGGCTGGAGTCAAATGAGGCCGACCTAGGGATGGAGCTTGAGGAAAATTGAGGCGGCGAAAGTCCGGTAGTCCTCACAGATACGTCGAGCGAAGAGAATGACATAGGAAAGGAGGTAATGGGTGAGTGGAAGGCAAGCGGGAGGAAGCGGAGGAGAGGTTCGAACTCGAGAGGGAGGGGGAAAAGAACGACAACGGATGGAGAACGTGAAAGGGAAACTCAGAGAACCACAGCGATCGAGGGGGAGGTAACGAGTGACCAGGGTATAGTTGATGGGAATAACGGAGACGGGAACAAGGGGGGGCGTGAGAACGAGAGGACATTGTAGTGGGAAAAGAGTCAGGGGTACCCTGGAAGATGGTAATTTTTCCATGACTATGGAGACAGGAGACAAGTTTAAGGAGAAAAAAATGAGTGTGTTGTGGTCTGAGGGAAGGGGAGGGTACGACGTTAGCGAGCATTTTTTGGAATGCCATGAAGCTGAAAAAGTGACAGATGTCCCGCGGAGGGAGAGAGATGATCAGGAGAGAGAGAGAAGCGGATCCATATGAGCGGAAGGGGAAGGGGGAAGTGTACCCGGCGAAGGGAAGGAGAAGGGCGCTTCGACGAATGGAACACGTAGGAGCACCTATGAACTTATATGCACACTAACCACTTTGAAATCAAATTAATCTATTAATTTTAAATCAAGAGAATAGATTTCTCAAGGAAGTGATATCGAAAGCCACAAAATACACTATTGGGCCGTTAGCGGGAAAAGGACAAGGAAACCGTGGATCACGGATGAAATGATTGCAAAAATGGATGAGAGAAGAAAAGAGAAGAATGCAAACACAGAGTTGGGCAAAATGAAGTACAAAGAGTTAAACAAAAAATTGAGAAGGGCCACAAATGAAGCGAAAGAAGAATGGTGGAAAACGCAATTCGAGGATATGGAATGGTTACAGAAGAAGGGTGAAATTGGTGCTCTATACAGCAAGGTTAAGTTATTATCGGGACGCAAGAAGGGAACACCTTTGATAACAGTTGAAGAAAAATGAAGTAAGAAAGTTGTTGATTCAGAATAGGTCCAAGAGAGATGGAAGGAATATATAGAAACACTGTATGGTAAAGAACTTAGGGCAACAAGGTTAAAAGGAATATGACGTTAAAGAAGATAGCTTAGGTCCAGGCATACTGAACAACGAGAAAGTTAAAGCATTAAGAGAGATTAGTTTATGACCGGAGACGGAATTATTTTATCGGATTTCCAGTAATGATGCGTACCGAGTATTTCCCATGACCTTGAAATTCCTCATCTTTTATTCAAAATCCACTCGTAGGCATGCGTGACGGGGAAGTTATTCTTAAATTAATCAAGATTTTTGGAAACATTGGCCGCCTCTAATTAGATCTGGAGGGTGTTGGCGGAGACTTCATCGCGCGTCGATATCGAGTGATGGCTTGTGGCATGGGCCGGATGGAGGGTGCCGAGCGTCGTTCTGTCTCTTCACGATAAAGATACGACCATCTTCAAAGGAATTTCGACCCGATTCTTCTTCAAGGGAATCCGCCATCTCCAACCTTAAAAAACACTTTTTCATTTCCGATTCACTAGAACCCCGGCCGGCCGACTCGCCGCCACCTTCCTTCCATATTTCAGCTCTCTGTCCCCTTCCCATACACAGTCACCCCTCCACCAACCACCCCCTTCTCCTGGTTCTACTATCTTCCCCCCTCTCCCCACCAAACTTCCCTCTTTTTTCATTCTCTCTCCCAGGTTTCCCAATCACTCCCTCCCGCTCACCAGCTTCACCTTGCTGATTTCGATTGAAAGAAAAGATTCTTCCAAATTGCTGTGTAGTAGGTGGGAATTACTGATTTTTCGGATTTCCAATTTCTTTAGATATGAAAAGAGTTGCATATTATGCAAATTCCTTTCTTGGGCCTTAAAAGGATCGATCTGAAACTAATGAAGGTTATTAGGAATGTTGGCCGCGTAGAAAATGGAACGGGCCGAGGGTATTCGAACTGGGGGCGAGTTCCGAGTCACCGCAAGCCGTGCCCTCGTGGGTTGACTGGGAGACCGTGATCTGGCCTGTGGGATGGGCCGATGGGAGTGCACGAGGGGTCGTTCTTTTTTTCCGCGGCGCCCATTCGACCCCCGTGACGGCCATTTCGGAGCAAGCATCAGTCATTGCCTTCACCCCCCTCCCTACCCTCCCTCCTGGTCACATCCTCCTCACCGTGACCGGCCGTTCTCCCGTTGGACCGAGGGTCATCAACTTCCCTCATGCTCGCTTCACCCCCTACCCTCTTTCCATTCGGTTCCCCACCCTCCTCCTCCCATGTATGGCTATCCTTCGGATCCTGGTTGGCCTCCTCCTCCCCCAAATGATCTCCCACCCCAGTCCACCCACCCCTTTACTTTTTCATTCGCTTTCCCTTCCCCTTCATCCCCTCCCACCCACCCTCTTCTAGATCTTCCCTATTGAAAGCCGATCGGCACACCATATCGGTCTCTCGCCCCTATGTTTTGGTGGGTACAGGATATCGTCCGTGTCGTTTCCCAAGATTTCGAGTTGTGTGCATCCCTGAGTCGTCGTGTGCATCCCACGAGCACGAGGAGGAGCCTTCATCCTTCGAGGAAGATGTGAGTTGCCGTATTTTGTTTCAGAATTATGATTTCGCCAGGGCGATTTTCATGGAACCACATTTTCATGACAAACTACGTTTCACGGCGGTAGATATATTTTTAGTCATTACAGAAAACTAACCATTTCTGTATTCCATCCCTTATTGCTACAATGGAATGCATTTTTCGCACCAACTTTATGTGATTCCTGCCGCGTTTAACGTCAGTCATCTTAAGAACTCGTCGGAAAGTTTCGTTGTCTGTTTTAACGGACGTTATAAATGAATTAAATCAATTGTAATTGGTACTATATTTCAGTTTTGTATTTTTCATTATTTAAAATGCGATTTGTTCTGTTTCAGGGGTGACAACTCACTAGCACACCAATGCCCTATTTTACACTCCTCACAGCCTAGGGTTTTTTCTTTCGGAAGTGTGAAACTCAATCTTTTGTCTCACTGTGTCTAGTACTCGTATGAATTGATTCTTTCCATACAATCAGTGATTTTGTCTGTTTTCAATTGAAAACTTACCAGTTAAAATTTTCGGTTAAAGCTCCGGTCCATTATTACCAGAAATGGCGTCGCTAACATAACATAATGTACGCTTATTGAATTGCATTCCGTGTTCAGAATAATCTCATTTTCATTTATCATTTCTGCGTCGTAATTTTTGTTGCTGGTCGTTGTTTCAAGGATACTTAAGTTGAGGTGCCCGTTCGTGTCCGCACGTTCCCTGCGTATGGCGAATTCCATCGCCATTTGACCCACTCGCATGGTCGGCTACACCCTCTGCCACTCGTTCAGAGTCTAGTCAGCGTATGTGTTGAGTTGAACGCAGTGTTCCGTCCAAAATATATTCTTTTCGTCGCGGATGAAGCAGTTTGTGGCTTCTAAATACCCAAAGGCAGACCTTTCTTAAAAGGTATTTTATGATCCGAACAGCCACCCTATTTGCCTCAATATCAGAGTGAGAAGTAGTGAATAGTTTTTCTATTAGTTATTGATTATCATTCAAACTTATAGGAGCAGTGTTGAATTTTATTCCAAATTATTGTCGTCTTACTTCTTCCACATGGTCATCGTATTCTGTCACTGGTTTCCCTCATTGAATTCCCCAAATTCCTAATTCATTCCTTCGAATCGGAATAGCATTATAATGGGACTGGACTCGAGTTTATGCTACTTGTCATGGACCCTGCTTCGTTTCCGACGGAGCAGTATTACTTCTGGACACAAACACCATTTCATTTATTTATTGTTTCCCTTTCATATTTTAATTGGAAGTATCCAATGTTATATTAATATTGTTTGGGCAAGACCCGTGCAGGCATATAATTTTTTTCGAGTGCCAAGTTATGATACAAAATTCAACAAACTCTCCTAATAGGGCGTATACAGTGCCTCTCTTACAATTACGTCAATACAGTGCCTCTCTTATCACACATGTCGGTTCCCGTTGGCGAATTATATTCCCTTCGCTTCAGGGGCGTGTGTTTAAGCTTCCGCATGAGTGGAAGCTTTCGTGCGTAGGCGCGGATCTTCTTCGTAATATTAAAGGGTACTGTTTTTCATGGCACGGAATTCAAATGTGCGGTGGCATAAATTGTTTAACCGTCCGTGGATAATCCTTACCCGAATTCTATTCTTGTTTTTCTGAACTAAGGCTCTTCCTCAACAGTTTCAGATGTTACGTGAACATACTCTTATTAACTTCCTATAAGCGCCACAGACAGCAATACATCACCATTAAAAATGAAAGGCTTTTCATGACACAATACCGCCGCACATACAATCACCACATCTACTCGCACGGAGCACACGAGTTCCTGTGAAGAGGGGATTCGCCATGATGACCCCAATGAGTGTTGTGAAGAGGAAAATGGTGTTAGTGTCAGTGATGTGTGGTGCATGGTCATTATTGTGTATTTTTAGTGAAAAAGTGCTTGTGCGCGTGTTATGTGCGTGTGCACCGAGGTATCGTCGATGGAGAACGGTCTGCCGCCGTTGGACCTTTCAGATGTAACCAAGGTAAGGATTCGTCTCCCCTCTTTCCCCACACCCCTACGTTACAGGTTCAGTGTGTAGAAGACCCCTTTAACTCGAGACAAGGCCTTTGTCCTTGCGATAGGGCCCCCGATGGGACTTAAGGGACGCAACCAATGCACTTTGAGAAAAGGGGAGGGTGAATTAACGTGACTCTTAGGCGATCAAATTAAGCAGGACATTTAAAGTGACTGGGGTATGACATTTATGTAGAGATAGCGTACACTGTGTGTCAGGCACACTTATCCTTGTGCAACATATGGAGGCGTTAAAAAGCTATAATTGTATTTATATAAGAAAGTATTAACTACATGTGGATTGTGCTTAATATTTTCTTATATCGCATCATCCCATCGCTCTCTTTCATCCTGTTCCATTATCAATCATTCTTCTTCACGTTCCTTCCACTGACTGTTTATCTAAGGCAGCTGATTCCTGTTTTAATGGACAGCTGTGACAAGGTATCAGTAGGACGTACCACTCTGTAGTTTCTGCAGGAGGGACGTGATGGACCGGCCATCTACCTTCGTCCTCATTTTTTGACGAATGCCGGAAAATGGGTTCCAACCATCTGTGCGCCACACCTCTTTGGGTCACCAAAAGCAAACTCGTGCAATCTTTCCCTCCTTCTCTTCATTTTTCTTCCTTATAATTATATTTGAACGTCACGTTGATAGCAACGGTCATTTCGTTAAAATTTCCAATAAATGTGGGTGAAATCATTTAGTTCTTAAAAGATCCCGTAGCCAGTCTCTGTCGAAACGGAATTTCCACGCCATGTAGTGAACCTCGTCCTTTTCATCGCAATATACCATGGCATATACCACACGCGTCCCAATCGCTGTCATTTTTTTCCATTCACTCATTTCTCTTGCGAAATTAAAAAGTGAACTATTGACGATGCCTTTTTCATTGTTCATAAGTTTATTCTTGTTTTTGTGAATGTGTAAACTATCACATGCGTCGAGTTTACAGTGTTGTGTCGGTTTTAATAATTTTAAGTAGTTTTGAGTGATGGACGTCCGTTCTTAAAGTGTGTTCCTAAAATCTGATTTTGAGATTAAGTTTCGTCTGTCTTTACACTTTAGGACGTTTCGAAAGATCAGCTTTCGCCAAACACATTTTTGAAACTGAACACTCCATCACTCAAAACGACTTAACATTATTAAAAACCGACACAACACTGTAAACTCGACGCATGTCAGAGTTCACACATTCACTTAAATAAGAATAAACTTACGAACAATGAACTAGGCATCGTCAATAGTTCACTTTTTAATTTCGTCAGTCAATTAAAAAATAGGCAGCCCCCTCCTATTAACCCCAACTCTTCCTCCTCTCCTTCCCACGTGACCTCAACAAACTCCACCACACCCTACTGACCATCGCTTAACCCCCCCCCCTTTCCCCTCCAGGTATATATACGTCACCCCCCTGACCTGAACACTCACTTCACTTTGGACGGTGTCAAGTGCCTGTCTTCTTTCAATTGTCAAGTTCCCTTTCGATTTTTCTCTCCCCGTAGATGGTCACCTAGTGACCGAAATTACCGGTATCGGAGTTCTTCTGAATTTTTATTGGCTATAGGATGTACTTCTTTCCTGGTGACAACTTGTCAACAGCCAATAGCTCCATATCCACTATTTGTAATGTAAATTGGGTTTCGGTGAAGAAGAGTTTACATCTACTTAATGCCCCGCAAGCCGCTGCGAGGGCGTGTGGCGGGGGGTGTTGAGGCACCACACGTAATTGAAAAAAGGCGCATGTAAACCCGGTTTAATTTATAGTCCACACTTAAAACATTTCAAACATTCATGCAAAAACCCTTGAAACCCACACACATACAAACACACAAACTACCAACCAACATACATATGCACCTACAAACATACTTGTGCATAGTGTAATAGTTTAAATATGCTGACTAGGAGAATTTGAAATTTTGCACACGTATGAGAACCGTTTTATTCTTCTTTTGGGCTGGGAGTCCTGTACTGCTTCCTCAAGATTGCTAAATACATCCAATCTCCAATTACTCTCTGGGCCCATAGCTGCTTAACGTCGGTGATCGGACGTTTTTCTAACTTTTTCTAACAGTTTATTTATATATATCTTTATGTCGGGGCACCAGGCCCATTTTTTTACAAAAACATATTGTTGCATTCACAGTCGTTAGTTTTTTAATGCAATATGTACCATTTGAAACGTGCATAAAACAACAGATTTACACAATACCAAACAAATGCATACATTGGTATAAAACACGAATGGCGATAAACATCGGGATATTAATCACAGTGAAATCACGTCCGTGAACAGTTAAATTACTTAAATGCAAAATACTCGGCTTAATAAAAAAAACCATAAACAGAGTAATCAACCCTAATAAGGTCGGTTTAGCAGGTGATGGTAGAGCTCACCCATGTACTAAGCCCTATACGGCGTGTGAATATCCACACATCAGGGTAGGGGGGCCAGTTCCTTTCCCTGTGCTGGTTATGGTTTCCCAGGATGATCTGGTACCTGAAAAATCAACTAGCTTGGGTACATAGTACATACAACTACTAGTGGGTAGTAGTTCATAGTCATGTACTACTGTAGTACATAATCTCTGTGCTGCCCTTTTAAGGCTTTTTTTAGATAGTAAAAACTTTTATGATACATATATGCGTATACATATTTTTTAACATACTTTGTTTGTTGTATGTTTTGTTTTTAAAAAAATTGTGACTTGGAATGGCGCTGAATAAACCAATTAGTATGTGTTTGTTTAACCGATAGAGTGATAATTATATATTTTTTAACGATATTAACAATGATTG
>JAVFHJ010000029.1:0-45672 GCA_037158775.1 Hetaerina titia
ACTTACTAGTTGGATCCATATGTTCTAGGAGCTGCACTGAATGTGTTTTAATAAAACTCATGAGGAAGGGTTCAATGGCAGCATCTTCACCTGAGTAAACCATGATTCCAGGTTTAACCTATTGTGAATTTAAAAGATTAATAGTTACAAGTTCATAGATACAATATTCTCAACACATAAATCTTTTTAACAATCATTAATCTAAATTGATTACTTCAGAGATAAATTCTAGGTAATACAACTGTTAAATGTATGTACTTAAAATATTATTATGCCCTAGTACCTTTAATTATTAATTAGAGTATACATAGGGAAGCAAAATAACATTAAAAAGGTGACAAATACTAAACTTGAAAAGGTTTTAGTCTTTTTCTGTAAACTCACTTAACACAAACAAAACATTTTTATGAATTTTCTGATGCCCATATATTTATGTCCACCTTTAACATTCATTATTTTTTATGTATTCTATTTTTAATACAAAATTTTATTTAATTCCAGTTTTAATGCTATCATCTCTCATACTTCACTCTTTTCCTTCAAGAGCAATTTTACTCTTTGAAGAATATAGTCCCATTCCTTTTCTTAATTTTAATCCCAGCCAATTGCCATTTCTCTTGAATTTTTCCTCATTGCTCTTTCATGTATTTATCTACTTTAAAATCACTTTTTCCTCAACATAATCCTCCTCTTCTTTGCAGTAATGTTTCTGTACATATTCTGTTACATAGTTTTTTTTTCATATTGCATAATTTTGTATAGTGTATGGAATGATATACCTTATAATGGGTCTAAGAAAAGACTAAAATATAATGTTCTCATTCCTGTTTGTACATGATGAATAATCGGAGTGATGGAATTGAATTTAATTAAATAGAGATACTATTGTAACTAAATGGAGATAATAAACTTGAGGACAG
This sequence comes from Hetaerina titia, assembly GCA_037158775.1. Taxonomy (NCBI): domain Eukaryota; kingdom Metazoa; phylum Arthropoda; class Insecta; order Odonata; family Calopterygidae; genus Hetaerina; species Hetaerina titia. The sequence continues at coordinate 921 of JAVFHJ010000029.1, forward strand.
TTCTGCCATTGCCATGGCTTTAATGAGCTTTTCACTTCACACCAGTCATCCAACGTGACTCAATAAATTTTTCATAGACAAACATCAAGCCAATGTAATTCCCTATTTTTCCGGCCATGCTCTGACATTGAATTAACTAATATCTTACACAATCTGAGAAATAAATACATCAGTGGTCTGGATGGCATTCCTTTTATCATCATTAAAAAATCCTTTGATGTCATTAAACCCCCTGTATTATTCTTGGTCAATGAATCTCTTAGATTTAGCCAGTTTCCTTCATTCCTTAAGAGCACCAAAGTCATTCCCCTTTATGAGGGTAAAGGAAATAAACAAAATATGAGCTCTGATTGACCATATCTATACTTAATCAATTTGGTAAAATTTTTTAATTAGTTTTTTCTTCTCAATTAATATCATATTTGGAATTGCACAAACAGTTAGCCTCCCAGCATGGATTTAGAAAATCCATGCCCACTATTATTGCTATCTATATTGTATAAACAAAATATTGTCTGAACTAGACAATAAACTGAAATGTCTTGTTTTATTATTTTATTTATCCAAGGCCTTTGCTTGTGTCAATCACCATATGTTAATGATGAAACTTCAAGAATCTGGCATAAGAGGCACTCCATATCATTGGTTTAAATCTTTTCTAAACAACAGACAACAGAGTGTAAGTGTTATAAAAGGTGGGATGTCTCGTGTATAACCTGCAAATTCAATATCCTGCAGGGTTCTCCAGAGATCTGTTTTGGCCCAGTGTTTTTTCTCATTTCTATAAATGATGTCCCAAGGATGCTTTATTCTGTACCTAATACACTTTCATGCCATATGCTGATGACATAAATGCCTTAGAGTCTGCCTCTTCAATCAATGGCCTGGTATCAAGTACTAACAATATTGTCCACCTTTTGCAAAAGTGGTTTGATCGTAATTTTCTTCATATTGATAAGGTAAAACAAATTTAATATGTTTTGTTTGCAAAAATAAGCCTCTAACAGATATTTCAGTGTCTTTTGACAATGTGATTATTCCAAGGAGTAATAATACCTTCTTAGTGGATGTTACCCTGGATAGTAGATTAAATTGGGATAGCTCTCTTTCTAGGTTTCACAGAAAACTCTGTACAGGGTACTATTTGGTACATTGTATCAGGCTGTCAATATTGAAGTATTTTCATCAATCTACTATGCAGAGTTTAACCCCCATGTAATTTTCAGTATTCTTTTTTCAAGCCCTTTACCTATCTATCACTCATGTTGTATTTAAAATCCTAATGAGGATACTAAGACCAATATGCAATACACCCCACTGCGTTCCATGTCACCCTCTCTTCAAAACCTTTGTATTCTCTCTCTTCCCTGTGTGTATATCCTAAGTGCTATTGTTTATAATAAACACCATATTTTATTATATGCCACTAACAATAGCATTCACAACCGTTACACTAGGACCTGTAGTCATCTAGATGTGAACTTAATAAGAACTTGCAAGTCCAGTTTTTCCACCAAGAACATGGGACTCGTCTTGTATGACAACCTTCTTCAGGTTATCAAGAGTATTGAAAAAATGTCTACTTTTAAATTCAAAGTGAGGAAGTTTTTCATATTATATTTATTCTACTCCAGTGATGAATTTCTGAGCATGTAACTATGTTGTGTATGTGTATTATTTTATGTTATGATCATTGATATGCCGTATATCTGGGAGCATTATATACCTGTCCTCAGGCAAATAAAAACTATTATTATAATTAAAATATTTGTTAAAATCCATGTTACTCATTCAATAGTATATATTTTGAGGAGACATGTTAATTTGTCAATTTAGAGACTATTCAAGGATTTCTCTGTGCCCTTTGTATTATATTTGATTTATAGCTTTAAAACATTTTACATATTATCCGATTTGAAAAAAGGTATAAGGAAGCCAGAATTAAAATGAAAATAGTGAATTCCTGAAGAGGATTCCCTATTTAATAAAATAAATTATGTGAAAGCTAATAAATAAATATAAACTAGTGACAATGGTGACATCAACTGAAATTTGATTACTACATTAAGGTTGTTAAAGAATTTGGTTAAATGCAATACAAAGAAATGTTAAAGAGATAATTGGAAAACCCTTTAAAAATTCATGTGTTTTAGAATACTCCTCATCATTTCAATTCATTAGCAACCAGTTTTCTGAGATTCTTAATATATATGTTCATGTAACTTTTTTGGGAAAAGGAAGTAGGTTAGGAGGAATAATACTCCAGCACATTTTAAATTTTGGTAGATATAGACTCAGTACTCTTGATGCGGTTATCTACTTGTGTATAAACCAATTCAAGGAAGAATGAGAAGCATTTTTATTATTAGAATTCTATGTATTAAATTATCTCACATTGACTACCAAATGCATGAACACTAGGCTGGGGTAAAGAAAACTGAATGAAGAATGATTTTTATTTTGTTATTCATTATGAAGTGGATTAAAAGAATGTGAAATAATCTTTATTCAAAATTTGCTTTTAGACAAGATATCATGGTAATAAGTCAACCTCCATCTCGTGACTTTTCTGAAGACTAATTAGAAGGGGTGTCCAAAAAGTAATAGGACTGAGTTCATTAAAAAAAATCATTGCCAGAATTGGTATATTCACTCAAAATTCTTCAAAGTAGGGCCCTTGTGCATCCAGACACCACTGCCAGTGGATTTTCTACACCTTGTATGCCTTCTGGAAGATGGCATTTAGAAAGCTGCTAAACCTAATGTCATGGCTTGCTGTAATGCTTCCACAGAGCCATGGTGATATCCTTTAAGGAAGGATTGGAGGTGGTGAAGGAGGAAGAAGGGTGGTGGGACTTTCTCTAAGATATATGAATCCTTACTTAAATAGTCTAGAAGCTCTTGGCCAATGCACATGCCAATTTTCATTGTCCATACAAGAGCACTTTCAGCCATGATTTGGGAAGAAGAGATTCTCTAGGGGAGAAAGCAATAGAGTTCTAATAGGGACAAAACTTACTCATGGAGAAGACTTAATTTAGGCACTAGTATATGCATAGTTGTATAAAAATGCCTAGCAAAAAAGGCTGTAAATTGGATTACATTAGTGCTAGGCATAAATTGAAAATTAGTGTGATTCATTTGCAGTTTCACTGGAGCAAGTGTGCCCTCAGATAATGATTTATAATAATTGACAGTAGTGCCTTGCTTAAAAAGGTAAAACAGGGAGTATGGCTTTGTACAGTAAATGTAGAAATATATACCAAAATAAAAAAATGTGAACATATGAGCAAAGGAATATAAAAAACCTACAACAGAAGCTTTAGGAACAGTGAATGATGAAAGGATAAGAAGCCATGGATTATGGAAAATTTAATTAGGAAAATATAAGGGAGAAGAAAATAGTAAATGTAAAAAGAGTAAGGTAAAGTGTGTATAAAGAGGGAAATAATGAACTGAGGTAGGGAACCAAAACGATAAATTGAGCATGGATGATGCAATATAAACATGCCAAAGAAAGATGGACATTGATGTACAATGCAGGAACATATCTTCTGTCAGGTAGTCAGAAGGGAAAATCCATGAAAACCACCAATGATCAGAAACAAGTATTATTTGAATCTTGGAAACATTCTAGAGAGATGGAGTACATATATCAAGCTATCATATGGCAAAATTATTTTATCAGTAACTTTTTTGTTAGAAATATAACGTAATTGTGATGGTGATAATTAAGGCTCTGGAATATTAATTATGAGATATGTCACACATTGAGAAAAAAGAAATATCATAAAAATCATTGTGAGATAATATTTTCCCATGGAAATAACTAATGCTTTTAGATAGTACAAAGGCGATATTTTCACCGATTCATTTTCAGAATTTTTCAGGTATGAATTTACTGGAAGGTTTAGTGATTTTGTGATGGTCATTCCTATTCCCAAAAAAAGATAGGGGCTGCATAAATATTAGTTTGATGTTACTTATAGCTTAGGTAGGCCTAAGGATAATCAGAAATAGGATGAGGCAGAGGAAATGATTTCTAGGAGATAATAATTTGGAGTCCAAATATGGGAGAGATATATAAGTGGTTAGCAGTGATGAAGTGGCTATAAGATACGTACACAAAATGTTAACCTGTGTATTGATTATAGCATGCATTTCAGGAAAACATTAGATACAGTAAATTTGGTAGAATTAAGATTTAATTAATGAAAAAGAATAGATAGATAGACTCTTGAGATTTGGGTATAAAAAGCATGGAATTGGAAGAAAAGATAAAGAATAATATAAAAAGTCGGTATTGTACTTGGTGGGAAAAAGAGGAGATTTCTGGAAGAAATCCAAAGGTGACAGGTAAGATATGTAATTTTGATTGGCCATTGTGTAATAAATATTGTGATATAGACTGGAGCAATTCACAAATGAACAGGAGCCCATTTTCAATAGAATAGATGGTGGAAAATGTGGAATTGAAGACGTGCTTATTTTACAGTTCGATGGAGGATTGTGTATTTTGGGAGAGTCAAGTGAATACTATATATAGACCTAACAATGTCTAGGTTGGGTCCATTTTAACTTTGGTGAAACTCGAAGAATACCATCATATAAGGAAGTAGCACTGGAAATCTGATGCCCTAGGACTACGAGTACATGTACAAAAATTACTCTACTCACACCTAGTCAAATAAAAAATATTTTCAACAATTTTTACTTCATGATGTTCAATACACTCCATCTGTCTTGAAACATAAACAGTTATTTCCTGATTCCTCCATAATATATGCTAAAACTTACCTGTGCCCATTTAAAAAGCAGGGCAAAACATTTGTCCCCTATTTCGCTTAATACAATGGATTTTACTTTTTTTAATTTCACCATTTCCTCCAGCTCAATGTAAATTTTTTCCAGTTGTGAGATGGATATGGGTATTTCAGGATTTAATGCTAGAACAACATAGTCCAGCATAATTGTTCCTAAAGATGTAATGGCTAGAAATAGGAAAGAGAACTATATTAGAGCTGCCATGTCTACTTCAATCACATAGAACAAGGTTTTAGAATACATCAGGAATGAAGACAACACCATGAGTGTGCAAGTAACTTAATATACCTTTTATAAGCTGCAGAGTATTGCAAAAAAATATTTTAAGTTAAATCAAAAGTGATTTATATCATGACAATGTTTTCTCAAGCCATCAAACTCCCACATTCAAGCACTAAAATGACCTTAATCACTCAAGGATTTTCATTTCCCCAACTTCTTCAAATATCAAATGCATGGTAAAATTATCTAAATTTCCACAGGACTTGATAGCTCAAAATAAAAAAGTGTTACTTATATTTGAGCTTGTAGAGGCTTTAGAAAAATTGTCAATTATAAAATCAACAGTTTATTTTAATAACTTTGAGAATGAAAAATATAGTATAAAACCTTTTACATTATAAAATAAGGAAATGGAGGAGATTAATTTTGTGATGCATAACATGAGTTACAAAATCTATTAGCTGAGCAACAGTAGCTGTAATATAATATTATTTATAACTTTCTTCTTTTGTAAATGATCATAGCCATCAAAATTGGTTAATCCTATGCTATTTAATGTAAAAAACATATTCTCATTCCAAATAAGGTATTTTTCACAGTACTTGTGTTAAGCTCATGTATCCCATCTGTCTCCTAACTCAACTTATTCTATGACTTTGACATAGCAGAGAAAATCGTTTTCGATCCATGGAGGTGACATTAATTAAGCAGGAAAAAACTAGCAGGTCACAAGCCAATCCAAGATATTATATTGAAGTAAAATTGGTACACTTAAAAAGAAGGAATTAAAAACTTCATTAATTTCTAATCAAAGATGAAGGAGTCAAAGAAAAATTTAATTAAAGAAGAGACTGATGAGCAGAAGAAACTAAAATCAACTCTTAAGCAACAGTGTATGGTGTATAAGTACATGATAATGAAATTGTGGATGGTATAATTAGGTGTAGCAAACTCTGAGGCATTTTTGAAAAATATCATTACTAATATGATAAAGTATAAGCTGGAAAAAACTTGTTAGGAGCCATATTGATTGATAGAAAGGAAAAATATGGAAGAGACAAGTAAATGTTCTCCATTTTCATTATGATGGTTTAAATTCATTTCTGCAAGTGAATAAAAAATAGTGACTTCATGTAAAAACTAATATTTTAGACTAACGATTAACGATAGTTAATTCAGAACATGATTGTTCACATCATTTTTTAAACCAGTGATAGGCAGTTATGTAAAATGATATCTAGCACAATGCAAACAAATGCTGTTACGCTGCAGTACTGGTTCCAAGAAATTGCGGGAGATACCGCGACAGTAGCTTTATGTAGGAGTTATCCGCCAGTCTGCATTACAATGCAACGATTTCAGAGTGTTCAAAATCTTACGCCTATACCGGGATTCGAACCAGAATCCCTCGATATCCGGAAATTTCTTTGAGAAATTTTCGGAGCGTTAGAGTGGAGAACATTTTTAATGCAATTATTATAAACTAATATATTTTGCACAGAATAGAGTTGATTTTGTTTTGGTAAAAAATATCATTTCTCTAACAGCTGTTGGTAATTTCTTGATCAACAATAAGAGAGGGAATTACTCTTTACAATAATCCTTTACATCAAATGGTATAAGTAAAAATATCGCGTCGTAGGCCTTTCAAAAAATCCAGCTCTTCAATTAGAGGTAGTTGCTTGATGGTATCAAACTGAGTATTCAGCCTAACTCTCACAACAAAAATATAATTTTATTCTCATTGCCCATAGAAATGAGTGGGCAGCAGCTATAACCAAGTAACCAATAAAAACAGTCATAAACAACATGTAACATACATTTAACTTGAAAACTAGAATACATACCGGTTTCGATAGATTCACAAATGGATTTGGGGGTAAACGTTTTGGGGAAAATCTTTACAGTTATTATACTCCGCTCTCTTTGTTCTTCAGATTCAAATTTCATTGATGCCGAACAATCTTCAGGAGACATGGGACTCTTTGAATAAAAAAGAAACACTTTGAAAACCACCATTAAACTAGCCAGTGATAATTCATTCAGTGTTCGACCTCTACCAAATTAACGATATTTTATTAAAGCAGGTTCGAGGTCAAAATTACAATCTCTTATACCTCCGTTTCTTCACATTTTCTGTGTTTTTTCGTGTCAGCTAACCTGGACAGCGAAATTTTAATTCCTTCGCATAACTGCAAGTGATAATGTTAACAATGCCATTAAAAATCTATTTTCTAGTTTGGAACCTTGCATAAGGAATGACATCATTTTAAGCCAACAACAATAGGGACATGACAGTTAACATACGGCGTACAAAATATTTTACCTGGTCTAGGTAATGTCCTGTCGTTGTTGATTGAATTTCAGGTCTCAAGACGTTCCCAGTATCAACGACGATATTTTTAGGATCATCATAGCGCCTTTTACTCATTGTTAGAAAGAATGATAGGCTTGAAACCTGAAACACAGATAATAACCTGAGAAACACTATTTCTCGAAGACTCGAAGCACACCAGGCGAGAAACTTGATAAAATTGGTGATGTTATATTTTCCAACTGTGAGGATTAGCTGGGTGAGGGAGCGGACTTTGGATGTTACAATATGTTTGTCGAGAGCGACGCTCTTTTAAGTTTCGCCTCGCCGCGTCAACCCGAATACATTGTATGCAATACCAGATGTTGCGTTCTCATCGTTAATTTTCAGGTTGATTAATTAATTGGCCACGCGGATCGCCGACATCAATTTGCACTCGCATGACGTTTACGAAGAGTACGATGAGCCTTGGGATATTATTATTTTTGTGTAACTTTCCTTGATTGAAATGGGCAAATTAAAAAATGGCAAGTTTGATTGAATTAAGCTGGCTACTAGGTCTTCCGTTACCATGCACGTCTGTGCATGTGAATGCGTGACTCTTAATTGCCCCTATCGCTAAGTTGTATAAGCATCGTGACTGGCCTAACCAACGAAATATAACACTGCTTTTTCACCTTTCCGCCGTGCTTCCCCAATGTTCTTCTAATACATTCTTATTTTTTTCCTTGTCTGCGTATTAAACGTATATGTTAGCCATTTTAGATACTTACATATATTTTTTGTCCCTGCAAGCAACTGCTAGTCATGGGGTGAATACACGACAGACTAATTTTGATCCAACCATATTATCCAACTAATTTTGATCCAAGACCCCTACCGCGGTTGGTCATAGTTATTCTCATCCCCAATTGTTCAAGGAAAAAATAAATCAAAAATCTATCCGATCTACACAATTTCGAATGCGGTAGGGTCATGTTCGGGTAAAAATATTCTGTTGTACCCCCTGCCACACACCTTGGCGGTGGCCTACAGGGTACATAAAAATAAAATCTCTGTAATTTTATTGACATGATCCCGTATGTATTTGCAGCATTTTCTAAATGAGGCTTACCAGCGAAAGATAACATTCCTCTTTGACTTTCAAATCACAATCCCCCAGTACTTTTCTAAGAAATGCTAATTCTCTTTTAACTTGTACACATATCCCCTATATGTGTTTTTTTCTCAAGAGATGTATCGTAATTGAGGATAACGTCTAGGTATTAAATGGAATACACCCATGCAATTTCGGTGTTTCCGATGAAGTAGGCGGTCAGGAGAAAATTGCTCTTTTTCTAAAAATTTAACACTACGCCCTTTTTTTGATTTAATTTAAATTGCCAAGTATCACACCACCGTTGTATACAAATTATTTCATCTGATAAAGCTGCTGTGTCCTCGGGTTCTCGTGTATCACGGTAAACCGCTGCATCGTCGGCAAATAAACGCATCTTACCAGTGACTACGGACGAACGTAGGAACGCAAAGTAGGAATTAAAGAGTTCCGATGACACTTCCCTTAGAAACACCTGGAATGACATATTATATTATAAGTAAGTAGTAAGTAATAAGTATTTTGTCAAGGGATTTCCTAAAATCTAGAAGAACTGACTCCAATGGACCATTTATATCTTTCGAAATAAGGATACCTCGAACGAAAAGCTCAAGTTTATTGTCGCAGGAAATTTCCTTCCGGAAACTGTGCTGATTTTTCATTAGTAACTGAGGCAATCGACAGCTGAGGTCATTTGCACCACTCGGGATGGGCAGGTAAGGGCAAATTAATGCTTGGTGGTTCATCAGCAAAGGCTCAGAGAGGGGAGAGAAACGTGATAGAAGAAAGCTAAGTTAAGTATTCAAGGTAAGTAAGACATTAAGTAAAGCTAAGTAAGAAATAAAAGGATAAGATAATTAACTAGAGCAGGTGGAACAGCTTATCTACCTTGGATGTTGTATTAACTGAAATGGTTTACGAATTAGGGACATAATAAGATGAAATGTATTGGGTTAAAAAATTGTACAAAAACGAGGGAATTGATTCGGGGAGTAAAATCGTTCAGACAAAATGGCGGTTTGGAAGCTTTTGAAATATGGGCGTGAAGAATGATAGCATCTGATACTACTCTTCACAATTCGCTTCTATTCTATACACTTTACTCTCAGATCGAACCATAGGAACAAGAACAAATGGTGTGTCCCCATTAATGACCATTCAAAACCCTTGTAAAAGCTCACGATATCCCTCATTCAAAAATAAATACAATGTACACTTAAATTTGAATATAGTTATCAAATATAAAGAGAGAATACTTGGAGACGAAAATTCGTTTTTCCATGAACAAGCTAAGTTTTTAAGCTTCTAAATGGTGCACTCCTACGAAATTTATCGACATTCGGGTTGAATACTGTGTTCATAGTTTATCTAACATATACGCAATATTTAACACAAGGTTGAAGACTCAGTACTATCTTTCTCTTTTACAGCTCTTGTACACGCTGGTTGATTAATTTCTATATACGCAACATTTCTTCAGGACACGGACAGATTTTCTTATCTCAAAGTCTAAAAAGCCGTGCGTGTAATCTTCGTAAATCAGCGTCTTCCAAATCACTTTTACCAAGTAATGTGGCGCTTTCATTTCGAAGATTACGGTTCTTAAAAAGCTTTAAGATTTTGAGGTTTAATTCTGACATTAAGTCATTCACCGAAGCCGCTCAGTGAATATTCTAAAACTAGTAAGACCAGCCTTACATTACCACTACTCATTATTTTAGTAATTCGATAATTTTTTTCCTATTCTTATAATGGCTCTTTACTCCTAAGGACTGTGACTCCTTCATGCCGCTCTTCTGAAGTTCTTAACGAGCCTCCGCTACGTTAGGGTTGTATAACTCCCTGGTATTTTACACCCAGACCGTGACGTCGTCCGCCAATGATCTTGGTAAAAATGAATTGATCAAATTCTCCTTAGGAGGGTTTGTGTTTGGAATCAGTTCGTGTAGCTTGCTCTCTTGGGTCAGCTTCCCAATGTAATTGGTTCTTCTCTACATTGCCTGGCTCTGGGGTAGTGTGTGGAGCCGAATAGCATTTTAGCCCATTATAATCCCTTTATGAGGTATATTGCCAGGCCATTTCTCCTGAATTAATAAAAATATCACGCCTGAAACGTCTCTTTTCATTTCTCCTGAAGATGGTTCAAAAACTAAAACATGAGATCCTCCACTCACTGGCTCATCTATTTCGAATCTAGACATCTGCTAGCCATAGCAACGTTTTGAATAATTGTGTGCTTTATATTTAATTAACAACAATGCCTCAAAATCAGCCATTTTTATTTGCACTAATTTTGATGCTTATATGCACCTTCTCTTTAACACAGAGATGTTCGATAAATATTTGATAATATAGTTCTCTCTTAAAAATTGTTTACTTCGCCCATGTATGAAAGGGTTTCTTACCAAGATGGAATTGCAAATATCACAAGGTAAACGATTTATTTGGAACTTTGTCACTACATATATTTAGCGAAAAAACAAGCTCCATATAAAATTTATTATGAAATGCATACATAATTCAAAGGCACACTGCCCGTACACTGGAAATGGTAATCATTTGGACATCATTAAATACCTAAGTTGTCCTAGTACAATACGTAATTTTTAAACAATATCCTCTTCTTTTTAGTTCTCCATCATTGACATCAGACACATCTACCCTGGCCACCCACTGTAACCTATATTCAGTGCCCAGTGGATCGACAATTTCCGTCAGCGTTAGGTCCAGAACATTGGCCGGTAAAATCACTGAAAAAAGATGATTGAGAGATGATTTTATCTTTTGGTTTGTATTCATTACTGGAGTTAAATAGTAAATTGAAATTGGCAACTAATAGAGCAAAAAAGCATGGTGAATGATGCAGTTCAGTTGCAGTTTGCAGAAGAATGGTAAAATCGGTGTGCTTAACAACAAGGTTAAATCACTATCGGGAAATACGAAGGGGAGGTCTGTGGTAACAGTTAGAGTTAAGTCGAGTAAGACAATAGTAAACATAGAGGAGATCAAAGAGAGATGGAAGTAATACATAGATGCATTGTAAGAAGGAATCTGCCCGGAAAATTTTTGAGAACAGCGTTAGTTCCTATTCCAAAAAATGTCTAACCTACATTGTGAGTGCACTACAAAAAAATAAGTTTGTTTTGCCATGCAGCTAAAGTGATTCTCAAAATCAGCACCAAAAGGATGGAGACTAATAATAATAGGCAAATGATTACTTAGTGAATGATTAGTTTGGGTTTAGGGACGGGAGTGGCTCGTGCGATATCATTGTTGTAACGAAATCACTAATCAAGAGGAATACAGAATACAATATGGGCATAATTGCCTGTTTCGCATACATCGAAAAGGCATTTGATAGGGTTAATTGGGAAAAATTAATGAGTACATGGTGGAGAAACCTGTACGTGTCTCAGTCTGCTATGGTGCGAGTGGGGATCAGAGAGGCCGGATGGACATTGTTAGGAAGACGTGTAAGACAGGGTTGTCCATGGTCACCAGTGCTGTTCAACGTATCTCTGGAGGATATGGTTTTAGAGGCGTGGGATGATCGGAGGCAGGGATGAAACTTGGCGGGGTATTAGTGAAATCATTTATGTTTGCTGATGAACACACTCCAGTTTTTCAGTCAGCCAAGAGGTTTCAAGCATTGCTTTGTGAATTGGAAAATCAGTATATTCGCCTTCCCCACCTTTCCTGTATTCGTTTTTTTTGTGTTTTCCTATCCCCTTTCCTTATATCTATTTCCGTTTGTGAAGTAATACAATATTTGTTGGCCGTATGGTGGGCTTTGGTGTTCGAATGTGTATTTGGCCAATGTGGCCCGTCTCTTCTTCTGGCTATACTTGCCACGAAACATAATGTTTTGTTCCTATCCTTTATGATGTTGTAAGCTTGCTAACCTACTGTCCTTTCTTCTTGTGTGTATAGTCTCCTTTGTTGAGTGAAACAGCTACCAAAAGCCATCTCTGAGCCAAACAATCGGACCTCCTGGGCGCTTTAAAACATCACAGATCTCAGTGTAAATTAGGTTTGCTTATTAGGTAAACTGGTATAGCATCCGCCTGACAAGTGGAAGGTCTGGCGTTCAAATTCCGGATAAGGAAATATTGTTACGCGTGTGATCTGCTCAAATCCACCTTCTCCACCTTTCCTGTGTTCGTCTTTACTGTGCTTTCCTTTTTTATATTTCTTTGTGTGAAGTAATATTTGTTCATCGCATGGCCAGATTTCGTGTTTGAATGTAAATAAATTTTAAAGATATCTAGAAACAAAACAAAGGTTATGCGTATTGCCAGAAAGAAAAACGTAAAACTAAATATTAATTAAGTAGGGTACACACTACAGCAGGTAGAACAATTTATGTATCTCAGAAGTGTTTCCGACGAAGATGATGAATGTAGCAGCGACGTTAGGAGAAGAATTGCACTAGGCAAACAGGCTATCTCGAGGAGGAGGGAGTTGATTACAGGAACATTGAGTTAAAGAAAAACTCCCCAAAACTTGGATATGGAGCGTAACTATGTAAGGCATTGAAACGTGGTCACCGAAGTAGGAGGATAGACATAAATTGGATGCTTTTCCAATGTGGTTGTGAAGAAGGATGGAAAAGGTGAAATGGACTGAAAGGAATACAAATGAAGAAGCACTGAATTTGGTGGGTGAGGAGAGAGGTTTGGTGAAAAAAAACCTAAGAAGAAAGGAATACGGATGAAGTGCATATTGATCGGCAGTCGGATATTTTAGGTTATTTGAGGGGAGAATTTTAGAAAAAAGAGGAAAGGGCAGGCACAGGATAGGAATGTTGGAATGAATGAAGGGAGGAAGGAAGTACAGAGAGATGAAGAAGGATTTGATATAGAGTAGGTTGCTGGATTATGTTATGTTAGGAGTAACAAAATATTTTTTTATTGGTTTTGCCTATTTCATACATGTCTTAAACAGTAGATTACAAAAAATAAAAAAATTATAATAAGTCATTACTTTTTATCTAATATTTGACAACATTCATGTTTTGTGTAAAAATGAGTTTTATTGACAAGTGATAATTATTAGGGACTTGGCTGCATCCTTATCCCATTAGGTAATTTTTTGCGTCTATTTCCATAAAATAGGTGACCTAATTCAGAGGATGCATATGTTCTTAGAAATATCTAGGAATAAATCTTAAATGGGAGTTAAGATACACATTTAATTAAAATGTCCATGTAGAAGTGAATGATGGTGAGTAGTGATAGTGCATAGGCATGATTATTAACGGAACAATCTGATGAAGTCTCCACCATAAATGCATGACATTTAATCGATTTGAAATCTGTTTCCTATCATGATAATTGTAACCAAGAAAAACGATGCAACCCCTAACTTAAATGATTTATCAAACCGAACGGTATTAGGGTTAACCTTGTGAAATTTATCCATGATGGAAAGGAGACAAACTATGCAAATTTCACTTGAATAGAGATTTATTCACGACCCGGGTGTCAAACACTTAATGTCATCTTCAGGTGACTATACAGAGTTACGTATCCTATATATATGACAAGCAATTGGGGGGGGTAGGGGTTTAGGAGCGAGGGAGAAGGGAAGAGGGAGGGGCGAGAGGAGGGGGAGGGAAAAGAGTCTAGAGTGAGGTTTGAGAGAGAGAGGGGTGTTAGGGTTGGGTACGGAGAGTGGAAGAGACAGGCGGGGGGGGTTGGGAGGAAGGGCCCTGGTTTCGTCTTTTCTTCATCAGCGTCTTACATTGGGTAGTCCCATGGACTCAAACGGAATGGAGAAAATTGGGGAGTGGGATGGGAGAATTTGGTCGTTAACCAGTAACGTCTTTCTTCGGGAATGCTGGAGGATTTCCAACGCTTCGAGAGCGTCCAGTCTCCTCTCCTTATCTTCAAAGTGTAAAATTTCTGGAGAGAAAATGCTACAGTGTCCATTTTCAAGGAGGTGCCTGGCGAAAAAAGAATGATCCTTGCCCGCTTCGAAGCACTTCCGATGTTCTTTCGTCGTTATTTCAAGGCTCCGAACAGTCCTCCCGATGTATTTAGCTGGCTGTCGTTACATTTTAACAAATAGACGCCACTCTTTCCCGGTCGGGTACGTCATCTTTGGCGTTGATTAAGTGTTTGCCTAGCGTGGATGGGGTAGCGTAGGCGATACGGTATTTGTCCACTGGGATTTTTTTGGCGGCCGCGTACGATATTTTACCCAGAAAGGTCATTTTGCGTCACTGTTTTGGTTTGTCACTTAACTCAAGGACGGAAGTTTCCGAAAACGCAAGCTTATGGAGGGCTTTACTAAGAATTTTTTCCACTAAGTTGGAGGAGTATCCATTCGTGGAAGCGATGCACTTGATCACACGGAGTTCGTTTTCATAGTTGGATTTTGACATGGGGATTCTTATTAGTCTGCAAGGATCATTGTTTGTTCGCCTGGCACCTCCTTGAAAATGGACACTGCAGCAATTTCTCTCCAGAAATTTTACACTTTGAAGAAAAGGAGAGAAGACGTTACTGGTTAACGACCAAATTCTCCCATCCCACTCCCCAATTTTCTCCCTTCCGTTTGAGTCCATGGGACTACCCAATGTAAGACGCTGATGAAGAAAAGACGAAACCAGGGCCCTTCCTCCAACCCCCCCCCCCCGCCTGTCTCTTCCACTCTCCGTACCCAACCCTAACACCCCTCTCTCTCTCAAACCTCACTCTACACTCTTTTCCCTCCCCCCCCTCTCGCCTCTCCCTCTTCCCTTCTCCCACGCTCCTAAACCCCTACCCCCCCAATTACTTGTCATATATATAGGAAACGTAACTCTGTATAGTCACCTGAAGATGACATTAAGTGTTTGAAACCCGGGTCGTGAATAAATCTCTATTCAAGGGAAATTTGCATAGTTTGTCTCCTTTCCATCATAAATGATTTATGATTTGAAAAATGGTCAATAGAAAAATGCCAGGATAATTGGACTCCATATTTGAGATATATGAAGTACCAAATGAAGGTATTTGTTTAAAATTATCATTAATTCAATTACTTTAACAGGACATTTTATTATTGACATTGACACTAACCTGATGGATCCTTGTGTTTTAGGAGCTGTACTGAATTTCTTTCAATGAAATTCTCTAAGGTCGGTGTAAGTACTGAATTCCAGTAAACCTGGATTCCAAGTTTCACCTAATGTGAACAAAAAATGATATCCATAAATCCAAAAATACAACATTCAAAATTCTTAGGCATAAATACCTATGCAATGAAGAACTCAATATATTTTTCCACTCTCATTTAACGTACATGAACTTCTACATTGTGGAGCCAGTAACCATGGAATACAAAAATTCTCCTCAATTACCCTGAAAATTTCTTTACTACAAATTCTTTTTGTGAAAACTTGTAATTACAATGGTAAAATTTATGGACATAAAATATTATTTTGCTCTATTACCTCTAACCATCCAGTTGAGTTTGCATCCATAACTTAAATAAAACCATAAACACAGTAATCAACCCGAAGGCGGTTTAGTAGGTGATGGCAGAGCTCACCCATGTACCAAGCCTGACGACGTGTGAATAATCACACATCAGGGTAGGAGGGTCCGACAACGTGTGAATAATCACACACCAGTTCCTTTCCCTGTGCCAGTTATGGTTTCCCAGGAAGATCTGGTACTCGCAAAATCAACTAGCTTGGGTGAAACTGCAGGTTCTCGGAGTGCCTTGCCTGGGAATAGAACCTGGGACCTTCCGGTCAGTAGTCTAACGCTCAACCCACTAGACCACTGCGACCCGCCATAATGTAAATACCACTGCGAAATGGAAAGAATGGTAAAAATGACCAGTTATGGGCCTTATCAGTAAACTTACTCCCCACTACCAAAACATTTATTTTTAATTTTCATATGCCAAGGAATAATATCCTCCTAAATATTTGTTAAATTGACTGTTAGTTATTTTTTGTTATATGATTTGGATAATTTCAGTTTTTAGATTTTCATCACATATATTCACCATCCTTTTTCAATTCATTTTATCTGGAAACAATGAACCTTTTCCCCAACACACATGCATAAAGTTTCTACTATCCAAATTTATTCAAAATTGTTGAGTTGAATTGTGTCTGCTGCAAAATTGTTTTATCATCACAGTTTCCCAAATGAATATTGAAATATAATTATTCGGAAAAATTTTAACTGTGACGAAGCTTTGCTCTTCACACTCAGGTTTCATGGATTTTAAACTATTCTCTGGTGGTGTGAGGCCCTGTAAATTTGAAAGAAACACAAAGAAAATCACTTTAGAGATAGGCTAATGACAATTCATTTAATGTAAGACTGCTACCAAAGTAACCATATGTAATTAAAAGGTGATCAATATCGAAATTAAAATATTCAATACCTCCACTTCGTCACGTTTATCATCTTTCTCAGTGATGGACCCAGAAATGGCAACCTGCAATCCATACAAAGTTGTAAGCGATAATATTAACACTACCTTTAAAATTCTATTGTCTTGTTTGGAGCCTTGTACAAGGAATAACAATATTTTCAGGCAACACGTCAATAGGGTAATAAGAAGTATAATGCTCGGTGCAAAAGATTTTACCTTATTTAGGTAATGATTGGATGTGTTGGATGAGAGATCTGGCCGCAACACATTTCCCGTATCAACTAGAATGTGTTTACGATGGCTTCTAAGGTCCATTATTAGCAATCTCTTCAAGATTACTTCAAGTACTATAGTAAACGGAATAAACTGGGTTCCGTGGTTGACAAGAAGTAGGTTCGCCAAAAACCTGGAAAAACTAAGCTCTGTGTAAATTTAAAACTGTGTTTAATAACTGGATGAGGGAGCCGAGCTTTGTACGTTTGTATTTGATGAAATTTCTTTAAAAAAGGTTTAATTTGAATTCTTTAAAAAAGGTTCGAAAGAGGCAAACTTTTGGAGGTGAGGTATTTTTAATTAATACCTAATTTACTAATAATTTATGATGTGTCAAATGGACAAATAAACCTCAGAAAGACGTTAAACAGATTAATAAGAAATCTTACATGCTAATATATGAAATATCTCTACATGTTATCCTCTTCTGTTTTGTCTTGAAATTAGATAGTTCATATTTTCCCTCTAAATTCTTTTCCTCCAAGTGTGTCAACACACTTCAAGCTGTTTACTGTTGTATTTATGAGAAAAACATGTAGTATATATAATTAAAATAGTAACATAAGAAGAAATCTTCAGAAATAACAGTAATTCATAACCAAACTCTAGCCTATATATATATATATATATATATTGTCTGGCAATTGAAAATAACAATTTTGGGATGGTGTTGGCCTTGAGGAAAATTTTTCTCTAAAAAACATCTTGTCCAGTTATTGAAAATACCCTTTACTGGGAACTGATTTTGCCATCATAGAATGATATATTTTCCTCGCATAGGCAGTCTAGAAAATGCTTTCTCCCCTAACACCTAACATATTGGAGAACTATCCTTCCAAGATATGACTGGTTCTTCTGTGAACCAATGGAGTTCATCAAAGCTGAGGACATCGGAATATTTAAAAAAAAGTTATTCTACTATCAGAACCATTCCAAATTAAATAATTATTTATGGAGGAAGAACCACCAATATACTTTATCCACCAATTACTATTACAGTTAAATTTTACACTTTTCAGTTGCAATAATTCTTTAGCATAATTAAAATGCATTAACTGACTGTATTAAATGAGTCAGTACCCTGGAAATTTCTTTAAGCAAAGATTAAAAAGGATACTCTTGAAAAGATGTGATTGAGTTCACCTTGTTGAAGTTAAACCCACCATATCCGGCAAAAAACCTGAAGCATTTCTGGTGATATTTCTTTCATTAAAGAGGCAATCAATCTATTTAGAGTAGTCATCAAATCTAGAATAATGGAAATTATCTTGGACAAATGAAACAGTTTCTGGCGTTACATGGTGGAAAATCTTCATATGACATTTTTATAAAACAAACCAGTTTGCCTTTACACATAAATTTCTTATTCTTACGACCCAGGTTTTATTATAGCATAACATCATCAGGTCCTGATGATGTTATGCATTAACGAAGCCTGGGTCGTTAGATTAAGAAGTTTATGATGAATGGCAAAGTGGTTTGATTTACAAAAACCTCAATAATCTTGGTCATTAAAATAAATTTTTTACTACTTCATAAAGCTTCATTATAGACCATATTTCCCTTGAAGACTCTAGGCCACTCAACCTTTCCAGTGGATTGTCTAGCATTCCCAATGTGTCTTTCACAGGCGCCTGATCTCCACATACTCTCTGGAACATGGCATAGATGAATTTCCATCAGCTAATGACATCCATCTTTATTTTTAATGGTTATCAGTGCATCCTCATTTGGCACTCTAGTGACAAGTGTTTTTTTTTATCCTGGGAACTTCTATAAAGGTGGTCTAGAATTCCCTTAACCATGTTTAAAATGGAATTTTATAATATTTTTCAACCAATCTGCACTGCAAAAGTAATGGTGAATGTAAGGCAAGACAAATGAGAATAGCCTGTTAACTTTACTTTTGCACTTATATTGTCTGTTACCATGGCCTTAATTTTGCACTGAAAATTCCAGTCATATGCAATGTGGTTTATCCAACATGATAAATATTCATCTGCATTCCTTCTCTCAAACTTGAAATAACATAAAATTCGTACTATAAGATACATCTCATATTTCTGAGAAATTAAATTAGCTATTGCAGTTTAACAATGCTCTTCCTCATTACCATCTAGCAATCTGTTGTCATAGTGATTAATGCAGCAGCGTACAGATGACTTTCCATGACTTTTACCATATTGTCATACTCTTGAGGCAGTAGTGTCCTTAGCACAGCCTGTATTGGAAGCATGAACATTGGTTGTATTCTTCCATGCAGCAGTTTACAGATAACTTTTCTTGACTTTTACTGTATTTTCATACTTCTGAGGCAGTAGTTTCCTGAGCATAAGCTGGCTACAGTTAAACTTACCTCCAAAGTGATGACCGTAAATTATTCTTTGATAGCATTTAAGAATTACTATGTGCATTAATATTAACTTTGCAAAGTACAAAAGACCTACTATTGAATATTTATTGTGTCAAATGGACTAAGAAACTACAAAAACATGTTTAACAGATGAATAAGAATTCTTACATGCTATGATATGAAATATCTTCATATGTTATCCTTTTCTGTTTTGTGTTGAAATTAGATAATTCATGTTATCCCTCTCAATTCTTTTCCTGCAATTGTGTCAACACACTTCAAGCAATTTACTGTTGTTAAAGTTTATGTATGGGTATTGATCTCCATTTCCTATCAAGTAAATGCTGTGTTTATTATTATTAGGTAACCTACTTTTTAAGAGAGGTTTTGGATGGACTTATCTAACAAATTTGCATGTACTCTCTCCTGAAAAAATTTGACCCAACATCTTTCCCTAAAAGTCCCTCTCCAAATTTTAAAACTTCCTTCTTTTATTTGGTCCAACATTCCTATTCTATTCCTTTCCCTTCCTTAAAATTCTCCACTCTATCACAGCCTTCAATATCCCAATGCTGATCAAAATGCCCTTCATCCATTTTTCCTGTCTCCTTGGAATTTCTGCCAACAATCCCTCCTTTCTTCCCAGCATACCTAACACTTAATAACATAACTCAATCAAACAACTCAGTTCAAATTCCTCGGTTCAATAATGTAACCATTTTAGTTTTCAATTGCTGCTCATAAAAATCAAATTCTGGATCTAAAGAAGTATCCATCCCAGAGAATTGTGTGACTTCATACCAAGCCATTTTCTGTATCCCACATTTCTAGCATGCGAGCATATTTCCATATGTCACCACAATGTAAATTATTGGTTAGGTTTCTGTTTCTTCAAACATTTTAAATGTTTGCTCCTGCATGTATTTAGCTATTTAATCAGATATATTATTGTTAACTAGTGCATTATTTCTCATTCACTTAATTTTTTGATGACTTTTTCACTTTTGACCATACCATCTAAATCTCCTTTTCTGTTCAAGTTGTTTTACATAAAACATTCTTTTTTGACACCACTCAGAATTCATTCATCTTTTACAGAAGATATTGTGCCTAGAAAACACATATAAAAGTATATTGCTATAGATTTAGTTGGATGTTATTTTGTTCGGATAACTGCTTATTCACCAGATTTCAGTGTTTTAAAAATAGATGAGGAATGAAAATATATAGATTAGTGGTCCAATGGCATACTGACTGGTTATTGTTGATACAGAAAGTGAATAAAAAAATGCCAATTAAATCTTTGATTCTGGAATTCATGAAGTGAGAACTTAATAGCTGGAATAACTAATTTTATAAGTACAGTGTAAGAATATTATGCTGAAGTATTTCTGTTTACATTATCCATAGCTGTATTCCTTATCTATGCTGAGCAGAGTTCAGGTGAACCAGGTTTAAGTGAGAGGATGAAATTTTGGCCCCAGCTAAATCCAAAGCAGAATTAATGAATAAACAGTAGGATAATCTCGATAAGGGAATGCATTGATAATATTTTCCTAACTAAAACAAATGCTGAATCGAAGGATGCAGAGGAGAGAAATTGAAAAATAAGGACGTAAAATATTGTCATTTCTTTGTAAAAGTATATCGAATGTTTGGGGAATCTCCAGCCAACCTAGAAATAAAATATACATGCTTCCTACATTGTCAATATGGGAATATCTCCCAAAAGTAAGTCCAAGAAAATTAATCACCTTTCGATGTGCATTTCCATATTTTTTAATATTCAAAAACTTGAAATTTAATCCTTTTACTTTGAAGAAAAGTCAATACACCCTGCCTGATGAGGTTTTTATGCAATGCTTTATTTTATTATTTCAATATAGGATCACTAGAAACCAATGCAGACCTGTCTTAGAACCAGCAAGCCTTGAAGATTCCTACCTCCCTTTGACCTTAGAAGAACTGTGTTGCCTAGAAATGCAATTAATAATATTCAGCAAATCGTACATCAATAAATGGAAAATGTTAAACTTGAACTCCATCCAAGAATGAAATCAGTGAGTTGAAGTATTCTAGAATTTATAAAGTCACAAATGTATTAAATAACAGATATTCTTGTTATTCCTGATTTTAGCCTGCCAAGGCTGGATGCTAACCTGTGGGTTTAAAGGCTACAATTGAGGGGTAAAAATAGGAGGAACCAAACTTTGGTGAGAATTCTTGCCTTTTTCCAGCTGGTTCCCTTCTCTTTTAAGCAATTCATGCCATTCCTAAATTATGTTGCCCAGGCTAAACCCAGCCTGCTAACATTAGGCCATGGTAAATGAAGCATTTCAAACTTCTTGACCTTCCTATAACAATAGCTTCACACATTGAATGTTTACTACAATAATTAACAATTTGTCTATTTAATTAAAAATTAATCACAAAGAATGTTTCAAATACCTTATCTCTTTCATTCCTTCTAATGCAATCCACAGATTGCTCTACTTTTTGTATGTCCAGGCATGTAAAAGTGGCACTACTACAATTATTTCCTTTTAATTTCATAAATTTGCAATTGTACCTAATCCTCATCTTATGAACTATTCTTTTCTTGTTCATACAGTTATCTGCTCATTTTTTTTAATGTTTCTGTTGTCCTTCTATTTTATTTAAAGGAAATTAACCTCTTTATGTTTTCAAATTTTGAATTTTTGTCATTTATTCTTGAATTTAAAGTTTTAATAATAATTATAATAATGATATATATTAACTAAGTAATAATATTACTTAATTTACTCAACATTACTTTCTTTTAAATTTTTTATTTTCTCAGTAGTTTTGTTCAATGTTTCCTTTCATATTCTCTTTGATTTTGTTCAGTTCTCTAAAATTTTATTGTTTACATAAATTTTACCTATGTTCATTTCCTACACTCTGAACTTTCCTTCTTCCTCACAACAGACCTATACTGCCTTAAATCCAGTAAATTACTTCTTTCATGATTTCAAAGAGGATTGTTTTACTTTTGGTAGTAATGTTTGCTGTCTTAATGGAAATTAATGCAGGCCTTCTAAGGTAAGAGTACAAGAAAACTGAGTTCCTCTCATACATGACAATAATGTTTTTGTGAAAGTGACCTTTTTGTAACCACACTGGTTGGAATGAAATTAATATCATAAACATTGCCTTAAAAATATATGTTACCTGTACATTACTTTATGACCAAGTGATATCTTTATTAGTTACTATATAAGTAATTGATATTTTACTTTATAATATGTACCACTACCATTACACTTGCTTAAAGGACTCTAAAACATGCTGATTGAATGGATTACTAAAGGACGTAAACAGAGACAACTGGTTTAAGGCAAACAGATGGGTGAAATGGATGGCAAGGAAAAAATGAGGATGTTCGGGTTGTGGTTAGGAATGAATGTGAAATGAGCCATAAGGGGGTAGATAATATGTATGTAAAGCATTTTGATCAACAGTGGAATGCTGAAGACTGTAATAGAGTGGAGAATTTTAGTAAAATGAGGATAAGGCAGGAATATTTTAGGATAGGAATACATAATGGAATGCATGGATTAATGATAGACTGACATAGAGATAAGGAACAGCACGTTGTAGAAAAAGATGATGGGTTGTGTTTGATAGGAGAAATAAAATATTTAATTGGTAGTTCACTCTGTCCACTTGGACACCCTAACTGGTACATTACGTACTATTAAAATTTTTTAGACAAGGTAGGTTTTAGATGGACATAAGTTGCCAAACATAATGAGCAAATAGAACCTATTCTCATGACAATGTGATTTAAAGAGTGGGACATCAAACCTATTTTTTGTAGTTCTTGAAATACTTAGCCATCATCTCTTTTGAAATAGGAACTAACACTTATCTCACAAAGTGATCCCACCAGATTCCTTCCTAATAGACATTAAAAAATTGTTTAAATAGACGCCTCCTTCCACATTTGCCCAAACTTTTATTTGGTTCAGTTCTATTCTTTTCAGTCTTATTAGACTAATATCCGCACTAATGCTATCTTCATCTACTGCACATTCTCCTTCCATTTATAACCAACCCATCTAAGCTTTCAAACTTTGAGTTATTATATACATTCCTTTAATCTCTCCTTGACCTTTTTTAATCAACTTATATTCATTGATCACTTCTGTTTCAATTTTTATTTAATACATATTCTGACTAACTTAACAAATTTGGCCCTTCATACATCCCATTAATGCCTAAACCATTTTGTAAAAGTTACCATGCTCATCTTCCACCATGCTATTTGCTCTATTTGGTATCGGTATCAATTATTTTTTAATTCATTAATTAACTCCCTTTTATATTTATATTTCCAGCTATGTATTTAAATACATCCATTTTAATTTCTAATTTACCTACGCCATCATATCATCTGTGATCCATGGTTTCCTTGTTTTTTCCTAATTAAAGTTACTTCAGTTTCTATTTTGCCATCGATATCCTTTTTCTGATATGATACAATTTCTCCTCAATTTTACCCAGCTCCTGTCCCTAACTCATGTTTTCCTCTATAGCCTGCTAATATTCCCTCTGTTTCAATCCAAAAAATGCTTCTACATTTCATTTCCTAACCCAAAAGCTTGGTGGATTCTTTTTGAATTGAAATCTATACTCCATGTCGACCAAACTGTGATCAGAGTCCTCAATTATACCTACATCATTTTGCTGTATCAACCAAGTATTGCTAATTTTTAACCGATCCCCTATAGAAGACAATATTCACTGCCCTGGTTATTCCTTGGACCTAAAGAAAAATCACCAATCTCTTCCCCAAGTCTTCGTTTGCCAACTGTGATATTCAAATCCCTTATCACTATAAAATATCTCCCTGAAAAGAAGATATGCATTTGTGTCCTCTAACTGATCATACACATCATTCCATTCATCATCCTTTATCCTCCCTCCACCTGGTGTAATGTTTGTATACCTGAAAATTTACCTGAAATTTAAGTTGGTCAGTTAAAAAACCAGGTAGCATTAATGTAACCATGTCTCCACACAAAAAACGTGATTTTGATTAATTCAAGTTGATGAATAAGTAAAATTCATAATGTTTCAAATTTGGTGATTTATCAAACGTGCCCACACACCCTTCATCTACACCTACAACATACCCCACAAGCTGCTTCAAGGGTACATAGTGGGTGTTGTTAAATCATCACCCATTAATAAAAAAACACCACATTCAAAAGGCATAAATTGATTTAATCTACAAGAAAATATGTCATGAATCCATACAAAAGCCTCACCACTGAAAAAAATGCGAACACTAAAAACTAAAACACACTTGCCCTTGCAACATTAAATTTGCTTCAGGCTTTTGAAAAAAAATTTTTAATGTCTCTAAAATAGCTTTGGTTTCTTACTATTATGATTTCTGATTGCTTAAGGAAAGAATGATTATTTTTATCTATATGTACCGGAATTCATCTCCCTTATATAGTTGATGGTTTTCAAGATAACTATGTGAAATTGATTCTTACTGGAAATGAAAGTATGTATTGATTTCATATGTTCAAAGAAATTTTCTGTGAAATCACAAATTTATCATCCTTTCATTTCCACCATCTTCCTTAATTTATCTTTGTGGTCTGATCTACCTAAGTAGTGTGGGGCCATTATAATTCCATTGGTGTCACTATTATACTTTTTTGTTCAGAACCTTTTTAAAAAGGCTAAGTCTAGCTTGTTATCTTCGTTTCCCAAGTGGCTCCAAGCCTAAATCCCCTAGGAGGCGCTTTACACTTGTGTTCTCATTATACCAATTATAAACAAGTTTGGTGGATTTTCCCTGGACTTCATCCAATTTCTTTTGCCAAACGTTCTCCCAAGGATCCCTAGTACTTGTGGCACATTCCAACTGAGATCTAATTAGAACATAATAACACCTCTCCTTACATTTCTCATCATATTTCCCCACCACCGTTTGATGAGTTACTTTTAAACAGGTCCACATATTGTCCTGATATGTGCCACCCCAAGAAAGGTGTGATGTCAGTACTACTTACAAATATTTAACATGATTGGCCGTAGCTAGAACTGAACTGTCTATTGCATAGTTTATGCCCTGTTCGCCACTTCCTTTGTTCCAAAACATCAAAACTGTACAATTGTCTATATTAAGCATTAATCCCAATTCTTCCCTTCATTTGGCTCTTTACTCCTAAGGACTGTGACTCCCACATGCCGCCCTTCTGAAGTTCTTAACGTGCGTCCGCTCCGTTAGGGTGGTATAAGATGGTTCAAAAATTAAACATGAGACCCTTTACTCGCTGGCTCATCTATTTCGAATCTAGATATCTACTAGCAATAGCACCGTTTTGAATAATTGTGTGCTTTATATTTAATTAACAACAATGCCTCAAAATCAGCCATTTTTATTTGAACGGATTTTGATGCTTAGATGCACCTTCTCTTTAACACAGAGATGTGCGATAAATATTTGATAATATAGTTCTCTCTTAAATATTGTTTACTTCGCCCATGTATGAAAGATTTTCTCACCAAGATGGAATTGCAAATATCACAAGGTAAAAGATTTATTTGGAACTTTGTCACTACATATATTTAGCGAAAAACAAGCTTCATATAAAATTTATTATGAAATGCATACATAATTCAAAGGCAAACTGCCCGTACACTGGAAATGGTAATCATTTGGACATCATTAAATACCTAAGTTGTCCTAGTACAATACGTAATTTTTAAACAATATCCTCTTCTTTTTAGTTCTCCATTATTGAAATCAGACACATCTACCCTGGCCACCCACTGTAACCTATATTCAGTGCCCAGTGGATCGCCAATTTCCGTCAGCGTTAGGTCCAGAACATTGGACGGTAAAATCACTGAAAAAAGATGATTGAGAGATGATTTTATTTTTAGGTTTGTATTCATTACTGGAGTTAAATAGTAAATTGAAATTGGCAAGAAATAGAGCAAAAAAGCATGGTGAATGATGCAGTTCAGTTGCAGTTTGCAGAAGAATGGTAAAATCGGTGTGCTTAACAACAAGGTTAAATCACTATCGGGAAATAAGAAGGGGAGGTCTGTGGTAATAGTTAGAGATAAGTCGGGTAAGACAATAGTAAACATAGAGGAGATCAAAGAGAGATGGAAGTAATACATAGATGCATTGTAAGAAGGAATCTGCCCGGAAAACTTTGTGAGATCAGCGTTAGTTCCTATTCCAAAAAACGTCTAACCTACATTGTGAGTGCACTACAAAAAAATAAGTTTGTTTTGCCATGCAGCTAAAGTGATTCTCAAAATCAGCACCAAAAGGATGGAGACTAATAATAATAGGCAAATGATTACTTAGTGAATGATTAGTTTGGGTTTAGGGACGGGAGTGGCTCGTGCGATATCATTGTTGTAACGAAATCACTAATCAAGAGGAATACAGAATACAATATGGGCATAATTGCCTGTTTCGCATACATCGAAAAGGCATTTGATAGGGTTAATTGGGAAAAATTAATGAGTACATGGTGGAGAAACCTGTACGTGTCTCAGTCTGCTATGGTGCGAGTGGGGATCAGAGAGGCCGGATGGACATTGTTAGGAAGACGTGTAAGACAGGGTTGTCCATGGTCACCAGTGCTGTTCAACGTATCTCTGGAGGATATGGTTTTAGAGGCGTGGGATGATCGGAGGCAGGAATGAAACTTGGCGGGGTATTATTGAAATCATTTATGTTTGCTGATGAACACACTCCAGTTTTTCAGTCAGCCAAGAGGTTGCAAGCATTGCTCGGTGAATTGGAAAATCAGTGTATCCGCCTTCCCCACCTTTCCTGTATTCGTTTTTTTTTTGTGTTTTCCTATCCCCTTTCCTTATATCTATTTCCGTTTGTGAAGTAATACAATATTTGTTGGCCGTATGGTGGGCTTTGGTGTTCGAATGTGTATTTGGCCAATGTGGCCCGTCTCTTCTTCTGGCTATACTTGCCACGAAACATAATGTTTTGTTCCTATCCTTTATGATGCTGTAAGCTTGCTAACCTACTGTCCTTTCTTCTTGTGTGTATAGTCTCCTTTGTTGAGTGAAACAGCTACCAAAAGCCATCTCTGAGCCAAGCAATCGGACCTCCTGGGCGCTTTAAAACATCACAGATCTCAGTGTAAATTAGGTTTGCTTATTAGGTAAACTGGTAGAGCATCCGCCTGACAAGTGGAAGGTCTGGCGTTCAAATTCCGGATAAGGAAATATTGTTACGCGTGTGATCTGCTCAAATCCACCTTCTCCACCTTTCCTGTGTTCGTCTTTACTGTGCTTTCCTTTTTTATATTTCTTTGTGTGAAGTAATATTTGTTCATCGCATGGCCGGATTTCGTGTTTGAATGTAAATAATAATTAAAGATATCTAGAAACAAAACAAAGGTTATGCGTATTGCCAGAAAGAAAAACGTAAAACTAAATATTAATTAAGTAGGGTACACACTACAGCAGGTAGAAAAATTTACGTATCTCAGAAGTGTTTCCGACGAAGATGATGAATGTAGCAGCGACGTTAGGAGAAGAGTTGCACTAGGCAAACAGGCTATCACGAGGAGGAGGGAGTTGATGACAGGAACATTGAGTTAAAGAAAAACTCCCCAAAACTTGGATATGGAGCGTAACTATGTAAGGCATTGAAACGTGGTCACCGAAGTAGGAGGATAGACATAAATTGGATGCTTTTCCAATGTGGTTGTGAAGAAGGATGGAAAAGGTGAAATGGACTGAAAGGAATACAAATGAAGAAGCACTGAATTTGGTGGGTGAGGAGAGGGGTTTGGTGAAAAAAACCTAAGAAGAAAGGAATATGGATGAAGTGCATGTTGATCGGCAGTCGGATATTTTAGGCTAATCGAGGGGAGAATTTTAGAAAAAAGAGGAAAGGGCAGGCACAGGATAGGAATGTTGGAATGAATGAAGGGAGGTAGGAAGTACAGAGAGATGAAGAAGGATTTGATAGAGAGTAGGTTGCTGGATTATGTTATGTTAGGAGTACCAAAATTATTTTATAGTGGTCTTGTCTATTTCATACATGTCTTAATTAGTAGATTACAAAAAATAAAAAAATTATAATAAGTCATTACTTTTTATCTAATATTTGACAACATTCATGTTTTGTGTAAAAATGAGTTTTATTGACAGTGATAATTATTAGGGACTTGGCTGCATCCTTATCCCATTAGGTAATTTTTGATAATTGTAACCAAGAAAAACGATGCAACCACTAAATTAAATGATTTATGATTTGAAAAATGGTCAATAGAAAAATGCCAGGATAATTGGACTCCATATTTTAGATATATGAAGTACCAAATGAAGGTATTTGTTTAAAATTATCATTAATTCAATTACTTTAAGAGGACAGTTTATTATTGACATTAACACTAACCTGATGGATCCTTGTGTTTTAGGAGCTGTACATTATTTCTTTCAATGAAATTCTCTAGGGTCGGTGTTAGTACAGAATTCCAGTAAACCTGGATTCCAGGTTTCACCTAATGTGAACAAAAAATGATATCCATAAATCAAAAAAAAAACAACATTCAAAATTCTTAGGCATAAATACCTATGCAATGAAGAACTCAATATATTTTTGCACTTTTATTCAATGTGCATGAACTTCTACATTGTGAAGCCAGAAACCATGGTATACAAAAATTCTCTTTAATTACCCTGAATATTTCTTTTTTATAAATTCTTTTTGTGAAAATTTGTGATTACAATGGTTAAATTTATGGACATAAAATATTATTTTGCCCTATTATCTCTAACCATCCAGTTAAGTTTGCATCCATAACTTAAATACCACTGCAAAATGGAAAGAGTGGAAAGATGACCAGTTACTCTCCTTACTACTTACTCCCCACTACCAAAACATTTATTTATAATTTTCATATGCCAAGGAATTATATCCACCTAAATATTTGTTCAATTTATTGTTAGTTATTTTATGTTATATTATTTGGATAATTTCAGTTTTTAGCCTTTTATCACATAAATTCACCATTCCTGTTCAATTTTTTTAATCTTGAAACAATTAACCTTTTCCCCAACACATATGTATATAGCCTCTCTTATCCAAATTTGTTCAAAATGCATGATTTTGTAATGTATGGAGTGATTTACCTTATCACTGTGGTAAGTGAAGACCAAATAAATACAATGACTTGGTCACCAAGAGTATTACTTTTTATGTTAAGTAACAATTTGTCAAAATGAAGACCATCCAAATTTTAGGTCAGTGCTCAATGCAATTTACATGTTATCAGATTTAAGAAAAGGAAAAAAGGTAACACACTTATTTAGGCAAGAGTAAATTTCAGTCAGTTATTTAAAAGAAAATAAATTGTTTTTTCACTAATAACCCTAATTGTTCCAAATATTAGCTAGAATTTCATCTGGTAATTATGAGTAAAATATTGCTGATGCAAAGTCAGTTATAGAGGGGAAGGACATTGTTGTCTTCCCCATTCTGTAAAATGAAATGATCACAAATCTACCTGTCAAAGGCCCTCCTCATAAATGCTGCAGTATAGTCTGTGAAAATATTCCTAATTTTTATAATAGTCTGGGTGGTATAGCATTAGACAACTGACTATAGGGCATAACTCATTCCTCGTAATGTGCATGGTCATGGATAATAAAGCTGTGTGATTTTTGAGGAAACCATATAGAACCTTATCTTTTAGGGAATCATAACCAAGCATATAAAAAGGAACTGGCCCCCATATCATGATGAGCTCACATTCTAACCTTTTTTGCCTAGTACGTACTTAGTTCCACTCTCACCTGTCAAATCAAACTTGGAATAAAAACAGTGATGGTGAAAGAAGAAGAATTAAAGCAGTCCTGAAACATTCACAAAGAGGAAGGAATTTATAACAGGCATAATAAGATTTTTTATATCATTACATTTAACCTTTGATAGTTATCGTGTATTGTATCATATTGTGTTGGATCATGGTTGTTTAAAAAAGGCAATAGATATAGATTGGAGGCTTTTGTGATGTCGGTGTGGAACAGGATGAAAAAGTTAGCATGGACATATAATAGACATGAAGTGCTATACTTCCTGAGGATTTCAAATTGAAAACTATAGGTGGCAGGAAAGATTGATCATTTTGATTGGAAATTGTATGTTATAGACTGTGATAAATGGGAGAGCATCAGACAAACGAGGAATGAATACAAATAGGTTGGCCATGATTCAATGGATGGGACAGTAGAAGTACAAAGAATTGAAGATATCCTTTTTTAATTTTTAGATGGGTTGTATCTTGTAGGTGAGGCAAGGGTATGTATCATTTTACCAATGCATTGACTGGTTGATCTAAAATCTATCTGACAGGAAGACTACCAAATTAATAAGCTTTTAACTTTAGAACTTTAATTCTCTTTTAGTACAAGCATATTTATATTCCACTTACAACCAAAGACCTGAAATAAAATTTTCAACGTTGCCTACTTTATGAGAAAATTGGCGACAACTGACTTGAAGAACACCCAATGAATCCCTGAATTCCTACACATAATACCCTAACACCTACCTTGGCCCAGTTGAAAATTGTCAGAAAATGTTCTTCTGCAAGATTACAGAGTACAATCTTTTTAATAATATTTTTGTCCACAAATGCCTCCAGCTTCAAATATATTTGTTTTAATTGATAGAGATTTATCGGTGTGTATGGATGTAGTGAAAAAACCACTAAGTCCAGCGCAGATCCTCCTGTTGACTTCCAAGCTGAAAGTAGTAAATAGAGCCTGAGTAGTGCAACCATGTCCACTGTACTCATCTATAATGCAAAATCTTTATATCAGAGAAATTAAGTCACCACTTTGAAATTGGAAATAATTTTATAAAAAGTTTAAAAATGCAGCATATAAATATTTAAGGCTAAATAAAGGGGATTCATAACACTAACTCTCTTTTTTCATGCATTCATAACTTTCCATTTGTGCAGTTATATACCTTCACCACTCCACGATTGGAAAATACAGGTCCAGAATGTTAGACATTAGCATTCTAGAAAGTATAGTACTATATTTTAATTCTATGTTGTTTCATTTTTCAAATCTGATTAAGTTCCTGTTTGTGAAATGATGTTTGCACAAGACTCTCTGTGCAAAAGTTGCTAAAAACTAAGATGTGTGATAACTTTTAGACTTTGATACCATATATAGGGAATCATTGTCTCGAAATTGAGTTCACATATAAATTGTGGAGAAAAACTAAAAAGATGGAGAGCCTAGTACAGATATTCCAAGAGCATAAATTTCTCAGCCATTTAAAATAATGAAAGAAGTGAGAGACTGAAGAAAGTCACAATCAAATATGAAGGACGCAAGGGAATTTAATTTTTAGGAAGAGTTTGAAGAGCTGAAGAAAACAATAACCTGTATATGGATATCCTAAGCATATTAAGAAAATGTTAAAATGCAAGAAAAATCTCGCTCAGCATTTGAATACGTTAATGTTGTGATCAGGGGCAACAGAATCTAAACTCCTCAGATTAATTCCAGAAGGATATCATTAGTAAGGCAGTGAAGTGTCTGCCGCAAAATTGTTTTATCATTACAAAGGTTAGGGGAAGCATATTGTTGGATAAACTTACTTTAACCAAAAAATTATTATTTTAATATATTATTCCCATTGACAACCTTATTTAACATGCCTTATATTTTAAAATTAGAACTCATACCGGAATTCACATTTTCCCAAATGAATATTGAATTATAATTATTCGGAAAAATTTTAACTGTGACGAAGCTTTGCTCTTCACACTCATGTTTCATTGATTTTAAACTATTCTCTGGTGGGGTGAAGACCTGTAAATTTGAAAGAAACACAAAGAAAATCACTTAAGAGATAGGCCAATGACAATTCATTTAATGTAAGACCGTTACCAAAGTAACCATATGTAATGAAAAGGTGATCAAGATCGAAATTAAAATGTTCAATACCTCCGCTTCGTCATGTGTATCATCTTCCTCAGTGATAGACCCGGAAATGGCAAGCTGCAGTCCATTGCAAAGCTGTAAGCGATAATATTAACACTTCCTTTAAAATTCTATTGTCATGTTTTGAGCCTTTTACAAGGAATAACAAAGTTTTCAGGCAACACGTCAATAGGGTAATAAGAAGCATCATGAACCGTGCAAAAGATTTTACCTTATCTAGGTAATGATCTGATGTGTCTGATGACAGATCTGGCCGCAAAACATTTCCCGTATCAATTATAATGCGTTTACGACGGCACCTAAGGTCCATTATTAGCAATTTCTTCAAGATTACTTCAAGTTATACAGTAAACGGAATAAACTGGGTACCGCAGTTGACACGAAGTAGGTTCGGCAAAAACCTGGAAAAACTAAGCTCTGTGTAAATTTAAACTGTGATTAATAGCTGGGTTAGGGAGCGGAACTTTGTGCGTTACTATTTGTTTGAGAGCGTTGCCCTTATGAGTTTCGTCTCGCAAGGCACGGTCCGTGTGAATCTTAATCAATCTCAAATTTTCTGTTCGTTCCCATTGGTAACATTCAGGGAGATGTATTTAATCGCTAGGCTGGTCAGTGTCACCAACTTCGAAAATTTATTTCAGTACCCAGTACGCCACCGCTGTCCTGTTTGGGAAGAGGTGAAAACACACCAGACTAATGTTGACCCGAATATTTTTATCCATTCCGCAAACGGACAGTGTTATTCTGATTCCTTATTGTTTGTGGTAAAAAAGACATGTTAAAGCCATCTGTTTTAAATTTAATATCTGTATTTTTTTATATGTTCTCAATAAACCACTTCTGTCATGGTAAGATGGGAATTATAATATATTTAAATATCACTGCTAAAGAGACACCCTTCCGATTTATGCAATAGAGTTTATCTATAACTTATCCTTTTAAGTCCGATGACGTCAGACGCTCGACGTTGCCCACCGGGTCAAAAGAAGCGTTGTATATTTAGATAAAATTGATCTAAAAAATTGGCCAGTTGGCTCGGCTAATTCAAAGGAGGTTATCACGGTTCGAAGGAATATCTCCTGTGGCAAGGAGAAAAGTGTGATCACTCCCACATAGGTCGTGAACTGACATATTAACCTTGGTGTTGAGATTACTCGAACACATACAGAGATCTAGAGATGAGAATTCTCCATTAACACTGCTAAAACGAGACTTTCACCACTGTTTAATTGAAACAAGTTAGAATGGACCTAAATTTTGCAGACAGAATAAATATCTTGGATGATGATTTTGAATTATAACTAAAATATTCCGTATATACTATATTGACAATTTAAATTTAATACAACTCTTTTTCAGTTGACTCATTTGTTTTTAGTACTAGCCTTAATATACTAAAAAGTCTTGATCATTTAAATTTTCTATCGCGATTACGTAAATATTGGCTAGAGTATATTCTAGCCAATATCACCTATTCGTTGATTTAGTAATACGTTAATTAGAGACTCGATCTTATTTGTTAAGTCAAAGTATTCTTTGCGGAACTACCAGAATATTTAAAAATATAACATTGATAAAATGTGCTTGCGGAGGTATGAAATTGTACTAACGTTACCAACCAAATATTACGTAAACTTTTAGTAATACCGGTTTCATTCGACGATTTTTTAAAACTCATTCCATACGAGTGAATTAACAATCACAATATTCCAAACAATCCATTCCATTTTCCTGTGTTCCAAAATTGTGATTGTATATACATTTTTTTACAAAAAGTTTCAAAATTTTTAAAAATGTTAACGCTCCAAACTAATAGTTTACCTCTAAAAGGACTTCAATAAATATCGCAGGACAATGAAAATGGTAAGGTAAGTATTTTTTTAGTAGATAATTTGGTAACTAGAGAAATTCCTAAAGCTACCATTTCGATCGGCGAAAGTGCAGCTGTTAGGAGATAAGATCTTAGAAGTACAACGGAGATCGACACGGTGTGAAACGTAATACTACCTTGATCAAAAAGTTCCCGGAATAACCACCGTGTGGCGCTCCCATCCATTCCTCTGATTTGAGTTCTGTTTTTTTTGTTAAATTGGTACATCTGTTGTTGATATTCCCTTTAAATCTTAGTGTCATAACTTGACATTTGCAAAAGTTACGTAGCCAAGAGTACATCTATCTCTGTGTGTGTTGGCGATGTTTTACAATTGCAGAAATGGATTTAAATTTGCAACGACGAACTTGTATTAAATTTTGCGTAAAAAACGGATTTAGTGGCGCACGGACGTTGGAAATGTTGGAAAAGTGTTTCGGCAATGATTCTCTAAAAAAAATGGTCGTTTACCAGTGGCACGATCGGTTCAGAAGTGGTAGTGAGTCAATCGAAGATGATGAACGCAGTGGTAGACCATCGACATCGAAAGTCGGTGAAAAAATTGATAAAGTAAAAGAAATGTTGGTCAATAACCGCAAATTAACAATCAGAGAAATAGCGGAGGACTTGAACATTGCCTATGGATCCGCCCAAGACATTGTGGTTAATGATTTGGGTTTCCGTCATGTAGCAGCAAAGTTGGTGCCAAAAGACCTCAATTTCATGCAAAAAAGAGACCGTGTTGATGTCGCAAAAGACAAGATTTGCGAGGCTGAATCCGATCCCACATTCATCAAAAGGATCATTACTGGAGATGAGACGTGGGTTTATGAGTACGACACGCAATCCAGACATCAGGCAAGTGAATGGCGTTCACCAAATGAGCCGAGACGAAAAAAACGTATTAGTTTTATGATTATTAGGTAATCTACCGGTTAAGGTAGGTTTTTGGATGGACACAACTACCACGTCGTTTTCAGTCAAAAAAGAAGGCAATGCTGACGGTTTTCATGGATTACAACGGTGTAGTGCATCATGAATTTTTGCCAGAAGGCCAGATAGTAAACAAAGAGTATTATTTGGGCGTTATGAGACGTTTGCGTGAAGCAATTCGCCGAAAGAGACAAGAAATCGACGCACAGTGCGTCGAGACCGTCGCACAGTGCTATCATTATTCGTAATTTTTTGGCGAAAAATGCAACAAATACCATCCAACAGCCACCGAATTCACCTGATTTGGCTCCCTGTGACTTCTTTCTGTTCAATCGAGTGAAAAAACCATTACGGGGAACGTGTTTTAGCAGCCGAGAGGAAGTAATGGAAAAATCGCAGGAAGCACTGATGGATATACCGAAAACCGAATATAAAAAATGTTTCGAGGATTGGATCAAGCGCTGGCATAAGTGTGTTGCAGTCGATGGGGATTACTTTGAAGGGGACAATATAGATTTAGATGAATAAACTTGTATTTTTAATTTTCTGAATAAATTCCGGGAACCTTTTAATCAAGGTAGTAATTATTCAGAACTCAGTAGGACATGCTTCGCGTTTCCTTAAATTATTCCTTGAGATGTCATCAAAATCATATTGACGTAATATTTTTGGGGTGGTACGAGTTGCTACGAAGTAAACAAAAAAACAATTCGGAAAGGATATACACGAGCGCCATAGGTGGACTTCGTATGTACTAAAATCGTTTCCACTAGTTCATTCGTGTTAAGGGACTTCTTAATTTTGAGAAGGTTATGGAAACACATCCCTTTTTCCAGCAACGTTTATTAAAGGGCACAAAAGCTGTTTATATATGAGTGGCCTATCGTTAAACTGGTTTCACTGTAAAATCGTTGGAGGTTGCTCACCAAATGTCATTATTTAAAGTTATATGAGCATAAATATCGTTTAATAAACACGTTAAATGGATATTTTGCGAATGGAATTGGATGGGATCATGATATTGGTGGCCTGTCAAAAATAGATCATAACAATTCACAGGAGATTAAAATAAGTTTGAGTATTTCTTTGTGTTAAAATCGACTACATCATTGCCTCTTTACCATTCCCATATTTAAATTGATTTTATATATATATGTACTAAATGATATATATATATATATATATATATATATATATATATATATATATATATATATATATATATATATATATATATATATATATATATATATACTGGCAATTGAAAATAACAATTTTGGGATGGTGTTTGCCTTGAGGAAAATTTTTTTCTAAAAAATATCTTGTCCAGTTATTGAAAATACCCTTATACTGGGAACTGATTTTGCCATTATAGAATGAGATTTTTTCCTAGCATAGGCAGTCTAGAATATGCTTTCTCCCTTAACACCAAACATACTGGAGAACTATCCTTCTTTGATATGACTGGTTCTTCTGTGAACCAATGGAGTTCATCAAAGTTGAGGACATCGGATTATTTAAAAAAAAAATTATTCTACTATCAGAACCATTCCAAATTAAATAATTATTTATGGAGGAAGAACTGCCAATATACTATTACATTAAATTTTACCCTTTTCTGTTGCAATAATGCTTTAGCATCATTCAAAATGCATTAACTGACTGTATTAAATGAGTCAGTACCCTGGAAATTTCTTTAAGCAAAGATTAAAAAGGATACTCTTGAAAAGATGTGATTGAGTTCACCTTGTTGAAGTTAAACCCGCCATATCCGGCAAAAAACCTGAAGCATTTCTGGTGATATTTCTTTCATTAAAGAGGCAATCAATCTATTTAGAGTAGTCAACATATCTTGAATAATCGAAATTATCTTGGACACAGAAACAGTTCCTGGCGTACTAAGGTGGAAAATCTTCATATTAACATCTTTATAAACCACACCAGTTTGCCTTTCCACATAAATTTCTTATCCTTAGGACCCAGGTTTTATTATAGCATAATATCATCAGGTCCTGATGATGTTATGCATTAACGAAACCTGGGTCTTTAGAATAAAAGTATATGTGGAATGGCAAAGTGTTGTGATTTATAAAAACCTCAAAAATCATGGTCATTAAATCAAATTTTTCACTACTTCATAAGGCTTCATTATAGACCATATTTCCCTTGATGACTCTAGGCCACTCAACCTTTTCAGTGTATCATCTAGCATTCTCAATGTGTCTTTCACAGGCTCCTGATCTCCACATATTCTCTGGAAGATGGCATAGATGAATTTCCATCAGATAATGACATCCATCTTTATTTTTAATGGTTATCAGTGCATCCTCATTTGGCACTGTAGTGACAAGTGTTTTTCTATATCCTGGGGACTTTTATAAAGTGGTCTAGAATTCCCTTAACCATGTTAAAAATGGAATTTTATAATATTTTTCAACCAATCTGCACTACAAAAGTAATGGTGGGTGTAAAGCAAGACAAATGAGAATAGCCTGTTAACTTCACTGTTGCACTTATATTCACTTCATTTTCTGTTACCATTGCCTTAATTTTGCACTGAAAATTTCAGTCATATGCAATGTGGTTTATCCAACATGATAAATATTCATCGGCATACCTTCTCTCAAACTTGAAATAACATAAAATTCGTATAGTAAGACAAATCTTACATTTCTGAGAAATTAAATTAGCTATTGCAGTTAAGCAATGCTCTTCTTCATTCCCATCTAGCAATCTGTTATCACAGTGATTGATGCAGCAGTGTACAGATGACCTTCCATGACTTTTACCATATTGTCATACTCCTGAGGCAGTCGTGTCCTTAGCACAGCCTGAATTGGAAGCATGAGCAATGGTTGTATTCTTCCATGCAGCAGTTTACAGATAACTTCCCTTGACCCTTTACTGTATTTTCATACTTCTGAGGCATTAGTTTCCTGAGGATAAGCTGGCTACATTTAAACGTACCTCCAAAGTGATGACCGTAAATTATTCTATGATAGTGTTTAAGAATTACTATGTGCATTAATATTAACTTTGCATAGTATAAAAGACCTACTATTGAATATTTATTGGGTCAAATGAACTAAGAAACCACAGAAACATGTTTAACAGATGATTAAGAAATCTTACATGCTATGATTTGAAATATCTTCATATGGTATCCTTTTCTGTTTTGTGTTGAAATTAGATAATTCATGTTATCCCTCTCAATTCTTTTCCTACAATTGTGTCAACACACTTCAAGCAATTTACTGTTGTTAAAGTTTATGTATGGGTATTGATCTCCATTTCCTATCAAGTAAATGCTGTGTTTATTATTATTAGGTAACCTACTTTTTAAGAGAGGTTTTGGATGGACTTATCTAAGAAATATGCATGTACTCTCTCCTGAAAAAATATAACCCAACATCTTATCCTTAAAGTCCCTCTCCAAATTTGTAAACTTCCTTCTTCCATTTGGTCCAATTTTCCTATCCTATCCTTTTCCCTTCCTTAAAATTCTCCACTTTTTCACAGTCTTCAATATCCCAATGCCGATCAAAATGCCCTTCATCCATTTTTCATGTTTTTCTTTGGAATTTCTGCCAACAATCCTTCCTTTCTTCCCAGCATACCTAACACTTACTAACATAACTCAATCAAACCCCTCAGTTCGAATTCCTTGCAATAATATAACCATTTTAGTTTCCAATTGCTGCTCATAAAAACCAAATTCTGGATCTAAAGACGTATCCATCCCAGAGAATTGTGTGACTTCATACCAAGCAATTTTCTGTATCCCACATTTCTAGCATGCGAGCATATCTCCATATGTCACCACAATGTAAATTAATGGTTAGTTTTCTGTTTCTTCAAACATTTTAAATGTTTGCTCCTGCATGTATTTAGCTATTTAATCAGATAAATTATTGTTGTCAAATGCAATAATTCTCATTCACTAAATTTTTGATGACTTTTTCACTTTGAATATATAATCTAGATCTCCTTTTCTGTTCAAGTTGTTTTGCATAAAACATTCTTGTTTGACACCACTCAGAATTCATACAATTGTTTGCAGAAGATATGCCTGTCTAGAAAACACAAATAAAAGTATATTGCTATAGATTTAGTTGGATGTTATTTTGTTCGGATAACTGTTTATTCACCAGATTTCAGTGTTTTAAAAATAGATGAGGAATGAAAATATATAGATTAGTGGTCCAATGGCATACTGACTGGTTATTGTTGATTCAGAAAGTGAATAAAAAAAGGCCAATTAAATCTTTGTTTCTAGAATTCATGAACTGCGAACTTAATAGCTGGAATAACTAATTTTATAAGTACAGAGTAAGAATATTATGAAGAGGTTGGTAAAGCATGAAGGTGAAACAGGTTTAAGCTTAAAGGATAAATGTTTGGCCCCAGCTAAATCCAACGCAGTATCAATGAATAAACAGTAGGATAATCTCGGTAAGGGAATGCATTGAAAATTTAATCCTTTTACTTTGAAGAAAAGTCATACAATACACCCTGACTGATGAGGTGTTTATGCAATGCTTTATTTTATTATTTAATTAAAGGATCACAAGAAGCCAATGCAGAGCTGCTTCCAAACCTGCAAGCCTGGAAGATTCCTACCTCCCTCAGACCTAAGAAGAACTGTGTTTCCTAGAAATGCAATTAATAATATTCGGAAAATCGTACTTCGATAAATGGAAAACCTTAAACTTGAACTCCATCCAAGAATGAAATCAGTGAGTTCAAGTAATCTAGAATTTATTAAGTCATGAATGCCTTAAATAACAGATATTCCTGTTGTTCCTGATTTCAGGGTACCAAGGCTGGATGCTAACCTATGTGATTAAAGGCTAAAATTGAGAGGTAAAAATAGGGGGAACCAAACTTTGGTGAGAATTCTTACCTTTTTCCAGCTGGTTCCCCTCTCTTTTAAGCAATTCATGCCATTCCCAAAATTATGTTGCCAAGGCTAAACCCAGCCTGCTAACATGAAGGCCATGGTAAATGAAGCATTTCAAACTTTATGACCTTCATATAAGAATAGCTTTACATATTGCATGTTTATTACACTAATTAATAATTTGTCTATTTCATTAAAAATTAATCACAAAGAATGCTTCAAATACCTTATCTCTTTCACTCCTTGTACTGCAATTCACATATTTCTCTACTTTTTGTATGTCCAGGCATGTAAAAGTGGCACTACTACAATTATTTCCTTTTAATTTCAGAAATTTTGAATCATACCCAATGCTCATTTTATGAACAATTCTTTTCTTGTGCATATAGTTATCAGTTCACTTTTTTATGCTTCTATTGCCCTACTATTTCATTTAGAGGAAATTAACATTTTTATGTTGTCAAATTTTGAATGTTTGTCATTTATCCTTGAATTTAAAGTTTTAATAATAATTATAATAATAATGTATAGTAACTAAGTAATAATCTTACTTAAATTACTCAACATTACTTTCTTTTAAATTTTTTATTTTCTCAGTAGTTTTGTTCAATGTTTTCTTTCATATTCTCTTTGATTTTGTTCAGTTCTCTAAAATTTTATTGTTTATATAAATTTTACCTATGTTCATTTCCTACACTCTGAACTTTCCTTCTTCCTCACGACAGACCTATACTGCCTAAAATCCAGTAAATTACTTCTTTCATGACTTCAAAGAGGATTGTTTTACTTTTGATAGTAATGTTTGCTGTCTTAATGGAAATTAATGCAGGCCTTCTAAGGTAAGAGTACGAGAAAACTGAGTTCCTCTCATACATGACAATAATGTTTCTGTGAAAGTGACCTTTTTGTAACCTCACTGATTGGAATGAAATTAATATCATAAACATTGCCTTAAAAATATATGTTATCTGTACATTACTTTATGACCAAGTGATATCTTTATTAGTTACTATATAAGTAATTGATATTCTACTTTATAATATGTACCACTACCATTACACTTGCTTAAAGGACTCTAAAACATGCTGATTGAATGGATTACTAAAGAACGTAAACAGAGACAACCGGTCTAAGGCAAACAAATGGGTGAAATGGATGGCAAGGAAAAAATGAGGATGTTCGGGTTGTGGTTAGGAATGAGTGTGAAATGAGCCATAAGGGGGTAGAAAATATGTATGTAAAGCATTTTGATCGACAATGAAATGCTGAAGACGGTAATAGAGTGGAGAATTTTAGTAAAATGAGGATAAGGCAGGAATATTGTAGGATAGGAATACATAATGGAATGTATGGATTAATGATAGACTGACATAGAGATAAGGAACAGCACGTTGTAGAAAAAGATGATGGGGGTTGTTTGATAGGAGAAATAAAATATTTAATTGGTAGTTCACTCTGTCCACTTGGACACCCTAACTGGTACATTACCTACTATGAAAACTTTTTAGACAAGGTAGGTTTTAGATGGACATAAGATTCCTTCCTCATAGAATCTAAAAAATAGTTTAAATAGACACCTCTTCCCACATTTGCCCAAACTTTAATTGGTGCAGTTCTATTCTTTTCAGTTTAATTAGACTAATATAACTACACTAATGCTGTCTTCATCTACTGCACATTCTCCTTCCATTTATAACCAACCCATCTAAGCTTTCAAACTTCGTGAATTATATACATTCTTTTAGCTTTCCTTGACCTTTTTTTAATCAACTTATATACATTGATCACATCTGTTTCAACTTTTATTTTATTCATATTCTCACTAACTTAACAAAATTGGCCCTTCATACATCCCGTTAATGCCTTAACTATTTTGTAAAAGATACCATGCTCATCTTCCACAATGCTTGATTTGCTCTATTTGGTATCGGTATCAATTATGACCGGTATCAAATGACTTTGGTTTCTTACTATTATGATTTCTGATTGTTTGTGGAAAGAATGATTATTTTTACCTATATGTACTGGAATATATCTCCCATATATAGCCGATGGTTTTCGGGATAAC
This sequence comes from Hetaerina titia, assembly GCA_037158775.1. Lineage (NCBI taxonomy): Eukaryota > Metazoa > Arthropoda > Insecta > Odonata > Calopterygidae > Hetaerina > Hetaerina titia. The sequence continues at coordinate 43,155 of JAVFHJ010000029.1, forward strand.
TCTGTGAAATTGATTCTTATTGGAAATGAAAGGATGACACATTATTGGTTTGATTTGTTCAAAGAAATTTTCTGTGAAATCACATAGTCATCATCCTTTCATTTCCACCATCTTCCTTAATTTGTCTTTGTGGTCTGATCTACCTAAGTAGTGTGGGTCCATTATAATTCCATTAGTGTCACCATTAAACTTTTTTGTTCTGAACTTTATTAGAGGGTAAGTCTAGCTTGTTATCTTCGTTTCCCAAGTGGCTCCAAGCCTAAATCCCCTAATAGGCCTTTTACACTTGCGTTCTCATTATACCAATTATTCAAACAAATAATCTATTACCAAAGTTTGGTGGATTTTCCCTGGACTTCATCAAATTACTTTTGCCAAACTTTCTCCCAATGATCCTTAGTACTAGTGGCACATTCCAAATGAGATCTAATTAGAACATAATAACACCTCTCTTTAAATTTATCATCATATTTACCCACCCTTGTTTGATGAGTTACTTTTAAACAGGTCCCCATATTGTCCTGATATGTGCCATCCCAAGAAAGGTGAGATATCAGTAGTACTTACAAATATTTAACATGATTGGCCGTATGTAGCACTGAACCGTCTTTTTCACTGTTTCATTGTTCATGCCCTGTGCGCCACTTCCTTTGTTCCGAAACTTCAAAACTGTACAATTGTCTATATTAAGCATTAATTCCAATTCTTCCCTTCATTCGGCTCTTTACTCCTAAGGACTGTGACTCCTTCATGCCGCCCTTCTGAAGTTCTTAACGTGCCTCCGCTGCGTTAGGGTAGTATAACTCCCTGGTATTTTACACCCAGAGACTGACGTCGTCCGCCGATGATCTTGGTAAAAATGAATTGATGTAATTCTCCTTAGGAGAGTTTGTGTTTGAAATCAGTTCGTTTAGCTGGCTCTCTTGGGTCAGCTTCCCAAAGTAATTGGTTCTTCTCTACATTGCCTGGCTCTTGGGTAGTGTGTGGAGCCAAATAGCATTTTAACCCATTATAATCCCTTTATGAGGTATATTGCCAGGCCATTTCTCCTGAATTAATAAAAATATCACGCCTGAAACGTCTCTTTTCATTTCTCCTGAGGATGGTTCAAAAACTAAAACATGAGACCCTTTACTCGCTGGCTCATCTATTTCGAATCTAGATATCTACTAGCCATAGCACCGTTTTGAATAATTGTTTGCTTTATATTTAATTAACAACAATACCTCATAATCAACCATATTTATTTACACTGATTTTGATGCTTAGATGCTGCTCCACTTTTACACAAAGATGTGCGATTAATATTTGATAACATAGTTCTCTCTTAAAAATTGTTTACTTCGCCCATGTATGAAAGAGTTTCTCACCAGGATGGAATTGCAAATATCACAAGGTAAAAGATTTATTTGGAACTTTGTCACTACATATATTTAGCGAAAAAACAAGCTCCATATAAAATTTATTATGAAATGCATACATAATTCAAAGGCACACTGCCCGTACACTGGAAATGGTAATCAATTTGGACATCATTAAATACCTAAGTTGTCCTAGTACGATACGTAATTTTTAAACAATAACCTCTTCTTTTTAGTTCTCCATTATTGACATCAGACACATCTACCCTGGCCACCCACTGTAACCTATATTCAGTGCCCAGTGGATCGCCAATTTTCGTCAGCGTTAGGTCCAGAACATTGGCCGGTAAAATCACTGAAAAAAGATGATTGAGAGATGATTTTATTTTTAGGTTTGTATTCATTATTGGAGTTAAATAGTAAATTGAAATTGGCAAGAAATAGAGCAAAAAAGCATGGTGAGTGATGCAGTTCAGTTGCAGTTTGCAGAAGAAGGGTAAAATCGGTGTGCTTGACAACAAGGTTAAATCACTATCGGGAAATAAGAAGGGGAGGTCCGTGGCAACGGTTAGAGATAAGTCGGGTAAGACAATAGTAAACATAGAGGAGATCAAAGAGAGATGGAAGTAATATATAGATGCGTTGTAAGAAGGAATCTGCCCAGAAAACTTTGTGAGATCAGCGTTAGTTCCTATTGCAAAAAATGTCTAACCTACATCGTGAGTGCACTACAAAAAAATAAGTTTGTTTTGCCATGCAGCTAAAGTGATTCTCAAGATCAACACCAAAAGGATGGAGACTAATAATAATGGGCAAATGATAAATTAGTGAATGATTAGTTTGGGTTTAGGAACGGGAGTGGCTCGTGCGATATCATTGTTGTAACGAAATCACTAATCAAGAGGAATACAGAATACGCTATGGGCATAATTTCCTGTGTCGTAGATATCCAAAGGGCATTTCATAGCGTTAATTGGGAAAAATTAATGAGTACATGGTGGAGAACCCTTCACGTGTCTCAGTCTGCTATGGTGCGAGTAGGGATCAGAGAGGCCGGATGGATATTGTAAGGAAGACGTGTAAGACAGGGTTGTCCATGGTCACCAGTGCTGTTCAACGTATCTCTGGAGGATATGGTCTTAGAGGCGTGGGATGAT
>JAVFHJ010000030.1:0-40000 GCA_037158775.1 Hetaerina titia
CGTGGGTTTTCCAAGAAAGTGACTACATATATGTGAATATTCACACGCCGTATAGGGCTTGGTACACGGGTGAGCTCTACCATCACCTACTAAACCGACCTTAGGATTGATTACTGTGTTTGTGTTTATGGTTATATATATATATATATATATATATATATATATATATATATATATATATATATATATATATATATATATATATATATGTATGTGTGTGTGTGTGTGTGTATATATATATTTTTTAATAGAGTTTCTCCTTTCTGTTCTTTGAGAGGAGCGTTTTAGACCATCAGACAATCGAAAACTTATTATTTTGATTCTGATGACGACGGCCGTGCCGTCGAAACGTAAATATCTACTGTAAGTGTCCTTCTTTTATGTTTCTGTGTGTTTAACATTTATTATCTTAGTGTTTGTGTGTTTTACCTATTTCTATGTTTGAATGAATATTTGTGCGCCGTACGGCGGGATTTTCGAGTTTGAATATGTGTTTGGCCAATGTGGCTCGTCTCTTCTTCTTCTGGCTATGCGTGCCATGAAACGCACCGTTCCTATCCTTTATAAGATCGTATGAATGCTTTTCTACTATCCTTTCCCCTTCTTGTGTCCCGTCTATTTCTCCTTTGGTGGGTGGAACAGCTCCATAACGGCATCTCTCGGGCAACACCTATCGGAGCATTTTGGAGCTTTATAAGATCGCAGATCTCAAGGTAAATCAGGTTTCCTTATTAGCTTAGGTGGTAGAGCATCCGCCCGGCAAGTGGAAGGACCATGGTTCAAATCCCGGATAAGGAAATATTTTTACTTTCGTGATCTGCTCAAAAACCGCCTTCCCCACATGTCCTGTGTTAGCCTTTTATGTGTTTTCCCATCCCCTTTCCTTATACCTATTTCTATGTTTGAACATATATATATTTTCAAATAAAAAATTCATTATTATATATATATATATATATATAATATATATATATCTCAACTCTATATATATATATATATATATATAGAGTAGAGAGATCTATATATATATATATATATATATATATATAGAGTTGAGAGCGAGAGGTCACCAAAGACGCCTCCCATGGCACACAACGTTCGTGGTAGAGTCGCTGGAATAAAGTGTGTAGATGTCCAAGGGGTGTACTTTGAAGATTTTCAATAGTTTGCGCAAATTTATTCAAAGGATTATTTCATAAAACATTAATGCATCACTGTGGAAACGCAACTTTTATGTGTAAGAGGTGTATTGTTGACCAATTGGGGAATATTTCATGGGCGTGACTGCTCACGGGGAGAGACTGGAGGACAGGTAGACGGTTCTAAGATGGGTTCTAAGACGACAAACCTATCCCCATACCGAGTTAAGTTACGGACCTCCGATTTCCGTCAATCTGTCCCCAGGGGTACATTTCCCCCTCGAATATCCTCCCCCCCTGTTGTTAGGAGACCAGGGGGGATGGGAAGGGATAAGGTAAGGAATTGCTCCGGTAAGAGATAAAGAAGATAGAGAATTCTTACAAGGAGGTGTGGGAATTTCTTAAGGGAAAACCTTTCGTATAAGATGCATTGCCTTTAACTCCTCAATAAATACGTTCCCCACCTTAAGGAGATCACTCCGATATGGTTCGAGTGTCGAATCCTTAAAATAATATCCTTTTAAGGGTACAGAACAAATAGGAACACATTTTTTTATGTTTTTTTTAAACTTAAGAATATTTTTCCTATAGCAAATTTTTCTGCGATGTTTCTCACGCGTTTCTTACCATTAACATCAGTATCAGAAAATAAAACACCTCTGGCACCTTGTTTCCTCCTTCCAACGTCTCAACCATTCACCTCAAAAACACATGGCTTTCGTATAAAAAACTAAAAAGGAACATCAGGTCAGACCGGCTCAGTTCAACTCATAAAAATCCATCCCAAGAATTAAACAATTTTTTAAAATTACTAAAAAATATATAACAACAACTTTTTATACATCATTTTAAAGCTTAGACATTCCTCTATTTTTTTCTCCAACCACATTTTCGATCGCCATTTTTTTATAGATGCCACAGCAGTTTTTATCAGTCAATGTTTATACCACGCGTGTGTTTGAGGTAGCGTTGACGTCTCGTACTACTGCACACATTAATGTAGACCACAAACTAAATGACCTTCAGAAGCACACGTGGTCTGGGCATGTGGAAGTAACATACCACCTAAATATACATTCATAGATTTGAGGTCGTCGAATTCGTTAAATGGTAGGCTGTGTACTATTGCGCATATGCACGTAGACCACAAACTAAATGACCTTCAGAATTGCTCATGGTTTAGGCATGTGGAAGTAACATTCCCCCTAAAAATGCATTCACATGTTTGACGTTTTTAAATTCGTTAAAAGGGTAGTTGATAAACTACTCAACACAAGTATGTAGACCACCAACTAAATGACTTTCAGAATTACTAATGGTTTTGGCATGTGGAAATAACATTCCCCCTATAAATGCATGTACAGGATTGAGGTCGTTAAATTCGTTAAAAGGTTAGGCTGAAAACTAATGAACACAAGCTTGTAGACCACAAACTGAATGACCTTCAGAAGCTCTCCTAGGTCTGGGCATTTGGAAGTAACATTCACCCTAAAAATGCCTTCATAGGTTTCAGGTCGTTGAATTCGAAAAAGGGTAAGCAGAAAACCAATGAACACATGCTTGTAGACCATTAACTAAAAATTCTTCAGAAGCAAACCTGGTCTGGGCAAGTGGAAGTAACATTCCCGTCCTAAAATGCATTAACAGGTTTCAGGTCGTTGAATTCGTTAAAAGGGTAGGCTGAGTACTGTTGCGCACATGCAAGTAGACGACAAACTAAATTACCTTCAGAAGCACTCCTGATCTGGGCAGGTGGAAGTAACAATCCCCGTAAAAATGCATTCGCAGGTTGAAGCTCGTTACATTCGTTAAAAGGGTAGGCTGAATACTAATGCGCACATGCAAGTAGACCACAAACTAAATTACCTTCAGAAGCACTCTTGGTCTGGGGAGGTGGAAGTAACATTCCCCATAAAAATGCATTCGCCGGTTTGAGTTCGTTAAATTCGTTAAAAGGGTAGGCTGAAAAAGAATTAACACATTTTTGTAGCCCACCAGTTATATGAACTTAAAAAAACCACCTGGTCTGGGCAGGTGGAAGTAACATTCCCCATAAATATGCATTCGCCGGTTTGAGTCCGTTAAATTCGTTAAACGGGTAGGCTGAAAACTAATGAACAAAAAATGAAGTAACATTCCCCCAGCTGTCTGTCAGGCGATGGCTTTACAGAAGACCCAACGTACCTTATCTCTTTGGCCCATATATATATATATATACACACTTACAGTAGATATTTAAGTTTCGACGGCACGGCCGTCGTCATCAGAATATATATATATATATATATATATATATGTATGTATATATATTCGATGATGCGGAAGTACTCACGAGAGCAATATAACTTTTGGACGGCACAATAGAACACAGAATAAACATAACACCTTGAGTCTGACCTGAAGAAGGCCTCGGAGTAGGCCGAAAGCTTAAATCATCTACAGTGTGAGTGTCCTTTTACGTGTTATCTGTTTTATTCTGTGTTCTATTCTGCCGTCCAAAAGTTATATATATACATACATATATATATATATATATATACATACATATATATATATATATATATATATATATATATATATATATATATATATATATATATATATATATATATATATATATATATATATATACATATATATATATATATATATATATATATATATATATATATATACATATATATATATATAGATGATTTCTTCGAAGTAACACGGAAGTGTTTAGTAAATTACTTAGACAGTAACACACAGCACGAGAACACATAAAAAGAACACTCACAATAATATCTTGATAATTTCGACGGACTCAAGCTCCGTCTTCTTCGGAAGATAGGATATGACTGAAATATGACAGTCATATTTTATCTTCCGAAGTAGACGGAGCTCGAGTCCGTCGAAATTATCAAGATATTATTGTGAGTGTTCTTTTTATGTGTTCTCGTGCTGTGTGTTACTGTCTAAGTTATATATATATATATATATATATATATATATATATATATATATATATATATATATATATATATATATATATATATATATATATATATATATATCACCGGGCGTACATTAGATGTGTGGAAGACAATAATAATAGAGCAAGAAACGAGAGACGATAAAATATTATATAAAAAGAGCCTATGACTACTGCCTTTAAGGAGGACTTCTTCTTAGGGTGCTTTACTAAACAGTGGAATGGAATTAGAAGAAGGCATAGCTCATTACGAACGGAGATAGTACTTTGAAGAAGAAGGGGACACGCAATCTAAGATGTAGACTAACTAAATTTAAGGCAAAATAAGGTTTTTCAATGGCCTCAGTTCCCGTATTTATTTCACGGGGAGTATTACTACAAATCTACATTTTCATGTGGCGTTTTGAAGTGTTTATTTGGTATTTTTTGTTCAATTTAAAACCGTTTTCAATATTATAGGTCACCTATTTAGTCATCTATAAGCAGAGCAGGGTTAAGAGGCTGGAAAGTCTTCAAACCCGTTTCATTTACGCTCAAGAAAACAGTTGAGTATCACAGTACGAAGCTCGGACATAAATGTTACGTCTCCATCAGCGTCGCTTTCCAAGAGTCATATGTTTTACGTCGTCCCTCCCCCCATCCCCCCCTGAAAACCCCCGCCAAATTCCACCCCTAACACAGAACAGAAATCCACTCCCAAACGAAACATCCATGGAAAAAAAAAGACGAAGGCGTAGCGAGCATTCGGTAAACGGCAATTCTAGAAGACCGGCACGCTCGGGCCATTAATCCACCCTCGTGGTACGCCCTGTCGTGCTTCTTTTGTTCCGCAAGGGGGTTGTTCCGACGGGATGGGTTAGTGCTGGGGGTGTTCGGAGACCCCCTCCCCCCAACGTTGCGATCCTAACCTTCTGGAAACACACGCCGTCGGCATTGAAGTCCGAATATGTCATGCAATTCCTCAGCGCGCATGCGTACTGAAGCATTGTTCACGTTAAACACGAGATGTGCGCAAATATTCGCAAATGCACTCGAAAAAACACGAACTCAACGCAGCAAACATCACGCAATCCCCGAGAAACATTCCAGACGATAATTTAACATGATATTCGGGATCCAAAGCCGAAATATTTCCCAGAACAACATTTTAAATACAAAAATACCGTTTAAACACGTGAACACGTCTCAAGCATTGTTGGGCTGTTTATTGGCAACCGTCGATATTCGTTATGAATTAAAAAATACGATCAAACCAATCAGAACACCTTTTTCGACCCTACTCATAGTTTAAAAACATTTATGAGAGCGAATATTTACTTCCTTTTCCTTTAAAAATGGCGAAATCTTAAAGAAAAGGAAGGAAAATATCAATTATTCGTCCCAAGACATTGGAAATACATGATGACAAAAACAAATCATTTTTTTCTGAAATATTCCGAGATTTCGCAAACTTCTTACACCACACGTGTCATTAAATTTTTTTTAAAAACGAACTATATAGTTGAAGACGCTCTGTTTTCTTACGGACATTTTGTCTGTTTAAATCAGTTTTTTATTCAAAGTATTTGGATTTTCTAATAATTTAGAGGATTATAAGAAGCCATTGTAATTGATTACAACATTACATTCGTCTATACAACTTGTTAAACCATTTTGCAGATTATTCTACATGTTTTTCTTATAGATATACGTATATATATATATATATATATATATATATATATATATATATATATATATATATATATATATATATATATATATATATATATATACATTTTATTAGGTAATCTACGGTATCTAGGTTTAAGGTAGGTTTTTGGATGGACACAACTATCAAATAAACATTTTGTGACTCCCCACCTATCAAACTAATCTATATCAGGTCCCTCCTCATCTCGGTGTACTTCTTTCCTCCCTTCATCCCGTCCAACATCCCTATCCTGTTCCTACCCTTACCTCGCTTGCCCAACATTCTCCCCTCTATTACCTTCTTTAACATTCCACTACCGCTCAATATGCCTTTCATCCATTTTTCATCTGCCTCCATAGGATTTCTCTCTACAAACCCCTCTCCTCACCCACCATCTCCAGTACTTCCTCATTTATTTTCCTTCTTTCGGTCCATTTCACCTTCTCCATTCTTCTCCCCACCCACATTTCAAAGGCCTCCAATCTACGTCTATCCTCCTGCTTCAGTGACCACGTTTCCGCGCCATACATAGCTACGCTCCATATCAGAGTTTTAACGAGTCTTGTCTTAACATCCCTACTCAACGTCCCCGTCATCAACTCCCTCCTCCTTGAGAAACCCTCCTTGCCTAGCATTGCAATTCTTCTCCTTACGTCCCTACCACTTTGACCGTGTTGGTCCAAAACACTTCCGAGATATGTAAACTGTTCTACCTGCTCTATTTTTTCCCCGCCTATTTTAATATTTAGCTTAGCCTTTTTCTTTCTGGAAAATCGCATAACCTTTGTTTTATTAATATTGATTCTCATCCCATATTTATCGCACTGAACCTCCAATTCACTCAACAATGCTTGCAACCCCTTGGCTGACCGAGCAACTAATGCTTGGTCATCAGCAAACCTAACCGATTTTACGAATTCCCCTCCGACTTTCATTCCTACCTCCAGTTCTTCCCTTGATACCTCTTTAATCATTTCCTCCACATATTCAATTACTGTCCAAATTAAACATTTAATATCGTTTTAAACAACAAGACGACGTAACAATTTTAATGTACTAGCAATATATTCATTTGACGTCATTCTCCGACAAAAAATTATTAATCCAATCGGAATATTATATTTCACTCCATTAAGTTAATACCAACCATTAGGCACAGCACAAAATAAAACAAACATCGCTTATAAGTATAGAGGAAAAGGCGTAAGAATTGGAGATATGTTAAGAAATAAACAAACTGGTAACCAAGCCATCGTAAACAGGAGAATGATTGCGTTATTCAGCTGTTTTTCACAATAGCAACGTAATTGTGCATTTTAATTTTTTAACATCTATACTGTAACGCCTTAATATATTATTATTATTATAATTCTCTATCATAATTAGCCATCGTAAAACCCATCACTTTAATTAATATATCGTGGTTACATTACACGACTTAAAATCAACATTTTATAGCAATATTTCCAATTAAAACCCGTAATAAAGTTTTGAAAATTCATAAAAATATGCTAAATGATATCAACATAAACATCGCTTATAAGTTTTTCGGAAAAAGCGTAAGAACTGGAGATGTGTAAACAAATAAACAATTTGGTAACCATGCGGTCGTCAACAGGAAAATCATTACGTTACTCAAATGTTTTTCGCAATAACAACGTAAGCATTTTAATCTAATAAATACATTGTAACGCCTTAATATTTCATTATAATAATTCTCTAGGGTAATTAGCTATCGTAAAACCCATAGCTGTAATCAATATATCCTAGTTACATTACACGACTTAAAATCAACATTTTATAGCAATATTTCCAATAAAAACCCGTAATGAAGTTTTGAAAATTCATAAAAATATGCTAAATGATATCAACATAAACATCGCTTATATGTATTTTGGAAAAAGCGTATGAATTGGAGATATGTAAACAAATAAACAAATTGGTAACCATGCGGTCGTCAACAGGAAAATCATTACGTTACTCAAATGTTTTTCGCAATAACAACGTAAGTAAGCACTTTAATCTAATAAATACATTGTAACGCCTTAATATTTCATTATAATAATTATCTAGCATAATTAGCTATCGTAAAACCCATAGCTGTATTTAATATATCGTGGTTTTCCACCAAATTCACACGATCATACTACTCACGTGTTACGTGATTTGAGCACCAATTCTAGAACTATTAATACGTGAATATTCAGGGTTTTATTACGTTCCCTGAGGGTAATAAAAGGTTCGGGGTCGCCGCATTATTTCCCACAATCCACCACGAATCAAATCAACGATTTATAACCCCTGGTTCACTCGAAATATCATTTTAATGGCGATGTCGCCACCGTCGCGGGGGAAAAAACGCCGTCATTATGACGCTTCCGAAATGTCAATACCGTTCACAGATGTCACAAATTTCGTACTACTCCCCGAGAGCGCTTTTATATTTTCGTGTTTCTTCTGTTTTTATTGCGGTATGAGAATTGGAACACGAGCAGTCGACGTATTATTCATATCAACCCATTTCTCCGTCTTCATCACACTATACCGACCTTCGTTCCATCTTAGCCTCCATTCTGAAGAAGTTAACTGCTTCCAGACATGCTAACTCAAAAAGGGTATTCCACCAAAGATGAATCTGAGACCAGACTCGATTTCTTCCATGCCTATGCTATTCTACAGCTCACTATCACCGTTAAATATATAAAAGTTCCTTTCTTCCCCTCAAATAATTCGTATTTGAACTTCAGGATAATCATTGCAGAGACCCTAGGGCATTATTAAAGAGACCAGTCTTTGTGAAGAGCGATAAACCTCTCCGAAATATCAAACATCTCGAATTACACAAGCACTAGCCAATAAAAACGCGAACTGGTGCAATGTGGCGACCATGGCGCGAGAATATCAGGAAAAGATTTTCCAAAAATCATCACGCGCATTGTCATTTCGTACGGCTCAGACACTTGGTCATATGTTTTGCATGTCTCGGAAACGTGGTCTTTTTTAATGATAATGAGAAAAAGTATTAAGAAATCTCATGGGTTTTCTATTGTGTGTACAAGTTGGGGGTGAAATTTGGGGGTGAGTTTGTGTTTATCCTAAACCTACCTTACACTCGTACAGTAAGGTATTAAGGGGTATGTTCAATAAATGCGCGAACCGGTGCAATTTGTCAGCCATTATGCAGACTATATCTCCGTCCACTAGCGACACTAGTTCTCTGAGACTAAATAAACCGACTGCGCTTGGCGGATCGTCGTGCCGTGCGCATGGTGCCGGTTATGTTAATTTCTGTTGTCCTTGTTTTAACAGTTTGCCTGGTAATTTAAAAAAATGACAAAATCACGGAGCAATGATCTACCATCGAGTTTTAAGTTGAAGTGCGGTGGTAAAAGTTATCGAGAAATCAATGAGAAATGTACTGACAGCTGTTTATGCGGTGATGATGCTGTGAATAAGAAAATATCCGTCTTCAAAGTGGATTGAGCGTCTTAAAAAGGCGGCAAACGAGAAAAGACGCCAAGACGGATGATGCAAGATGCCGGGACCTTTTTAAACCGCCTGATTGATCAGTGTGCAATGGTCCATTGTCCTTCTCTCCAATCGTCATAAGAACTGTCCGATCGATCGATCATCATCCTTTGCCTCCTTATTCTTATTAGAGATCTCTCGACCCCTTAGCGACTACTTTCTCCTATTCCCATAAAAATGTGATAATCGGGGACATATGCTGCATTTTACGTCCAAGTGCTCGACAGGCTTCGAAAACGAGTCGCCCCGCGTCCGGCCAGCGATCAAAAACATCTGACGGATGCATCACGACAATGCGCCGTCTCACACCGCGCTTGTCGTGTCGGACTTCTCGGCCAAGCACGGCGTGGCAACGCTGCCGCACCCGCCCTACAGCCACCGGACTTGGCACCACCGGACTTCTTTCTGTTCCCGAAGATAAAGAGGAGTTTGAAAGGAACGCGATACGGGACTTTGGACGCCGTCAAAGAGGCCGTGACGACGTGTCTTCGAGAGGTTCCCGATGATGCCTTCGCGGGAGCGTTCCAGGAATGGGAACGCCGCTGGAACAAGTGTATCGACTCACAAGGGTCCTATTTTGAGGAATATTAGCTTAAGATATGTAAAAGTGTAATAATGTTTTTTTCCCTGAGCTCAGTACACTTATTTTCCGGACGAACCCTGTATATCATTGGGCGTACATTAGATGTGTCGAAGACACTATAATAAAGCTCGTCGGAACGTCTAAATAGGTCCGAATGATATCTGAATAGTGATCTGAATGAAGGAAAGCCGACATTGCACATCAATATTTTACCTGAACATAAAATGGATGGATCCTTCACCATGACAATCCTTACAGTGTTACCGAAAACATTGATCGTGTGCGGTCCCTTCTACTTCTTACTGATCATCATAAAACTGTCTGAATAACAGGCGATGTGCTGAATTTAGGAAAGTTAACAATGCAAACTACCATTTTAAGCCGAACATATAATGGACGGATCGCTCACCATGACAAATCACACCGTGTTGACGACAACATTGATCGTGTGCGCCCTTCCTAGCGATCGTTGAAAAAACTGTCCGAAGAATGATAGCTGAATAGTGAACGGAATTTAGGAAAATTAACAGTGCACGCGCTACTATTTCACTACCGAACATATTCGATGGGTGGATCTTTGAACCATGACACAATGCACCATCAATATTCAGAGAATTGATTGTTCACCTTTGTTATCGAGCAATAAAATCAATAAAGGATCAATCACCATTGATCCTTGATCATTCTATCCTCTTCCTTATTCTTATTAGAGATCTCTCGTCTCTTTTTTAAGTTTTCCCTATTCCCATAAAATGCTAAAAATAAAATATATATATATATATATATATATATATATATATATATATGTATGTATATATCGATGATGCGGAAGTACTCACGAGAGCAATATAACTTTTGGACGGCACAATAGAACACAGAATAAAACAGATAACACGTAAAAGGACACTCACACTGTAGATTATTTAAGCTTTCGGCCTACTCCGAGGCCTTCTTCAGGTCAGACTCTAGTTCTAGTTCAGTCTGACCTGAAGAAGGCCTCGGAGTAGGCCGAGAGCTCAAATAATCTACAGTGTGAGTGTCCTTTTACGTGTTATCTGTTTTATTCTGTGTTCTATTGTGCCGTCCAAAAGTTATATATATATATATATATATATATATATATATATATATATATATATATATATATATATATATATATATATATATCACTGGGTGGTGTACATTGGATGTACACATTCGTGGAAGACACGATAATAATAGAGCAAGAAACGAGAGACGATAGAATATTATATAAAAAGAGCCTATAACTACTGCCTTAAAGGAGGACTTCTAAGGGTGCTTTACTAAACAGTGGAATGGAATAAGAAGAAGATGGAATAATAATAAGAAGGCATGGCCCAATTACGAATAGACAGAGAGAGAGAGTACTTTGAAGAAAAAGGGGAGACACGAAATCTAAGATGGAGACTAACTAAATCAAAAGCACAATAAGGTTTTTTAATGTCCTCAGTTCGCGTACTTATTCGACGGGGTAGTATTTGTCTTATAAAGAGTTTGGTAATATTATTTTCCTTTATCGAAAACCCAAACCCACTTATACCCTAAGGCGCTGGCGTCAAGGTTGATCAATTTGCGGTCCACGTCTACCCGAGTAACTTCTGAAATCAATTACTTCCTGGAGAGTTTAGCAGAGAAGGGGGATGTGGCGAAATTTCTTAATTCTGCGGCCTTCTTGGAAAAGGGGGGAGGGGTCGAAAAAGGTATCGGAGGACCTATCAATCATCTTCCCGTTGCCCCCAACAACCCGATGAATAAATTGGTGCAGCCGGCTCCGTTGCTAGGCGACCGCAAACTAAAATATTTCTCTTCCGGAATCGATTTTGCGATCTATTAAGTGTTTCTTATCGATATAACTTGCGATAAATAATTTCTGGCAAGCTGTAAATATCAGTGGAGTGACCGTGGACTTCCATCATAATATTATAGAATCACCAGCCCTTAAAATGCGAACGTCTCTAAGGTCTCCTAAATTTTTTTGCGGACAAATATTCGCAATAAGAACTATTTATCTCTACCAAATTACAGCCTTAACCTTTGCCAAAAGATTCTAAATATATTGAATGTCATGGTTTTAAAAATAACTCGACAGGGAACGAAAATGTGTCTATATTATATGCATAGGGAGTATTATTCATTAATAGGAGAACAGCTCCACGATATTTTCAACAATGCGCCGAGAAAAATTCAGCAATTCATTTGTTTTCATTAAAAAAAAACACGAGCGAAAATCCCACCATATAACTGCAACGTTGCCAAATTTAATCAGTGATTATCACCCATCCTTTTTGCAAATTTGATCGAAACATTAATCAGTAAGAAAATAGTTTAATATAGCAATTTTTCATTTGCGTTGCACTAAAAATGATAAAAAAAAGTCTAGGATCAGCTAATAATTATAAAAAGTAAACATTTGAAAAATAACTCATTTGTCAACGCTGACATAAAATATTTTGCAACTTGGCAACGCTGCACGTTAACGTTACGCATTCATCATAATAACGATGTTCGTTTGTTTGTTAGATGAATGTCGCAATGAAATACACTTAAAAAACTCAACTTATCTGGCAACACCGTACTCAACATCGTACAAACTTGGCAACACCGTCTACGGTAATTAAAACTCCTTAGTGATAACGATAGTCGCTTGTTTAAAAATTGACTGTAAATAATGCGATACTCCACGGATTATTTCGAAGATGGTCACTCAAAAGTATATAAGGAAAATGACAAAAAATATAACAAATTAATTATATATATCTATATATCTATATATATATATATATATATATATATATATATATATATATCTAATTTAGCAAAAAATACGTAGAAAGACCATAAGATTATGAAAATGAAGACAATTGTGAAGCCAAATCATTTCGATACGCGTGTAACTTATACACGTATAACGAGGATTTTCCATACTGGCTTGGTTAAAATCTATTATTAAAAAAGCCAACGTCAATTTAATCATCGTTCATATTAAACACTACAAATTATTGTCAATTAAATTACATATACACAGTAAAAGAGAGTTTATTCAATATTTTCTTTTTTTTATAGTGCGAATAACGCTTTTCATTTGTTCTACAGTTAAAATGAAGGGTATCACGTCACCTAGCAACAAGAATGTAAACATGGACGCCATATTCATTTTTCAAGTTCTGTGTTTGTTATGACTATCAGTGAATTTATATATATAATTATATATATATATATAATTATATATATATATATATATATATATATGACGACGGCAGTGCCGTCGAAACGTAAATATCCAATGTAAGTGTCCTTCTTTTATGTTTCTATGTGTGTGGTGTTTGTTGTCTTAGTGTTTGTGTGTTTAAGCGTCGCCGGAGAGCGTCATTTCCAAGAATATATATATATATATATATATATATATATATATATATATATATATATAATTCACATCTCACCTTACCTCAAGTTTCAAAATATTAATGGCCGACCACGTAACCACGCATAAAATATTAACGAATACATTCCAATTTTAAAAAGAGAAACGGACCGAAATAAAATTAACCGACTTCTTTCGCACTCCATCTTGTCATGAACATGACGCCTCCGACACCATAGCGACGCGCGTCAAACGCGCGCGTCGGACGTGACCAATCAGGATGATTGTCCCAAACGACGCCCACAAAAACAAAAGCAAGACGTAGCGCGAATAGCAAGGAGAGGGGAGAAGTTTCAAAGAGGAATGAAACTTTTTTGATGGATTCGAGACGTTCTCGGCGATTGCGAGACTATTAGCGCAACCACGGAAGAAATTAGATATTCCGGTCTCAGGTGGTAACTCCGCTTCAACTGAGGCCAAAAAAGGAAAACCAAACTGAGTAGATGGGAAATTTTGATTGGTTTCAAGCGGCGTCCATGTTGAGGAACCAGAGATTGTCCTATATATGCTAAGTTTTGCAAGAACTAATGGGATATATAATGAAAAACCGCATTAGGTAAAAGAAATGTGTTTTGTCACGTCTGACCTGAAGAAGGCCTCGGAGTAGGCCGAAAGTTCAAATCATCTACAGTGTGAGGGTCCTTTTACGTGTTATCTGTTTTATTCTGTGTTCTATTGTGCCGTCCAAAAGTTATATTGCTCTCGTGAGTACTTCCGCATCATCGATATATATATGTATATATACATATATATATATATATATATATATATATATATATATATATATATATATATATAACTTAGTCAGTAACCCCGCACAAGAACACATGAAAAGAACACTCACAATAATATCTTGATAATTTCGACAGACTCGACCTCCGTCTTCTTCGGAAGATGAGATATGGCTGCGGAAAAGGGAACGCGGTGCAGAGAGAGTTGGGGACGAGGGAGAGGGGAAAAACAGGTAGTGGGGGAGGGGTGAAGGAGGAGTATATGGAGGGGGAATATATATATATATATATATATATATATATATATATATATATATATATATATATATATATATATGTATATACAAACATATTCGAATAGCGGGGTATACGCTAAGGTATGCCATGTAATGCAGTCTCAGTGCTCTCCAAGCTGCTCTGTCCTACTTACAAGTTTCCAGGTGGTCCACAAGGTCTTTAAGGAGATTAGGGAAGGGGTTCACGACGAACAACGCTCTGGTCGGGCGTCAGCAAGAAAACCTGACAACAATTACGCTCGTTTTTGTAAATTGTTGGACTGTGACCGTCGTTTGAGTATCAAGATGGTTGACAAATAAGATAAGGCTGCGTACTAATGAATTTTATACTTCAGAGATTCACAAATTGTTTCTCCTGTGAGATGTTAGAATTAAACGTTGCTTCAATCCAAGTTTATGATATTTAGGATTTGTGCAAGAGTAACTGTCGTACATGTGTCAGGGTTCAAATCTGACTTGCTTGACCTTGAGCTGTGTTATACTCTTTAAGGAGAACAGTAGGGCAAGTCCTGAACTAGTTTCAAGCGTTAGACTTTCTCAAGAGTTTATGAAGATGAGTAAGTCTTAAGGAGTTGCTTCTGTCTGTGTTTTTCAACTTGGTTTGGGTTTATAAAGTTTGAAAAGTTATCTGAAATAAAATCCCTCTTCTGCTAGTTGGATAAGGTTTGGTACACGTGTTGAGTTGGATGGGAAAGAGGGATAGTTTGGCGCGGATTGGTATGGACTGGCACATGGTATAGGGATGGAATTGGTTCCAGTTTCAATAGTTTTGGCGATGGACAAGGCCTTGATGATGTTATTGGGAGGTTTGACTAGGCTGAACTTGAAGAGAAAGCTCTTGTTTTCAGTTATGGTCCAGCATAAACTGAATTCCCCCGACCTAGCAGTTTTCATCCCCTTGCTCAACCAACCCCCTTCTCCTCCCTTCCCACCCCTTCTTAAGGACCAAGTTGTAAACTAAAGTTGGCAAGAAGTGCTTCATAAGGGCGTTTATAGGGAGGGAGAGAGAGAGTTATCCGCTCATTGGAGTCTTGGAGAGGGGAGAGTTGAGAGAGGGCTTCATTTTGATCAAGGGGGTGGGGTTTAAGGGGAAGGAGTTTATAAAGAAGGGTTATAACTCGGGGAACGTTGCGTGCAACAAGCTCAAGAGATTTTTTTGAAAGTGGAAAATATTGCGAAAAAATATATATATATCTATATGCAACAAATCATGACCCACGTTAATTGATAAAAATGTTTATATTGCAATTTACTAAACCGACCTTCGGGTTGATTACTGTGTTTTTTTATTACAATTTAAAAGAATGAATATATATATATATATATATATATATATATATATATATATATATATATATATATATATATATATATATATATATATATATATATATATATATTCACTTTCCCGGAAAAGCCACGAACGTGCACATTAAAACTCACTAAATAGTCACAGAAACACAGAAACCAAAACACACAAAAGGGGGACTCACTAGTTCTCGAATTTTCGGTGGTGCAACCACCTTTCTCAAGATAAATTAGGAACAGAACAGTTCCGTTCTAATCTCTCAATTCTCAAATCTTCCTAATTTATCTCAAGATAAATTAGGAACAGAACAGTTCCGTTCCTAATACCTCTTGAGAAAGGTGGTTGCACCACCGAAAATTCGAGAACTAGTGAGTCCCTCTTTTGTGTGTTTTGGTTTGTCTTTGCTGTGACTATATATATATATATATATATATATAAAACCATAAACACAGTAATCAACCCGAAGGTCGGTTTAGTAGGCGATGGTAGAGCTCACCCTTGTACCAAGCCCTATACGGCGTATACGTATGTGTGAATATTCACACATCAGGGTGGGGGGCCAGTTCCTTTCCCTGTGCCGGTTATGGTTTCCCAGGAAGACTTCTCGTACCCAAAAAATCAACTAGCTTGGGTGGAGCTGCAGGTGCCCAAAGTGCCTTGCCCGGGAATCGAACCCCGGACCCTCCGGTCAGCAGTCCAACGCTCTACCCGCTAGACCACCGCGACCCGCATATATATATATATATATATATATATATATATATACATATAATATAAACACAGTAATCAACCCTTAGGTCGGTTTAGTAGGTGATGGTAGAGCTCACCCATGTACCAAGCCCGACGGCGTGTGAATATTCACACATCAGGGATGAGGGACCAGTTCATCTACTTGTGCTGTTTACGGTTTCCCAGGAAGATCTGGTACCCGAAAAACCAACAAGCTGATGGTGCCCAGAGTGCCTTACCCGGGAATCGAACCCGGGAACCTATCTAATTAGTAGTCCAACGCTCCACCCACTAGATCACCGCGACGTATATATATATATATATATATATATATATATATATATATATATATATATATATATATGTATGTATGATAAATTTATTGTTATAAATATATATCTACATATATTTTTATATATATTTAAAAAATTTAATATATATTTGTTTTTTTATATACACAAATCTATATGGACTGATTCGTAGTATCTATGAGGAAGGAATCTGGCCGGAAGATTTTGTGAGATCGGTGTTAGTTCCTATTCCAAAAAAGGCAAAGGCTACATCATGTGAGGATTACAGAACAATAAGTTTGATATCCCACGCAGCTAAAGTTAGTCTCAGGATCATCAACAAAAGGATAGAGAGTAAGGCAAATGATTACTTAGGGGATGATCAGTTTGGGTTCAGGAAAGGAAGAGGTACGCGTGTGATGCCATTGCAGTAATGAGATCACTAGTCGATAGGAATATAGAATACAATCAGGACATCTATGCCTGTTTCTTAGATTTCGAAAAAGCGTTTGATAAGAGTGACTTGGGAAAAATTATTGCGTGTATTGCAGAAAAAAGGAATGGATTGGAGGGGCAGGAGACTGATCCGCAACCTGTACATGTCTCAGACTGCTCAGGTGCGAGTGGGGAACGGAGAGTCCGGATGAGCAGTGTTAGGAAGAGGTGTAAGGCAGGGTTGCCCATTGTCACCGGTACTATTCAACGTATATGTAGAGGAAATGATTAAAGAGGCATGGGAAGGACTGGAGGTAGGAATGAAAGTCGGAGGGGAATTCGTAATATCGGTTAGGTTTGCTGATGACCAAGCATTAGTGGCTCAGTCAGCCAAGGGGTTACAAGCATTGCTGAGAGAATTGGAGGTTCAATGCGATAGATATGGGATGAGAATCAATATTAATAAAACAAAGGTTATGCGATTTTCCAGAAAGAAAAAGGCTAAGCTAAATATTAAAATAGGCGGGGAAAAAATAGAGCAGGTAGAACAGTTTACATATCTCGGAAGTGTTTTGGACCAATACGGTCAAAGTAGTAGGGACGTAAGGAGAAGAATTGCGCTAGGCAAGGAGGCTTTCTCAAGGAGGAGGGAGTTGATGACGGGGACGTTGAGTAGGGATGTTAAGACAAGACTCGTAAAAACTCTGATATGGAGCGTAGCTATGTACGGCGCGGAAACGTGGTCGCTGAAGCAGGAGGATAGACGTAGATTGGAGGCTTTTGAAATGTGGGTGTGGAGAAGAATGGAGAAGGAAGTGAAATGGACCGAAAGAAAAACAAATGAGGAAGTACTGGAGATGGTGGGTGAGGAGAGGGGTTTGTTGAGAGAAATCCTATGGAGGCAGGAAAAATGGATGAAAGGCGAATTGAGCGGTAGTGAAATGTTGAAGAATGTAATAGAGGGGAAAATGTTGGGCAATCGAGGAAAGGGTAGGAACAGGATAGGGATGTTGGAGGGGGTGAAGGGAGGAAAGAAGTACGCGGAGATGAAGAGGGACCTGATATAGATTAGTTTGATAGGTGGGGAGTCACAAAATATTTAATTGATAGTTGTGTCCATCCAAAAACCTACCTTAACCGGTAGTTTACCTAATAATAATTATATACCAACATCGCAGTCCTCAGTGTAAAGTAGATTTCTTCGATAGCTCAGGTGGTTAGAGCATCCGCCCGGCAAGTGGAGTTCAAGTCCCAGTCGAGGAAAATATTTTTACATTCGTGATCTGCGCAAATTCCCCATCCCCACCTCTCTTGTGTTCGTCTTTTATCTGTTTCCCTATCCCTATTCCTTATATCTATTTCAATGCAATTCTTATGATGAAGACGGAGTTTTATTTGTTCTTATATTATTTATTGCCAATAATATTATGGTAGAAACTAACATAACTCGAACCAGACGCACGGCTCGACGATACGCCAAGTCCAGTCGGATTGTTTGGTCCCAGGGAACTAGTGTCATTAGTGGCCGGGCATATAGTCCGCATCATGGCCGCCATATCGCACGAGTTCGCGTATTTGTGGCACATACCAGTCAATACGTCAATACGTAAGATTAACACAAACTTATTGAACCCTAGATTTCTTAACTCTGTTTACAAATGCAATCCATACATGCAGTAAAAACCCATTAAATTTCTCTATACTCTATCCA
This sequence comes from Hetaerina titia, assembly GCA_037158775.1. NCBI lineage: Eukaryota > Metazoa > Arthropoda > Insecta > Odonata > Calopterygidae > Hetaerina > Hetaerina titia. Next base: position 18,861 of record JAVFHJ010000030.1, read on the forward strand.
TCGTCTTATATACGACCACGTTTCCGAGACATGCAAAATATATGACCAAGTATCCGAGCCTTACAAAACGACACTACTCTTAATGGGTTCTAAAAATCTTTTCCTGACATCATCTCCGCAGTCCACCGTATAAAAAAATATTGATATGTTGATTCGTTGCTAGGTGATTTCGTCCATTTCCATTTTTGACAACAGAAACTAACATAAATGGCGCAATACTGACAGCAAGACGATCAGAGAAGCACATACGGTTCACTTGGGTCTCAGGCAACAAATTCCAGTATTTGGTGGGGCTATAGTCCGCGTAATGGCCGTCATATTGCACCAGTCCGCGTATTTATCGTACGTAGCACGTATTCATGACTGTCTTAATAGTTTGCAGATATATCTAGTAGCTCAAATATGTCTATAGACTGTTTCTCTAAGGCATTTTTGACCTTATTTGACCTCAGGATGTTTAAAACCGTCAAATGACTGGAAATCACGTAATAATTAGGTATCAAAGCCCTTTTTTCAATTGGGTAATACTTGATAAAGGGGTATGATGGCCTAACCACGCGAAATAACATACATAAGTGGGGATAATACTATAAAATGGATACAATGGATATCCTCGATATCCTGAGTAGGGCTTTCATCGGGGGTTCACAAAACCCTTAAACTTTTTCCCCACTCACCCTTACTACATCCCCCCCCCGCCCTCCTCATCGTCCTTCCCATTGTTTCCAGTACACGGAATTCTGGAGTGTGTGGTGAATGCCGCCGACGCGAAAAACTCGATTTAATTTCGATTTGCCGGGAAGGAAAAAAAAAATGAACGTTCCCGCGCGCACATTCACGCTTACATTAACCTTCGATGGGCCACCTTCGTCTTTCGATTGTTATTGCACAGTCATTAAATGTAATGTTTTCGATTTTTTCGTTTTTTTTTTATCGATTCTCAATTTTTCGCCAATGTTGCAAAAAAAAAAACCTTTTACACGGGTTTTTTTAAGTCAAGTGACAATCGACCAAATTCCGGTTCTTTTTTTTTCATTCATACTTTGCGACAAGTGGATTTTTACTATAAAAAGCTCGCGTCGTCGCGTGTTCGTCGAAGCGGGTGTGATTCGTCTTTTGTTTCCAACATGGCGTGCGGGCGTGTGTGTGTGTATGTACCCCTGCTTGATTGTTTATCTCGATTCCTGCTGAGAAACGCCAATCAATGATTTCGTTCGTCTTTTGTTCTTTGAACGTGCCCCTACACCGCCGTATAAACTGTAGAAGAAAACTTCAGTATATCACAAGCACACTTAAATGAAGGAGAAAAGGACTTAAATATATATATAAAAGCATAATTGTCCGTGTGCACATATTTATGGGATGTGAGTCATTATTAATAAAACAAAGGTTAAGCGATTTTATCCAAGTATGAAAAAGGCTAAGCTAAACATTAAAATAGAAGGGGAAAAAGTAGAGCAGGTACAACAGTTTATACGTATCTCTCAAGTGTTTCGGACCAACATTGATTGTTTTGATTGAAGGAGGCTTTCTCAAGGAGGAGGGGAGTTGATGACGGGGACGTTGAGTAGGGATGTTAAGACAAGACTCGTAAAAACTCTGATATGGAGCGTAGCTATGTACGGCGTGGTCACTGAAGCAGGAGGATAGATGTAGAATGGAGGCTATTGCAGATATAACGTGGGTGTAAGGATGGATGAGAGGCGTATTGAGTGGCAATAATGGGATGTTGAAGAAGGTAATAAAGGGGAGAATGTTGGGCAAGCGAGGAAAGCGAAGGAACAGGATAGGGATGTCTTAGATATGAGATGAAGGGAGAAAGGAAGCACACAGAGATGAAGAGGAACCTGATGTAGATTAGGTCTCTGGATTGGGTTTTGTTTGGAGTTACAAAATATCTATTTGATAGTTGTATCCATCCAAAAACTTACCTTATAGATTACCTTATAATATATATATATATACATATATGTATATAAATCGGTTAGGTTTGCTGATGACCAAACATTAGTTGCTCAGTCAGCCAAGGGTGAATTGGAGGTTCAGTGCGATAAATATGTGATGAGAATCAATATTAATAAAACAAAGGTTATGCGATTTTCCAGAAAGAAAAAGGCTAAGCTAAATATTAAAATACGAGGGGAAAAAATAGAGCAGGTAGAACAGTTTACATATCTCGGAAGTGTTTTGGACCTATACGGTCAAAGTGGTAGGGACGTAAGGAGGAGAATTGCATGGCTAGGCAAGGAGGCTTTCTCAAGGAGGAGGGAGTTGATGACGGGGACGTTGAGTAGGGATGTTAAGACAAGACTCGTAAAAACTCTGATATGGGGCGTAGCTATGTACGGCGCGGAAACGTGGTCGCTGAAGCAGGAGGATAGACGTAGATTGGAGGCTTTTGAAATGTGGGTGTGGAGAAGAATGGAGAAGGTGAAATGGACAGAAAGGAAAACAAATGAGGAAGTACTAGAGATGGTGAGTGAGGAGAGGGGTTTGTTGAGAGAAATCCTATGGAGGCGGGAAATATTATTAAGAAAGGCGTATTTAGCGGTAGTGGAATGTTGAAGAGGGTAATAGAGGGGAGAATGTTGGGCAAGCGAGGTAAGGGTAGGAACAGGATAGGGATGTTGGACGGGATGAAGGGAGGAATGAAGTACACCGAGATGAAGAGGGACCTCATATAGATTAGTTTGCTAGGTGGGGAGTCACAAAATGTTTATTTGATAGTTATGTCCATCCGAAAACCTACCTTAAACGGTAGATGACCTTAGAATATATATATAATTTATATTAATATATATATATATGCGGGTCGCTGTGGTCTAGCGGGTAGAGCGTTGGACTGCTGACCGGAGGGTCCCGGGTTCGATTCCCGGGCAAGGCACTTTGGGCACCTGCAGCTCCACCCAAGCTAGTTGATTTTTCGGGTACCTTTCTGGGAAACCTACTCCGAGGCCTTCTTCAGGTCAGACTGCTTACCTGAAGAAGGTCAGCAGTCATATCATCTATCTATATATATATATATATATATATATATATATATATATATATATATATATATATATATATATATATATATATAGATGAGATCTTCGAAGTAACATGGAAGTGTTGATTAAAAAACTTAGACAGCAACACCCAAAATGAGAACTCTCACACGTTATTTCTTGATAATTTCAACGAAATTGAGCTCCATCTTTCTCAGAGTCCTGACTAATCTTCTGAGGAAGACGTCACTGCGTTATTTCTCGATAATTTCGTTGAAATTATCGAGAAATAACTTGTGGGTGCTAATATTATCGCAACAAAGATAAATGCCTCGACAAAAAACGTACACGTGGTCTGTCCAATAATAAAGATTAATTATGTATATGTCGAAATAAGTTATAAATACAGTCCTGTATTTTTATACCATGTCATCATCCTATCATTTTTGCATGTGTTCATATCCTATCATGTGTCGGCATATGACCTGAGTTTGCTAAAACTTTCATCTGTTCTCATTGTGGACTTTGTCTGTGACAGCCACTAAGGTTAGACGTGTTTTATGAGCTCGGAAATTTCAGTTTGTTAAAAGAAATTGATCAAATAATTTGAATCTTAAAATTTTGCGTAAAAAATGAAATAAAGTGTGATTAACAAAGTGTGATTGAAATGTTAACAAATGCCTAAAAAGTGACTCTAGTATGAGTAAATCAAGATTTAACTAGTGGTATAAGTGTCGTTTCCAAGAAGGCCGTGAAGACCTTGAAGATGAAGACGAACCCCCTGGACGCCCCAGCACATCAACAATCGATGAAATCGTGGATTAAAAGTGAAGCAAGAAATGGTTTAAATGAACGATCGCCGAATCACAATTAGAGAGAGGACGCTTGATTGATGAATGATGTTTGCATATCACGATTGGATCATTGCATCATGACATTTTCTCCAATTTTTTGGATATGAAACGGGTGGCAGCAAAATTATTTCCAAAATGGCTTTTGCACCACCACGATAATGCACCAGCTCACACTTCATTGCTTTTTCGTGAATTTTTGGCCAAAGACAATACCAGAAACTGCGGGAGATGCCGCAACAGTAACTTTAACGGAGTCACCCGCTATGTGTGCATTATAATGCAACCATTTCAGAGAGTAAAAATCATTCGCCTTGACCGGGATTCGAACCCGGATCCCTCCGATATCCGGCCGAGTGCTTTGACCAATTAAGCTACCGAGACGTCCTCTTACACTCTGAAATTTTGGGGGGCTTTTCAAAGGAACAAGATGTTGTGTTAATTGGGCAAAGCACTCGGACGGCTATCGAGGGATCCGGGTTCGAATCCCGGTCAAGGCGAATGATATTTTACTCTCTAAATTGATGCTTTACAAAGACAATACTGTAACGATGCCCTCCAGCCTCCATATTCGCAAGATATGGAATCTCCGTGTGACTTTTTCCTATTTCCGTAAAATTAAGAGAACCTTAAGAAGGGAGGGCCGTCGTTTTACAGCCGTAGATGACTTTAAAAGCGCATCACTGAAAGAACTAAAGGCTATATCTCAGTGATCGAGAGTTTGAGAAGTGTTTTTCGGGGATTGGAAGGAGCGCTGGCACACAAGTGCATAATCTCCAATGGAGACTACTTTTTAAAGGCGAAAAACATCAATGTATGAGAATAAATATATATTATTGTCCGAAAAATTAAACTTCCCGTTAATTTTTTGAACACACCTCGTAAGTCGGGATATGTCGTGACCCATCAATTTATTGTAACGATAATGGCTTCCATATAATGGTACATATTATACTTCCATGGTATTGGTATATTTTAAGACGAAAAAACATGCTAATAACGCAATTGTCTGTTTCCCAATTGAATGATAATCGTGCACTTTCGATTGTACCATTAAGAGGAGGAGGATAACTCAACAAATGGCGCCTTTTATTGCATTCCTTAAAGAACCCACTCCGGCAACACTTAAGAATCCATTCCATCGTATTAAAACAGACCCAGCCAATTCTTTTTCATTTTTGTGAAATAATTTTTTTATATATTTCCTCTCCAAAAAAAAAACTCAAAAGAATCGGTAAAAAAGATACTTCTTATTTTTTTTAAGTTTTTTTTCCAATAATTGCGGTTCATACAGCAAAGGGGGAGAGTGAAGGAATGCTAACAGCGCCACAGCGACGCTCGGCGGGAGAAACGAAAAAAATTAAAAATTGAAGAACGAATTTCGTGCCGCGCGAGTTGACAAAAACAAAAGACTCCCAACCCCCGCACAACTTCTTCGACTTATTCCGAAAGGGGGCCAGTTAGGGTTCTTCCATATATATTTATATATATACAGATACTCACGTGTTGTGGGGATGAATTGCCCTTTCTGGGGTCAATTATAATGCCGATATTTCCGCGGGCGCCCCTAGCTTGTGTTAAGGGATTTGAAAATAGGGTTTTTTTCCAGTTAAGGGTTATTGGGGCGAATTATTTAAGGATATATTATTAGTTATTGATTGAAGCTTAATGGATTAATCGTTCTCTATTGATTTATTTCCGAATCCATTGATAGACTTACGACATAATAAGTGGGCAGTATATGGTGTGGATACGAATAACAATCCTTATTTAATGAAGTCAAATCTTATATAGTGAAAAAGGAAAGGTCTCCGAGTTTCTGGTTTTTTTAACGTTGTACGTAGAGGAAATCTTTTCAAATAATTATAATTATGATATAACCGAGAATTTTAATTATATATAATACACACATACATTCAAACACGGAATCCCCCAACACGATGAACAAACATTACTTCTCAAACAAATTCATTTCTCTGAGATCTGCGATCTTATCCGGTGTTCAAGTCCTTGTCGAGGAATATATTATGCATATATATATATATATATATATATATATATATATATATATATATATATATATATATATATATCTCGATGATGCGGAAGTACTCACGAGAGCAATATAACTTTTGGACGGCACAATAGAACACAGAATAAAACAGATAACACGTAAAAGGACACTCACACTGTAGATGATTTAAGCTTTCGGCCTACTCCGAGGCCTTCTTCAGGTCAGACCTAGAAGTTTTGAGGGAAGAGTGCCTGGGGAGGGGAGTGGGGGGCGGAAGGTTTAGGGACTGTTGGGAAAGAAATTAAAGATGGCGGTTAAGGGTGGGAATTTTAAAGGATCAGAAATATAGGATGTATGCGGATTCGCAAGTTCTCACCTCTATGTTGGTGGCTGAATCGGGTAGGGATTCCAGAACTGTTAGGGAAAAGCATTCGTCAAATGATAGGTTGTGTGAACTTGCGTGTAAAGGGATAGGAAGAGAAGAGAGTGAAGCAGAATTACAACTGGAGTAGCGGTGATTGTTCATTCGGATGGATAAGGGGGTAATGCATTCGCCCATGTAGAATGAGGTGCATTGTTTGCACGACAAGAGATAGATAATATTTTTTGAGAGGCAATCAGCGTGGGAACGGGGTGAAGGGACAATGAGGGACTGTGGGGAGAGGGGAGCAGATCTGATTAGGAGACATGTTTTACATCGGGGGCGATTGCAGGTAGGGGAAATATGTGGAAATTTGTCAGGGCGGGGTGTCAAAGGGTTGGTGGATCTCAGAAGGTTTCTGAGAATGGCTGGTCGTCTGTAAGCGACAGAGGGGCATTGGGGCAGTAAGACATGGCATGACAATGACGCGACCACATCCTATATATCCAACAATATATATATATATATATATATATATATATATATATATATATATATATATATATATTATAGATTAAACTTATTAAAAACATTTAAAGATGGGCCCTTTTCCGATGACATCAAGGATATCATACGAACCCCAACGTATTACGGTCGAAGGGATCACGAATATAAGACTAGAGAGACAGACTGCAAGACTGACAGGTTTAAAATGTCATTTTTTCCAAGAACGATAAGGGAACAGAATGCTCGTAGTCGAAATTCCCCAGGACTTAGTTCATTACAATAAGTATTAACGTACAGGTTAGGGACTTCGCGAGGATGTGTATACATGTGTGTATGTATGTATGTATGTATGTATATGTATGTGTATATATATATATATATATATATATATATATATATATATATATATATATATATATATATATATATATATATACATATATATGTATATATTTTTTTTCCTACAGGTTCCCCCCACCTTTCCTCACCTAACTCCCAACCCCCTCAACCCTTACCCTTCCCTCATGGTGCTACACCCCCTGCCACACACCTTTTTGGTGGCTCGCAGGGTACTTATGTAGATGTAGATGTAGAGAGATATATATATATATATATATATATATATATATATATATATATATATATATATATATATATATATATATTCTATCTCCTATATTTCCGATCCTTAAAAATTCCCACCCTTAACTGCCATCTTTAATTTCCTTCCCAGCAGTCCCTAAACCTTCCGCCCCCTTCTTCCCTCGCCAGACACTCTCCCCTCAAGACCTCTCTGTCTGACATGAAGGCTTCGGAGTAGGCCGAAAGCTCACATCATCTATAGTCTGTTCTTTTACGTGTTATCTGTTTTATTAGATGTTCTATTGTGCCGTCCAAAATTATATATAAAAATATATATAATCGCCGGATTCGAACTCCGTCTTCCTCGCAAAATTAGTTAAGAATTATATAATAAATATTTATATATATATATATATATATATATATATATATATTTACATACATATATATGTATATATATATATTACATATTCAAGCACGAAATCCCGCTATTATTCAGTGACGGTCACATCTCTAAGAGGAGTAATGGCACCTATACTCAAGAATTCTTCAATTCTAGATTCCAAGGAATGTTTGTCCCCGGACGGATAGATAGCCCCCCTGCTGTGGACTGGACTGCCCCCCTTCCCCCCCTGATGTCGGAGGTCGCCCTGACCATTCACTCGAGCGAGTGCGAGCAATTTCATTCCCTTACCCAAGCAATGGACACCAGAGAGACACGCCTCATTGGCTCCCAATCGAATCATATGGACCAAGTATCTGAGATTATTTGGGGCGAGGGTTGGGGTAATATGGGAATATACCCCTACATGGGACATGAATCATATACGAAGCAATAGTCCTCTTTCGTCCAAGCGAAAAAATATGTAACCCCACATTCCCGAAGGACTCACTCCCAACAATTAACACCCGCAACAACTTACATCCCTACAAAAATCCTGCTAACGCTCCAAATACTTAGAACTGATATCCCAATAACTCATACGCAAAGAATCAACTTTCTAGCAATCCACCAGTCAACAAACAATTCGCTATCCAACAACCCACTAATCAACATTCACTATCCAACAATCGACTATCAAACAATTCACTATGCAACAATCGGCTATGAAACAATCAAACTATTAAAAAATCCACTATCTAACAATTCAGAATCCAACAAATGACCATGCAAGAATCCACTATCCAACAATCAACTATCAAACAATTCGCTATCCAACAAATCGACTATCAAACAATCCAACAACCGTCAATCCACTTCCCAACAATCCTAAATTCATCAATCCAACAATCCAATATTTATCAATCCAATAACGAAAATCCACTGGCCAATAATCAATTTCAGAAAAATTGTTAAAACTTTAAAATCCATATCCCAACAATCCACACACCTAGAATTCATTTATCTATGATTAAAATTTCAACCAATCACGTCCCATTAATCACATATACTAACTATCAATCGTACAAACAATCGACCTACCGACACTCCATAACGCACCAATTCACGAACCAAGAATGTACATCACAACCAAAAGCTGATTGCGCAACTCCCGGCATCTGATCCGGTTCTTAAAATTCCGATTCGTAATGATTGATCCGATTTTAAATTTTCAACGCTAAAGAGATATTCTGAACAGAGGGAAACCATTTCCTAATCAATTATTAAGCACAAGTTTCAATAGATTCGGTCTGTAAGACTTAACTTTGTGGGGCTTCGAAACGATTAAAACCATTGATCCGGTTCTCATTACGAAAATTACTATCTCGGTATCGCATAATCGTTAATAATTGACCCAGTTCTCCCAACATGACATGGTTAACTGACACAGCTCTTAAAAGCAATCATTTTATGCCCCAGAACTTTGAAATTAACGAACTGATATTTCATATTGATCACACACAGCGATCCGGATCTTGTGATTCGATTAACTTTCCAGTTCTCAACGATCCTAAACTTGCACCAAATAACCCAGATCTAACAAAACAATTGAAAAATTGCTTTCCCCTTAGTTCTTTCAAAGCCTCACTAAATGATCCCGATCTTCCGAAACATACAAACTGATCCAGCTCACATGAATCAATACTCACTCTTAACAGTTCTCCGATATAACTACAAAGATGATCCGGTTTTTCAATTGTTCAACTCCAACTGATCCGCATCACCGAAACAAATCCGAAACTGATCCGATTCAATTAGCACAATGCTAATCTACCTCTTCGCAATTAATCAATACCAACTGATCCGGATCACCAAAACTTTCGTGAACTGATCCGGTTCCCGTAAACCTACCCCATAAGCTGTACAGGTTCCTCTGAATCAATATCCGAACTGATCCGATTCTCCCAAACAAAGATGAATTAATCACGCCCCAGGTTAACGTGTAAACAAAAAATATACAAGGACCGAAATAACAATTGAACAACTCGTGTAATCCCTGCAACACTGATACACTCATAAACTAATGTTTCTCTGAACATACAATAACAGATCACCTTATGGCGCAACACTGAAAATCCTAAAGAGACTTTATAACAAGACTAATTGATATGGTTCTTAGGAACAGTAATTACGACCGAAGAATTACTATTAAAAAAAGCCAACATTCGGTTCACTTTACTAAAATATTAACACTTCCGATTCTTACGCTCCGTCTTCAACAGAAGATCAGCAAGGACTATTTTTTCAACACTTCCGTGTTACTTCGAAGAAACCATTAAAAATTATATATATATATATATATAAATGTAAATTCACTAAATAGTCAACACAAAAAAAAAACTAAAACATATAAAAGAGGGACTCACTGGTTCCCGAATTTTCGGTGGTGCAACCACCTTTCTCAAGAGGAATTAGGAACAGAACTCATTGTGCACGTTCGTGGGTTTTCCAAGAAAGTGACCATATACTATATATATATATATATATATATATATATATATATATATATATATATATATATATATATATATATATATATATATATGCGGGTCGCGGTGGTCTAGCGGGTAGAGCGTTGGACTACTGAACGGAGGGTCCCGGGTTCGATTCCTGGGTAAGGTGGCAACTTTGGGCACCTGCAGCTCCACCCAAGCTAGTTGATTTTTCGGGTACCAGATTTTCCTGGGAAACCATAACCGGCACAGGGAAAGGAACTGGCCCCCCTACCCTGATGTGTGAATATTCACACGCCGTCGGGCTTGGTACATGGGTGAGCTCTACCATCACCTACTAAACCGACCTTATAAGGGTTGATTACTGTGTTTATGGTTTATATACATATATATATATATATATATCGATGATGCAGAAGTACTCAGGAGAGCAATATAACTTTTGGACGGCACAATAGAACACAGTATAAAACAGATAACACGTAAAGGACACTCACACCGTAGATGATTTGAGCTTTCGGCCTACTCCGAGGTCTACTTCAGGTCAGACATATATATATATATATATATATATATATATATATATATATATATATATATATATATATATATATGGCCGTGTGTCGTGCCCGGCAGCGGGGGAGGCAAGGCTTCCGCGGTCGTCATCCCACGAACTCCTTGCGGGGGGAAAAATAACAGCAGCAGGACAGAAGATGCAGAAGAAGACGAAAGTAGTAAGAATAGGAACCTGGAACGTCAGGACAATGTTGAGGAGAGGCAAATTAGAAAATATTAAGCGAGAGATGGAAAGAGGTAACATAGATGTTTTAGGCCTCTGCGAGGTGAGATGGAAGGATAGCGGGGATTACTGGAGTGACAATTATAGAGTAATATACAGCGGCGGGGACGAGAGCCAACGAGGGGTTGCCGTAATTTTAAATAAAGTGTTAGGAAGAAGCGTAGTCAACACAGAGCAAGCGACTGATAGAATTTTACTCGTAGAGATTTAAGCAGAGCCGACGAACTTGGTCATTGTTCAGGTATACATGCCACCGAGCAACCACAAGGAGGAAGAAGTCGATAGGATGTACGAAGTGTTAGAGGATATCATCGCGAGTGTTCCTACAGGGAAACATTTGATAGTGATGGGGGATTGGAATGCGACGGTAGGCGAAGGAAGAGATGGGGGTGAGGTGGGGGATTATGGGTTAGGCACGAGGAATGAACGCGGGGAGAAAGCAATTGAATTCTGCAGGAGACAGGGGTTAGTCATCACTAACACATGGTTTAGACACCACAAAAGGCGTAGGTATACATGGAAAATGCCAGGTGACTCAGAAAGGTATCAGTTAGATTATATTATGGTTAGGCACAGGTTTAGGAACAGTGTGATAAATTCACACAGTTTCCCAGGAGCGGAAGCGGACTCTGACCACCATTTAGTTGTTATGAAATATAACGTTCGTTTCAAGAAGATAAGGCAAGGGCGGCGGGTTATGAAATGGAATTTAGAAGCACTAAATTGATTAACGAGGAAGGAGTATCAGCAGGCTGTAGAGAAAATGATGGATGACGATAAAGAACTGAGTACTATCGAAGAAAAATGGGAATGTATCAAGAAAGGAATATTGGAAGCCGCTAAAGACACTATAGGAACTGTTAACGGGAAAAGGATAAGGAAACCATGGGTAAACGATGAAATGATTGCAAAGATAGATGAGAGGAGAAGATGGAAAAATGTAAACACAGAGTTAGGTAAAATGAAGTACAAAGAGTTAAACAATAAATTGAGAAGGGCCACAAATAAAGCAAAAGAAGAATGGTGGAAAACGCAATGCGAGGATATGGAAAATTTACAGAAGAAGGATGAAATTGGTGCTCCATACAGCAAGGTTAAGTTATTATCGGGAAGTAAGAAGGCAAGAGCTGTGCTAACAGTTAAAGATAAGTGGGGTAAGATAATAGTTAAAACAGGAAAAATCCAAGAGAGATGGAAGGAATATATAGAAACACTGTATGGTAAAGAACTTAGGCCGACAAGGTTAGAAATAGAAAAGGAACTGGATGTAGAAGAAGATAGCTTAGGTCCCGGCATACTCGACGATGAAATAGAAAGGGTACTAAAGGAGATGAAAGCAAATAAGGCCGTGGGGGTGGACAACATTCCTGTACAAAAGTTGAAATGGTTAGGAAAAGGTGGGAAGAAGGCCATATATGGACTGATTTGCAGTATCTATGAGGAAGGAATCTGGCCGGAAGATTTTGTGAGATCGGTGTTAGTTCCTATTCCAAAAAAGGCAAAGTCTACGTCATGTGAGGATTACAGAACAATAAGTTTGATATCCCACGCAGCTAAAGTTATTCTCAGGATCATCAACAAAAGGATAGAGAGTAAGGCAAATGATTACTTAGGGGATGATCAGTTTGGGTTTAGGAAAGGAAGAGGTAAGCGTGATGCCGTTGCAGTAATGAGATCACTAATCGAGAGAAATATAGAAAACAATCAGGACGTTTTTGCCTGTTTTGTAGATTTCGAAAAAGCGTTTGATGGAGTGAATTGGGAAAAGTTAATGCGTGTATTGCAGAAAATAGGAATGGATTGGAGGGACAGGAGACTGATCCGCAACCTGTACATGTCTCAGACTGCTCAGTTGCGAGTGGGGAACGGAGAGTCCGGATGGGCAGTGTTAGGAAGAGGTGTAAGGCAGGGTTGCCCATTGTCACCGGTACTGTTCAACGTATATGTAGAGGAAATGATTAAAGAGGCATGGGAAGAACTGGAGGTAGGAATGAAAGTCGGAGGGGAATTCGTAAAATCGGTTAGGTTTGCTGATGACTAAGCATTAGTTGCTCAGTCAGCCAAGGGGTTGCAAGCATTGTTGAGTGAATTGGAGGTTCACTGCGATAACTATGGGATGAGAATCAATATTAATAACACAAAGGTTATGCGTTTTTCCAGAAAGAAAAAGGCTAAGCTAAATATTAAAATAGGCGGGGAAAAAATAGAGCAGGTAGAACAGTTTACATATCTCGGAAGTGTTTTGGACCAATACGGTCAAAGTGGTAGGGATGTAAGGAGAAGAATTGCGCTAGGCAAGGAGGCCTTTTCAAGGAGGAAGGGGTTGATGACGGGGACGTTGAGTAGGGAGGTTAAGCCAAGACCCGTTAGAAAACTCTGATATGGAGCGTAGCTATGTACGGTACGGGAAGGAAAAGTGGGGTCACTGAAGCAGGAGGATAGACGTAGATTGGATGCTATTGCAGATATGTGGGTGTGTATAAGAATGAAGAAGGTGAAATGGAGCGAAAGAAAGAAAACAAATGAGGAAGTATAACTAGGGATGATGGGTGAGGAGAGGGGTTTGTTGTGAGAAATCGTATGGAGGCAGGAAAAATGGATGAAAGGCGTATTGAGCGGTAGTGGAATGTTGAAGAAGGTAATAGAGGGGAGAATGTTGGGCAAGCGATGTAAGGGCAGGAACAGCACAGGGATGTTGGACGGGAGGAAGAGAGGAAAGAAGTACACCGAGATGAAGACTGAAAAATCACCGAGAAATCCTGTGGAGGCAGATGAAACATGTATGACAGGCGTATTGAGCGGCAATAGTTAGTTGTTGAAGAAGACGGTAATAGAGGGGAGAATGTTAATGTCAGTGGAGGATAGGGCAGGAATAGGTGATAGGTATGTCATAGATGGGGGATGAACGGAGGAAAGAAGAACACAGAATAAATAAAACAGGTTCTGGCGTAACTTGGTGGAAAATATTCATATTGACTTTTGATAATCAAACCACTTTACTTTTCCAAGAAAACCTTTCAATTTTTACAACCCAGGTTTCATTATAGCCTTAACCTGATGATGTTATGCTACAACGAAACCCGGGTTGTAAAAATTAAAAAGTTTATGTGGAAAAGCATAGTGGTTTGATAATTAAAAGCACACAGAAATGAAGAGGGACCTGATGTAGAGTTGGTTACTTGATTGGGTTTTGTTTGGAGTCACAAAATATATTGTATATAATATATATATATACATATATACATACATAAACATATATATATATATATATATATATATATATATATATATATATATTATATATATATTTATAATTGTCTAACGTAATAACTAATCCAACTGTCTAATGTATAACTATATGAGTCTATTTATGAGTGAATTTATTCTGTGTTCTATTGTGCCGTCCAAAAAAAAATATATATATATATATATAATGTAAATTCACTAATAGTCATAACAAACACAGAAACAGGTGGTTGGAGCACCGAAAAGTCGAGAACCAGTGAGTCCCTCTTTTGTGTGTTTTGGTTTCTGTGTTTGCTGTGGCTATCAGTGAATTTACATTATTGTACACGTTCGTGGGTTTTCCAAGAAAGTGACATATATATATATATATATATATATATATATATATATATATATATGCGGGTCGCGGTGGTCTAGTGGGTAGAGCGTTGGACTACTGACCGAAGGGTCCCGGGTTCGATTCCCGGACAAGTAACTTCGGGCACCTGCAGCTCCACCCAAGCTAGCTGATTTTTCGGGTACCAGATCTTCCTGGGAAACCATAACCGGCACAGGGAAAGGAACTGGCCCCCCTACCCTGATGTGTGAATATTCATACGCCGTCGGGCTTGGTACATGGGTGAGCTCTACCATCACCTACTAAACCGACCTTCGTGTTGATTACTGTGTTTATGGTTTATATATATATATACATATATATTTATATATATATATATATATATATATATATATATATATATATATATATATATATATATATATATATATATGCACACAGTTGAAGACACATTTCCCGAGTCCTTGAAACATTCCCATACACATCCCCGATTCCAAATTGGTCGAGCATCCCTTTGTAGACCCAAAGAGACTAAAGTCACTAATACCTTATATCATCCCTCCATAATCACTTCAATCGATTCCCCAATCATATCCAATCATCACAAAGATCAGGACAGACTCCTTTTCCTCGCGAGCATTTGAATCCTATCCCCCCAGAATCAACCAACCCCCTTCGAACTCAGTTGGAAATCAAAACCCTCGGATCCCCCCCCACGCTCTTACGGGCCATTCCATCGCTGCTATCGAATACCATTAGGGAAAACTTTCGCGACACCCTACCCGAACCCTCGTACATCCTTCCACGCGGGTGTACCCCGAGAGACGCTCCATGTACCCTGGAGCCTTTTAATTCCTCCGACGATATTAAACTCCCGGGGACGGGGTGATGTTCGCTGCGAACGACGGATATACTGGAAATTAATTAGCCCCTCACTGGAAAATCAATCCTCCCCCCATTCCTATTGCTTCCAGTACCTGGAGGAGGCGGAAACCTCGCTGGATAATAAACTGGAAGGCACTGAGAGATGAATTAAACCCTCTTATTATAATTCCGACCAAAAAATCCCTAGGATTCACGAGTTTGGTCTGGCTTCCTCTCCTAACAACTACACAAGACATTTTATCTTTCAATAATTTTAATCTAGTAATGTATTAATTTTGGATTTAAGAAATTGTAACAGAAAAACTAACATAGTAACAACGCACACCTCGACGATCCGCCAAGTAGGGACGACTAATTATTGGGTCTCAGGCGACTGCCGCAGTACACCATAGAAAGACTTGGCGTGTTGATTCCATGCTGCGTGATTTTGTCATATTCCATTTTTGGACAAACAGTAAAGAACTATGGGGACAACAGAAACTAACATAACTGGCACCATACGCACAGCTCGACGATCCGCCAAGAAAATTCTGTTTTATTCGGTGAAACTTTGCTGAACACTCAGTTGAGACATCTTCACGGCACTAGTTTTGCTCGAGTGTGGGCAAACGCGGCAACCATCTTGCACACAGCTTTCTCATGTCCAAATTTTCAGTTAACATGCTATGTACAGCTCTTTTTAAAATGGTTACTATGTCAAGCATTAGTATCGACGTCATATCCCTAAACCCATATTACGTCACCTGTTGTCATAACACGTTTCAGTAGTAATTCTCAATCGTCGCCGACTTCTGTTTATTGATTTCTGAGCAAAATTCCATTCGCTGCTGATTCTTTTGTTCAAAATTCAACAACTTTGGATCACAAATGTTGCTGTTTCACTCTCGTCTCAGAACCCAAAAACACTCGATATAATATATTCCATTTCATTGACATGAGCCAATTGACATGCCAACATCATCAGCGACTTCTCTCTCGTTGATTGGTGATGAGGTAATCATTCCTATCACCAATTCGTTCGCACTTTTAATTCCACGTTATCAGCGATTATTGATGCGCTGGGGCGTTCTTCATCTTCGAACGTCTTTAACAGCCATCTTGGAAACACTTATATAGCACTCGTATAAACTATTGATTTAATCACAGCCTTTACTTACGGCCTTTTTCTCAACGTTTCACAAACTTTCCCAACGCCTCATTTAATTTTTTTGCGCAATATTCGATAAAATTTCTACGATCAATTGTTTTTGACAAACGAAGATCGCAGAGCGCATTATAAAAACATGGTCTAAACCTTAAGCGACTGCCAACATGAAAAGTAAACAGTTGAACGCAGCCGAACATTTTATCACACATTTGGGGCACGTATACCAACATAATAAAAGAAAAATCACGACAATCGGACTAACCAAACCCACGTAAAATTAAAAATTCTCGTTATATTCTGAACAAACCTCGTCATTATCAACAGATTCGGTTTCCAAGGCGAACTTTTTGCAAGCCTTTGAAACAATTGAAACTAACGATCCGGTCCTCATCACGAAAATTACTATTTCGGTCTTCAATTGTCAACAATACCTGACCCAGTTCTCCTGAAATGACATGGTAAACTGACGCAGTTCTTATAACCAATCATTTTTCTGCCGCAGAACTACAAAATAAACAAATTGACGTTTTTAATTAAACCAACAGATCCGGTTCTTGTGATTCAACAACTACTCCAGTTCCCAAAGAGTCAACACCAAATGACCCGGTTACAAAAAAAACAAATGAAGAACTTATTTCGTCTCGGTTCTTTTAAAGCATCACTAAATGTTACCTATCTTCCAAAACATACAAACTGATCCAGTTCATACGAATCAATACTCACTCTGTAACAGTTCTCCGACATGCATACCTTGATGACCCGGTTTTTCTTGTAAATGAATACCAACTGTTCCGTATCTCCGAAAAAATCCAAACTGATCCGTTTAAAATTACACGGCTCTTAAACACTCAGTTCTCATTAAACATTACCAACTGATTCGCATCTCTGAAAGAATTGTAAACTGATCCGATTCAAATGACACAGCTCTAATCACCCAGTTCTAATTAAACAATACAAACTGATCCGGATCTCCGAAAGAATTGTACACTGCTCCGATTCAAATGACACAGCTCTAATACCCCTGTTGTAAATAAACAATACAAACTGATCCGGATCTTCGAAAGAATTGTACACTGATCCGATTCAAATGACACAGCTCTAATCACCCAGTTCTAATCAAACAATGCAAACTGATCCGGATCTCCGAAAGAATTGTACACTGATCCGATTCAAATGACACAGCTCTAATCACCCAGTTCTCATTAAACAATAACAACGGATCCGGATCTCCGAAAGAATTGTACAATGATCCGATTCAAATGACACAGCTCTAATAACCCAGTTCTACTTAAACATACCAACTGATCCGGATCTCCGAAGGAATTGTAAACTGATCCAGTTTGAGAAGAGAATCAGTCTATGAAGTTCTAGACACGGGGTTAATATACTTATATTAGTACCCTGCAAGCCACCCCTAGGGTTTGTGGAAGGGGGTGAACGCATACCAGAGTTATTTACACCAGAATGACCCTATCGTGGTCAAACAATGTTTTTCCGATCTCTCTGTCATTACGTAGGGCAAAATGGCGTCTTAAATCGATTTATTCTACACTTAATCTCTCTCTAATAACATTGACATGATCTCTCCAACCCTAGTACGATTGGGGATAATATAATGCACTTTCAACATCAATGCTAAGGAGACCTCGTTACAATTTATAAGCTAGAGTTCTGCAATCTGTAACTTAACCTACGCTCCGTTACGTGATTTCCAATCCTAGTTGCTCTAATTTGATGTAAACGCTACTCAGTTTATCACAACAACGTTTCACAAATCCATATTCCTTTCCACGCTGCACGCGACCCAATTCTGTGCGCTGTTGCAGCTCTTTTGTTTCAGAATTGGTTTGCTTGTCCGTGCATGCAAACAACAATGTCCGCCAAAAATCGTTGATCCCGCCAGCTGTGAAGTGCGTTCTGTCATACTCGATTCTTGTCCTTGCAAAAGGATTGCCTGGCTGCTATGAAATCTATCGGGAGTATTTATGCCTAGTTTATGGACCTACACAGTTATGAGTGGATAAGGACAGGTCTGGCAATGGTGCCGTGATTTTAAAAATGGACGAACAAATGTCCATAAAGACGAAGGGCGAAGTGGCAGGCCCATTGGTATTCTGATGGCCGATGAAATTGTTTCGCAAGTGGAACAAAAACTGCGATGTGATCGTCGATTGACAGTTAATGGCCTGGCTGAACAATTTCCTCAACTTGGACTCACTACTGTCTACAATATTGTTACGTAAAACCTCGGATGCCACACATTGTGTGCAAGTTGGGTGCCGAAAATGCTCACCGACCACCACAAAGAGCAAAGAACGTCCAGTGGACGAGAGTTTTTGGGCCAACAAGATGGAGAAGATGAGACCTAGTGACAACTTCCTCTTCTTGCACTTGAAACAGTGGCTCAGGGGGACAACGTTTCGAAACCGAAGAGGAACTCAAGAATGGCGTTGTTGATTGGTTCAACCAACCCTCAGGCGGCGAGCTTCTATGCAGAGGGGTTAAAGAAGCTGGTGCAGCGGGACGATGAAAAATGCTTAGAAGTGAACTTGATTCTCAAGAGTGAGAATTGAGAATAAATACAAATATTCCCATCCCTCTCTCCATTATTGAATCATCTCCTCTTCCCCATTCGGAAGACTTGGAAGATGGGAGGCACGGGGGTGTGGCTCGTCGGAGGTAAAACAAAAGCGGAGCGTCGCGCGTCGGAAAAATCGAAATCAAATAAACCGGAAATGTTTTGAGACTGGATTTTTTTCATGAATCAACACCCTGGGAGGCAATTAAACTCAATTTAAGTTTCCCGAAAGAAATTCAGGTCAATCTTGAGAAAACATTAATTAAGAACCCTTTTTTTTTCGAGCTTATTTTAGGGTTTCAGGGAAGATTTTTCGTACAGAATACATTTTCTGTACCCTACCAATTAAAACAAGGGTTAAAAAAGCATTAATATTAATAAAAAAAACCCTTCCTGTTTGCGTAGCAAAACTCAAATTAATAAGAAAACCCTGAAATTTCAATAAACTTAAAGAAAAAACGCCATTTAAGACCCTCAAAACAATCCAAATCAAATTAAGACACCTCCATAATTAGCGAAACGTCATCTTATAACTGTTTACTTAACCATAATAGGGACGCAAGATCCGATTTTCCCTCTTATCCCACTCAAAAACCAACCTCTTTTTGTAGTAACACTGAAACTTATATCGAAAAAAATTAATTGAATGAAAGAAATGGTTTTAAATAATCACAAAAGAAAATTATTTCAATTACCTCTTCCCACAGAAAGGTTTCCCTTAAACGCCGCCGAAAAAATTGGCGGCTCTGATTACCGCGTAAAACAATTTCACTCAAAATTCTTTTCTTTCCTCCCACCGCGGCGGAACTTGATATCTGCGCCAACAGATGGGGTAGTATGATGACAAAGAAGGAAGCCATTTGAGTTGGACGCATGTGTTCGCACGACACGTGTCTTCAAGTCTCAGGGTCGGGTGACTGCCTTCACTTGTTATAAATTATAATTTCGTTTAAACATACATCAAAGGAAAACCGGTGACCGTAGATTAAAGACAAAAATAATGATTTCTCATTGATTAATTTTAAAAGCGTAATTATTAACTATTTTTCATTTTATCCAACTACATAGTTGTATATATATATATATATATATATATATATATATATATATATATATATATAGATGATTTCTTCGAAGTAACACGGAAGTGTTGAATAAAAAACTTAGACAGTAACACACAGCACGAGAACACATAAAAAGAACACTCACAATATTATCTTAATAATTTCGACGGACTTGAGCTCCGTCTTCTTCGGAAGATAAGATATGACTCATATGTCATATGTCGTATGAGTCATATCTTATCTTCCGAAGAAGACGGAGCTCAAGTCCGTCGAAATTATCAAGATAATATTGTGAGTGTTCTTTTTATGTGTTCTCGTGCTGTGTGTTACTGTCTAAGTTTTATATATATATATATATATATATATATATTCAAACGGATAGGAAATATTTTTACTTTCGTGATCTGCTCTATATATATATATATATATATATATATATATATATATATATATATATATATATATATATATATATATCCCTCCCATGGACTACAACCTTGTCGTGGTGGAAGGGCTTGTGTGTTCCGATGACCCCTAGAGCTGCGTAGTCCACGCAGCGTCTGTTCCTCAGTGAGGCGGCTGCAATGGCGTCTGACCCCAGTGGGGCGGCCATTAAGTGATGGTGTCACGTTAAAAACACTATTGAGGAAGGCAACGGGAAACCACCTCAATTATGATTCCCAAGAATATTATGATGGGCACACTAGTCGAGAGGAATATAGAATACAATCAGGACGTTTTTGCCTGTTTTGTAGATTTCGAAAAAGCGTTTGATAGAGTGAATTGGGAAAAATTAATGCGTGTATTGCAGAAAATAGGAATGGATTGGAGGGACAGGAGACTGATCCGCAACCTGTACATGTCTCAGACTGCTCAGGTGCGAGTGG
>JAVFHJ010000031.1:0-41556 GCA_037158775.1 Hetaerina titia
GACCTAAATTGCTTCGTGAACCAAGGAAAACCCGACGATATCCTGTGTGCTATAAATGGTAGTAATGAAAGAATGCACAATATCTTAGAGTCTCTAAGAAAGAAGAGGGCCTAGCAAAGGAACTTAGGAAGAGTTTTTTGCGTATCAAAAGAAAATAATCATTCCTTCACTCTCGTGCGTCATGGCAGACGCTTGTAAGAAAGCTTTGGCAGGTAAAGAAGTGGTAAAAGAAGGGGTTGGTGGGAATGTTTAGGCACCCAAAATATAAATGCAAGTTGGAAAAGTCGGAGGGTTTCCTCTTTCGCTATGTAATATGGGTAAAGAGAAGCAGGTTGTTAAGAGAGAAACAGAAATACAGGTAGGGATGATGGAAAAGTGTTTATTTGAAACTTTATATGAAAATTTGGTTCTTATTAAATTTCGGGAGTGATCTGCCGCAGTCCGTTGGAGTGCGAGGACTCCAGGGGCAGAGCTGCACTTCGGACGCCGATGCAGACCGGAGTATCCCAGTCACCCCCGACAGACCACCATCTCCTGGAGGGATATGTACTTGGTGCACGCGGTGACGAATGGGCGCAAACAGCGCCCGGACAGCCAAAGTCGTGAAATGCCTATCACTCTCACTCTAGTATACCAGAGCTTAAAACTTGCTGATCTTCTTCTACTGATGCGTCGAGGAGTTCACTTGCTTCGTAGGGGACAAGGCCGGCTGGACCTAACAACTCTGCTTGCTACTCTCTTTATTGTATACTGTGTTTATAGTGCTCACGTTAATACTAGGGCATGCTAAGAAAATAAAAACGAAGGATTAGGAGTAACAAATTTCCCAAACGCGAAAATTCACCACACGAAAAAGTGTTAATACGACTGAAGATATCAAAGTCTTCACAATAAATTTAACTACCGTTTTGTGAAAAATTCACAAACGACGAAGTGCATCTCTGCAATAATCATAGAGGTATCTCACTATATTCTAACGTTTCATACGATTTTTTGAATTTTTATACTAAAAATTAGCCTAAGAAAATTTCGAAGGTGCTGCATAAATGTTTTGCAACAAATTGTACAAGCCAAAAAGAGTGAACATTTAGAAGGTGATTGTTTTTCAAATTTTTTTTTGTGGAGAGTTTCCTACTTTCTTGCAATTACGTAGCTAACATGAAGCATCCGCCCTACCCCAGAAGGAGCAATGGCCACGCTATCTTGGTGCTATATAAAGCGGGACGATCAACAAGCAGGGACCATTTCTTTCTCCGTTCCTTTCACGGTAGTCCGTCGGTCGAGCATACGAACACACCAGAGACGCCCAGCTTTGCCCTGAACCTCTCCCGACGTTCCGTGCCGCTTCTTAATCTGTTCGTCAAGCCTATGACTACACCAGTGCTGCCCAGTCTTTTCCTGAATGTGTCCCGACGTTTCATGCCGCTTCCGAGGCTGTTGGGCGAGCCTATGACCACACCAAGGCCTTGGCATTCACCCGTGAGTACTCCCTCGTCCTACCTCCCTAATTTCTCAGCCCGATTGTTAGAAAAGGGTTTAAAAAAATCATAAACCAAATACTACTCTCTCATTTTTTGATATGCTCCCACCAATGATTTCGTGGCCGCCAATCACGCGATATACCCCTTCCCTGATAATATCCTTACAATCACTTATACGTCATCCCTCAACCTGCCTCTATTCCTTTCATATCCCCTTTCCACTTAACTCTTTATAGTAAGCCCAGACGGAATGGGTAGTCTTTCTGTTTCGTGGCATTCCCTTTTCATACCTCCGAGGATAAAATATCGTCTAAGGAATCCACGTATAATTTGAAAAAATCGGATAAAAAAAAATATATATATATATATATATAACTTGCGTAAAAAATTGTAAACAAATAAAAAGTTGGTCAAAGTCGTCTCATTGCTAATTGGCTACAATGAAAAAATTCCACTTGAAACTGTAAACGTAATCGAGACAGCACATTTGACTTCCTAACAAGCAGAGATGTCGACTCACGCAGAACTTTCAATTGCCAGTACTAGGTGGGCGGCACTTGATAGCGAGAAGTAGAAATAGGGCACGTATTTTCCAACTTTCGCCATATGTAGTACTTTGGGTACATTTTTCAATTTCATAAAATCTTTACCTTCAAATGGTCATTTAATGCAATTATATTACGATATTTAATCTTCCCTCTTTTCACTGCGCTCTATGTAGATGTATTAATGCAAACATGTGAATCCTGATAGAGATTTGAAATACGTAATGTCTTCATATATGCTACGTCACGTGCCCCTTTTTTAGAATCCATTAAATACAAGAAGCAATAATATATATAATGACAGAAATTTTTAAAACTTTTCCAATTATTTACCTCTAAATGTTCACCATATCAATCGGAATTGCTTCAAGTGTCTACATAAACTCATATAGACACGCATTCCACCCTTCAAAGTAATTAAGCCTTTTTTTAAATTGTCATTGTAAGCATAGATTAAACAAAATAATTGAACTAGTGGTCCTGGGACACTCAAACTGAGAAAAAGTATGTCAAAATATGTACGTCCTACTTGTCGGTCAAAATATGTTCTTATATTAACTTCAAAACAATTGAAGTTCCCCAGGTAGGATTATTATTATGCTATAGTTACGGTGACAACCATTGTTAAAATTCAGCCATGATATGTTGGACAAGCTCTCCCATGGACTACAACCTCCACGTAGTGGAAGAGCTTGTGCGTTCCGGTGAGTCCTAGAGCTGCGCTGGTGGGAGTAATAATAATTGCTCCTGGTAGGGAAGGCCATGCCAGGTAGAGCGAAGGTTAGAAGCCAGACGAAAGTAGTCCATGTAGTGGCAGTCACTCAGTGATGCGCTGCATAGGAGTCTGACCCCAGTGGGGCGGCCATTAAGTCATGGTGTCCTGTTAAAACACTTTTGAGGAAGGCAACGGGAAACCATTTCAATTATAAATCCCGAGATTTTAATGATGGATAGCATAGATAAATTGAGTCCTGGCAACTGCGGGACTCGGCCCAAGCGGCCGTGTGTTGTGTCCGGAAGCGGGGGAGTCAAGTCTCCTGTGGTAGTCATCTCACGAAACCCTTACAAGGGCAAAATAACAGAAGAAAAACAGTAGACACATAAGAAGACAAAGCTAGTCAGAATGGGATCATAAACCGTCAGGACACTGTGAGGGGAACGAAAGGCAACGAGGGGTTCCCGTAATATTATATAACGAGTTAATAAGAAGCGTAGTTCACATAAAGCAAGTAATGGATAGAATATTACTCGCAGAGAAGTTAAAGTGAACCACGAACCTTGCCATTGTTTAGGTATACATGCTACCGAGTACCCACATGGAAGAAGACGTCGACATGATGTACGATGAGTTAGAAGATAAAATCGTGTGTTTTCCTGCAGGGTAACATTTGATAGTGATGGGGGATTGGAATGCGACGTTAGGCGAAGGAAGAGATGGTGATGAGGTGGAAGACCACGGGATAAGCACGAGGAAAGAACGTTGGGAGATAGAATTGCAGTTCTGTAGGAAACAGGGGAAAGTCATCACCAACATATAGTTTAGACCATATCAAAAGGCATGGAAAATTCCAGAAGAATCAGAAATTTATCAGATAGATTATAATATGGTTACGCACAGACTTAGAAACAGTGTGACAAATTCGAACAGTCTCCCGGGAACGAATACTACCTGTATGACCACAATTTAGTTGTTATGAAATATAACGTCCGTTTCAAAAAGATAAGGCAGGGGCGACGGGTAAAGAAATGAAATATAGAAACATTAACTGGATTAACACGGAAGGAGTATCAGCATGCCATAGAAAAAGTCATGGATGACAGTAAAGAACTGTGTACTATCGAAGACAAATGGGAATGTATCTAGAAAGTGATATCGAAAGCCGCAAAAGACACTATAGGAACCTTTACCGGGAAAAGAATAAGGAAACCATGGGTCACGGACGAGATACCTGCAAAAATTTAGGAGAGAAGAAGATGGAGGAATGTAAACACACATCTCGGCAAAATACAGAACAAAGACTTCAACAATAAATTGAGAATGGCCAAAAATAAAGCAAAAGAAGAATGGTGGAAAACAAAATACGAGGATATGGAAAGTTTATAGAGGAAGTGTGAAATTGGTGCGCTATACAGCAAGGTTAAGTAATTATCGGGAAGTAAGAAGGTAATTACTGTGCTAACAGCTAAGTGGGGTAGGATAATAGTTGACACAAAAAACATCCAAGAGAAATGTAAGAAATATATTGAAACACTCTATGGTAGAGAACTTCCTTCCTCATAGATACGTAGTATCTATTAGGAAGGAATCTGGCAGGAAGATTTTGTGATAGCAATATTAATTCATATTCAGAAAAACGTATAGTCTATATCTTGCGAGGATTACAGAACAATAAGTTTGATATCCCACGCGACTGAAGTTATTCTCACGATCTTCCACAAAAGGATAGAGAGCAAGGAAAATGATTACTTAGGGGAGGATCAGTTTGGGTATAGGAAAGGGAGAGTTACGCGTGATGCCATTGCAGTAATGAGATCACTAATCGAGAGGAATATAGAATATAATCAGGAAGTATTTGCCTATTTCGTAGATTTCGAAAAAGCGTTTGATAGCGTGAATTGGGAAAAACTAATGTGTGTATTGCAGAAAAAACGATTGAATTGGAGGGACAGGAGACTGATCCGCAGCCTGTAAATGTCTCAGACTGCTCAAGTACGAGTTGGGAACGGAGAGTCCGGATGGGTAGTGTTAGGAAGAGCTGTAATAAGGGGTTGGCCATGAACACTGGTGCTGTTCAACGTATATGTGGAGGGATTGATTAAAGAGGCATGGGAAGAACTGGAGGTAGGAATGTAATTCGGAGGGGAATTCGTAAAATCGGTTAAATTTGCTGATGACCAAGCATTAGTTACTCAGTCAGCCAAGGTGTTGCAAACATTATAGAGTGGATTGGAAGTAAAGTGCAATAGATAAAAAAAAGAATCAATATAACCATAAAACAAAGGTTATGCAATTTTCCAGGGAAAAGAAGACTAAGCTAAACATTAAAACAGAAGGGGAAAAATAGAGAAGGTAGAACAGTTTACGTATCTCGGAAGTGTTTTGGACCAATACGATCAATGTATTAGGGACGAAAGGAGAAGGATTGCGCAAGGCAATGAGGCTTTCTCACGGAGGAGGTAATTGATGACGGGGACCAGAAGTAGGGTGGTTAAGAAAAGGCTCTTCAAAACCTTTATATGGAGCGTAGCTATGCACGGCGCGAAAACGTAGTCCCTGAAGCAAGAGGATATACGTAGATAGGTGGCTCTTGAAATGTGGTTGTGGAAAAAAATGAAGAAGGTGAAATGGAGCAATAGGAAAACAAATGAAGAGGTACAAGACATGGTTGGTGAGGATAGGGGCTTTTCGTGAGAAATCCTATGGAGGCAGGAAAAATGGATGTAAGGCATATTGTGAGGTAGTTGAATGTTGAAGAAGGTAATAGAGGGGAGGATCTTGGGCAAACGAGGAAAGGGCAGGAACAGGATAGGAATATTGGACGGGATGAAGAAAAGAAGGATGTACAGAGAGTTGACGAGGGACCTGATGTAGAATAGGTTTATTTAGGAGTCACAAAATATTTATTTGATAGTTATGTTCATCCGAAAACCTACCGTGACCGGTAGATTACCTATAAATAATATAATGTACACATATATATATATATATATATATATATATATATATATATATATATATATATATACACGCTTACACGGCGAGCATTGTACCATCCACCAATCAATAAAGTTCAGTTACACCATTTATGAATGATTAGCGGCTTTTACGATTGTGATCATATTTGACTTTTTAGGAAAAAATTCAAATCAATAAAACTACAAAAATAGGTATTGGAAATGAAAGAATAGTAACTTTGTGATTCCACAGAAATCTTGTTTATTTCGATACGACCCGGGTTTCGACGTTCAGCGTCATTTTCAGGTGTTCCTGAAGGTACACCTGAAGATGACGTTGAATTCTGTATGACTATTCTTTCATTTCCAGTGTGAATCAATTCCATAAAGTTACGCCGGAAACCATCATTTATATAAAAATAGGTATTATAATGCCTTGTCATAAAACGTTTTTTAATTTAATCTATGCAACATTCGGGTTCATTCTCTTGAGTCAAGCACCTCCTGAAAACAAAATATTTGTTTTTTGTCAGGCGTAAGAACGAATAAAGCGGAAAGTATACCAACACGTGAACATGCCACGTATAATTAACCATGAGAAAAACATGGGTTTTCTACATTCAGACTACAAACACTCATTTATTGGCCTTTTGATTTGTTAACCGTCTACGCGAATGCAACACAAATTGAAAATTGAATTTTTTTAATCTTAGAGTCCATATCGGTTGGAATCATGGGAATTCTCAGAATTAGAACTTCATTTTCATTGAATTTCCCTTTGAGTGTAGTCGCGTAAATCATATAGATCATCGGTTTTTTTATCACCAAACGCGTTCCATTCCATAGTTTTGGTTGGTTAAAAAAAATCTACATTTGTTTATTTATGGTTAATTTTGCAGGAGTTTTTCGTTGATAAAGAATATATTTTTGAAAGCCAGGGAAGAATATAATGTGCAGATATAAGTAAATATTGGTAGTGTTTTAAATGGGAGATAGACTTTTACCCACCCCTAACCCTCTCCTAAGTTCTAGCCAATGGTAGGGTCCCACAAAATAGCCTTCTTAAAAAAGGAATTGACAAACTTATATGCGAGAATTGCAACAACGTTTATGTCGCTCAGACAGGGAGGAATGTCCAATGACAAGCTAAGGAACACGCAAGGAGTCACATTACTAGGAGTCATATTAGGAGACTACCAACTCTCTCTTTGCTAGGAACACACACTAGAATGCGACACGAGCTGTGACTTTGTCCCAGATATATTACATACACTCCCAAAAGGATTAAAATGGATGCTATCGAGTAAAATGAGATATCGAGGCACTCAACAAACCTCAACTTGACGCTTCGTAGCGAGCAATGCTTTCCGTCCTCCGCCTTTACTTTTCGAGATACTAGCCTGGAATTGGTCAAACAAACACCTCAAAACAGCCGAATATTCCATGTAAGCTGAAATAACAGAATTTTTTTAAATTTTGCAGTACAGATAGTTATACACTACTCGGAATTTTATGGTAATTAGGTATTTGTAATATCAAACGTGTACGAAAGATTCTGGAAAGAATTTCATAGGACTTTTTCCTAATTCATTGCTAGAAGGGCGAGTCGGTTTTAGTTTAGTAAGCCGAACTATGTATTCAAAAAATTAGGGACTGTAAACGATGCCAATATCTCTTGGAGCATGTTATCGGATGGTCAACTGGTCTTATCCGGCTTTTACTTGCTTACCGAGCTTGATCCCTTGACCCTGATTGGTATTCTAGTAGAGATAGGTATATTACCCTAGAAGAGGGAAGAAATGGTATATGAAAACAACACGCAGGCACAGGTAAGTGAAGGTTTTTACAATTGTTATTCGACTATCATTTTTTTGTAATTGAAAAGTATTTATGAAAAAGTACATGTTAGCGACACTTGATATATGCCTATGTTTTGCACAAAACCCTATTTGAATTAGTGTAGTGCTAGCGTATTTTCCGTCCGTGATCCGACACAATTCAAACAACGAAGTCTAGAGTCTAAACGTGTTCAAGATTTAAAGTGAGTATTTTTTCCTGGGTGTGACTCTCAGAAAACAAAGATCTAAAGATGATAATCGTCCACGTAAATGTCTCCCACTTCATTTCATGCAAAGAGTTTCCTAAATCAAAATACCAACGTACACAATAGTGTAAAACACAATGGATAATCGATCTCATTCCATTTTGAGATAAGTAGCGTATACATTCGAGAGATGAGATGAAAAATGTTATATTAAAATTATCTAGCATTGCTTCACAATATTTCCTTCCTCATTTGTAATACTAAAATCTGCGAACTTAAGTAAGGAAGTAACCTTATTGGCTAATTATGTCATGACCCAACGTAAATTAATCTTCGGGGAAAGAGGGAATTATACCGGAATTTAATGCTAACGCCAACGGAATGGTAAACCTAACGCAGCATCGGAAAGCGAGGCAGCAGTTAGAAGCATAGTATATCCAAAATGACAGCATTAAAAACCATTGCTTGAAATATATTTTCAACAATCAAAATTTGGCTCTACTTCCACAGGAAACTAACTATTATTATCAAAGCTTCTGGAAAGTAATTATACCCAAAGAATATATACGAAAGAGTACTTTTTTAATTTCCCCTCTGAATACATCATAGTGGATAGCTGGTTAATCTATTCCGATAGATTTCTTTAAAAATAACACTTTTACGGAGACAGAAACGTCGTCTATTGAGTGGCATAAGTAAATATGAAAAATAAAAGCAGTGTACCCAATAAAGGTCAATTATGCGAGAGTACATGGTGATATACTGCATAATTCACTCAAGTATCCACTTTCACATTGGCTTACATTTTTCACAACACGCAGTATGATGACAGATGACACAAAATTAACTGTTGCACTTCACATACCCAGAGGCTATTATTTATTCTCGATTCACAATGGATGATGATTTGACACTCCAACCACCCAAAGAACACGAAACTTCGTAATATCGGTGGCTAACATGTTGATGGCTAGTTTCTTTTATAAAAATGCCCGAACAGTTTCGTATAAAATAATATTCAAATCCTCGAGCTTTTGCACTGCTCTTCAATTGGTTTGGTTAAAACGATAGTTCAAGTAAGGAGAGGATATTTACAAAAAACCAGGGCCGACAGATTTGATTCACATGATTCGTGGGTTCTCGGATTACAACCACTCAGTCTGCGTAATACACATATGAACACATGGAAGCAACTGACGGAATCAATCTCTACCCCGAAACCCTAGTCACTCGCAACAGCACTATCAATAAGAATTTCACCAACTAATGAACTTCGCATGTGGTAGGGGCCTTGCTCTTAACCCGGAGTTGAGCGTCATCTCACATTTGATATTTGTCATCCTTCATGAAATATATCCTGGAGGGGGGCCCTCTGCGTCCATTACTCTCACTTGTTATTACTGGTTCCTCCCGCTGGAGAACGAGCTTATCGCCGACATCAAAACCTCCGTACTCGCCTTCTTCCGGAACCCAACACCCTTCTCTTACCGTGATCGTTGGCTTTTCCCTGCTTAAGGCCCGCTACACTCGACCGCCACTATCCCGTAGGTAAATAAACGGTTCCCGTGAAAAATAGGAAGACAATAAAATAGATGTTCTACCACTACAGACATTTGACACTGCTCGTTAATCAGTGAATTTCCAAAACCCTTTCTCTAACGATTAAGCACGTCCAGTTCATGGATTATGAACTGCATATCAGTCATGCCAAGAAATCAAATGCGGTGACTTGGTTTTCCGTGTAGAGTGTTTCTATTGAATTCCGGGTTCTGCTTTCGTCGGGTGATTCTCATTAGCGTGTTATAAAACGCGAATAATCCAAGGTCGTGCACGACAAATTGTAATTTGGAGACAGTGCAACTTTTTACTTTTTCGGCATTAAAATATCTACTTCAGTAAGTGTTCCAGAATGAATTAAAGCATAAAAATATAAGTGGTATGTCAGACGACCTAAGTTTTGACAATTTACTCCTTAGTCATTAGTTGCCTCAACTATTCACTATGTTCAACGTCATCGTCAGGTAAGACCTAAGAGATATCGTTCTTATGTATACTACCCGCTGGTGGGAAGGACTGTGTGTTGAGAAAGTGAGAGATTTTAGAGCAAAAGAATCGACCTTCATTTTTTGATGTTGTTACAAAGAGACATTGATGTGAATTCCTTAAATTTGAAAAGTAAAAAATTTCTTTTTGCTCTGTTTTCTTTTTAAAAAAGGGCCGCCTGACTTCATATTCAACATTTATATTTTACATAATTTTATTTCGATAATATCAATAATTTTTTGAGAAAAAAATGGAATGCAAAGGCCAAAAGTATATATAATCCATGTATTTATAAAATTTGAACCATTAAGTGAGCAAAAGGCTCCATTCATTCAAGTAATAGAATATTCCAACAAAGTTAATGAGTGATGGGGAAAGGCGAAGCCTATGGTAAACATACACACGCGCACACGCACACACGCACGCACGCACACGCACACACAAAAACGCACACGCACAAAAACACGCACACACGCACGCGCACACGAACACGCACAAACACACACTCACACTCACACACACACACACACATACACATATGCCACCATCAAGTGTATGGTGCAACAACTTGAGTTAGAAACACACACACATGAACACGAGCACGCGCACACACTCGCACACGCGCACACGCACACATGCTCACACACGCACACACACACACGCACGCACACGCACACATACACACGCGCATACGCACACGCACACGCAAACGCACACCCGAACGCACACGCGCACGCGGAACCACTCGCACACACGCACACGCACACATACACACGCACACACGTACTCGCACACGCACACCCGGACGCACACGCACACGCACACACGCACACGCGCACACACATACACACTCACACTCACACACACACACACACAAATACACACGCGCAAACGCGCGCACAAACACGCACACGCACACGCGCACACGCACACATACACTCTTTCTCACACACACACACACACGCACACGCACACACACACGCACATGCACGCACACACACGCACGCGCGCACACACACACGCTCACACACACGCACATACACACACAATCACACGCGAACACGCACACACACACACACGCACAAACGCACACACACACACACGCACGCAGACACACACGCACACACACACAGGCAGACACACGCGCATATGCACACATACACACGCGCACACGCACCCGCACGCGCACACGCGCACACATAAACGCACGCACGCACACAGACACACGCACACATTCTCACACACGCAGACACACACACACGCACGCAATCACACGCACGCACGCACACACACACACACACACACACACACACGCGCGCGCACATACACACACACGCAGACACACACACACACGCACGCACACACACTCGCTCATGCAGACGCACACACACGCACGCACGCTCACGCACACACACACGCACGCACACGCACACACACACACATACGCGCGCACACGCGCATGCAAACACACGTACGCACAAACACGCACACGGGCACACACACACGCAGAAAAACGCAAACACGCACACATACACACGCGCACACGCACACGCACACACACGCACGCACGCACACGCACATGCACGCACACACACGCACTCACACGCACACACACACACGCACATATACCCAATCACGCAGAGACACGCGCACACGCAAACATTCACACGCGCACACGCACAGACACACGCACACATACACACGCACACACGCACATATATACGCACACACACGCACACACGCATGCACACGCACGTACGAACGCACACATACACACACACATACGCACATATATACGCACACACGCACACATAATAACGAGCCCTCGAACATATATACGCGCGCGCACACACACAGACGCACGCACACGCACACACACACACACACGCGCGCGCACACACACACACACACACACACACACGCGGAGACGCAAACGCAAACACGCACACACACGCAAACGCACACACACGCACACTCACACGCACGCAAACACACACACAAACACATAAAAAAAACACACACATACATACGCACGCACACACACGCACACGCACACACACACACACACACGAACACGCACACACATACACATACACACGCACACACACAAACAAATATACAATCACACGCAGACATACGCAAACACGCGAACACGCATACGCACACGCACACACACGCTCGCACGCACACGCAAGCTCACGAACACACACACACACGCACACATACACACACGCTGACACACGCGTACACGAACACATACACACGCGCACAAGTACACAAACACACACGCAAGCACACTTACACATACACACGCGCACACGCACATATATACGCACACACGCAAACATACACACCTGCAAACGCACATATATACATACACAAAAACACGCACACGCACACGAACATACACGTACACGCGCACACGCGCACACGCGCACACGCGCACACGCACACACACACACGCACACACCCACGCACACGCATACACGAACACACACGCACACACACACGCTCGCACGCAAACGCACACATACACACGCGCACACGCACACGCAGACGCACAAACGCATACACACGCGCACACGCACACATAAACACGCTCACACGCACACACACACACGCACGCACGCACACGCACACATTCACAAGCGCACACGCACATATACGCGCGCACACTTACATATACGCGCTTACAAAAACACACACACACACGCATACGCACACACACACGCACACACTCACACGCACTCGAACATACACACGCTCACGCACACGCTCACGCACACGCATACGCACACACACACACACGCACACGCACCTGCACGCAAACACACACAAACGCACACACACGCACACACACATACACACACATTCACACACACGCACACACACACACATACACACTAACGCAGACACATGCGCACACGCACACATACACACGCGCAAACGTAAACGCACATACACGCACGCAGGTACACACACACGCACGTACACGCACACACATACACACACACGCAAACACACGCGCACCCGCTCACATACACACACATACACACACGAACACGAAAACACACACGCACACTAACACACACACACACGCACACGCACACACCACACACGCAAACGCAAACGCAGCACACACACGCACACACGCACGCACGCACACACAAACACACACATACATACACACACACGTGGACACACGCGCACACGCACACATACACAGGCGCACACGCACTCACGCACGCACGCACACACAAACACGCACACGCACACAACACGCACACGCGCACGCGCACGCGCACACGCACACGCACACGCACAAACACACACACACTCACACTCACACTCACACACACTCACACTCACACTCACACACACACATACACACTTGCCACCATCAAGTGTTTGGTCCAACAACTTGAGTTAGAAACACACACACACATGAACACGCGCACGCGCACCCACTCGCACACGCACACACGCACACCAACACACGAAGGCACACGCACACATACACATGCGCATACGCTCACGCACACGCACACGCGCACGCGCACACACTCGCACACGCGCACACGCACACATGCACACACACGCACACACACACGCACGCACGCACACGCACACATACACACACGCACACGAACTCGCACACGCACACCCGGACGCACACGCACACACGCACACGCGCACACACACACACACACACACACACACGCACACACACACACAATCACACGCGAACACGCACACAGACACACGCACATACACACATTCATACACACGCGCAAACGCGCACACACACACACGCCCACGAAAACGCGCACGCACACGCGCACGCACACACACTCTTTCTCACACACACACACGCACACGCACACACACGCACACGCACACACACACAATTTCACACACACGAACATACATACACAATTACACGCGAACACGCACACACACACACGCACATACGCACACACACACGCACACGTACGCAGACACACACGCACACACACATGCAGACACACGCGCATATGCACACATACACACGCGAACACGCACACGCACGCGCACACGCACACACATACACGCCCGCACGCACACACACACAAACGCACACATTCAAAAAACGCAGACACACACACACACGCACACGCACGCACGAACACACACACGCGCGCGCACACACATACACACACGCAGACACACACACGCACGCACACACACACACTAACTCACGCAGACGCACACACACGCACGTACGCTCACGCCAACACGCACGCACGCACACGCGCACACACACACGCAGACACACGCAAACACGCACACATACACACGCGCACACACACAGACCCACACGCACACACACGCACGCACGCACACGCACATACACGCACACACACGCACGCACTCGCACACTCACACACGAACACATACACAATCACGCGCACACGCACATATTCACACGCAAACGCGCACAAATATACGCACACACACGCACACATACGCACGCACACACGCACACACACACGCACGCACGAACGCACACATACACACACACATACGCACATATATACGCACACACGCACACATACACACGTGCACACGAACATATATACGCACAACCAAACACACACACGCACACTCACACGCACGCACACACACACACACACAAACATACAAAACAAACACACACACATACGCACGCACGCACACGCACACGCTCACGCGTACACGCACACGCACACACACGCACATGTACACGCACACGCACACACACACACACACGCGCACACGCACACACATACACATACACACGCACAAACACACACAAATATACAATCACACGCAGACATACGCAAACACGCACATATACACACGCGAACACGCATACCCACACGCACACACACGCTCGCACGAACACGCACGCTCACGAACACACACACACGCACACATACACACACACGCAGACACACGCGTACACGAACACATACACACGCGCAGACGTACACAATCACACACGCACGCACACTTACACATACACACGCGCACACGCACATATATACGCACACACGCAAACATACACACCTGCAAACGCACATATATACATACAAAAAACACGCACAAACTCACACGCGTTCGCGCACGCGCACGCACACGCACACACACGTACACGCGCACACGCGCACACGAACACACACACACGCACACACGCACGAACGCACACACACATATACACACGCACACACGCACACGAACTTTCAAACGCAAACTCACGCGCACCAGCGCACACGCACACACACACACGCACACACCCACGCAAACGCATACACGCACACACGCACACACACACGCTCGCACGCAAACGCACATATACGTGCACACAAAAACACACACACACACGCATACGCACACACACCCACGCTCACGCACACGCACACGCACACACATACACGCACACGTACCTGCACGCAAAAACACAAACACGCACACCAACACTCACATACACATACACACACTTCACCATCAATTGTATGGTGCAACAACTTGAGTTAGAAATACACACACACATGAACACGCGACCGCGCACACACTCGCACACGCGCACACGCACACATGCTCACACACGAACACAAAAACACGCACGCACACGCACACATACACACGCGCATACGCACACGCACACGCAAACGCAAACGCACACTCGAACGCACACGCGCACACACTCGTACACGCGCACACGCACACATGCACAAACACGCACACACACACGAACACACGAACACGCACATATACACTCTTTCTCACACACACACACGCACACGCACACACACACGCAAACGCACACACACACGCACGCGCACACACACGCTCACACACACGCACATACACACACAATCATACGCGAACACGCACACACACACACACGCGCACATACGCACACACACACACACACGCAGACACACACGCACACACCCACATGCAGACACACGCGCATATGCACATATACACACCAGCACACGCACCCGCACGCGCACACGCACACACATAAACGCACGCACGCACACAGACACACACACACATTCACACACACGCAGACACACACACACACGCACGCACACACACCCACGCACGCACGCACGCACACACACACACACACACACACATAAGCGCGCGCACATACACACACACGCAGACACACACACACGCACGCACACACACTCGCTCATGCAGACGCACACACACGCACGCAAGCTCACGCACACACACACACGCACGCACACGCACACACACACACACATACGCGCGCACACGCGCATGCAAACACACGCACGCACGAACAAGAAAACGCGCACACACACGCAGAAAAACGCAAACACGCACACATACACACGCGCACACGCACACACACGCACGCACGCACACGCACATGCACGCACACACACGCACTCACACGCACACACACACACGCACACATACCCAATCACGCAGAGACACGCGCACACGCAAACATTCACACGCGCACACGCACAGACACACGCACACATACACACGCACACACGCAAATATATACGCACACACACGCACACACGCATGCACACGCACGTACGAACAAACACATACACACACATACGCACATATATACGCACACACGCACACATACAGACGAGCCCTCGAACATATATACGCGCGCGCACACACACAGACGCACGCACACGCACACACACACACGCGCAGGCGCGCACACACACCCAAACACACGCGGAGACGCAAACGCAAACACGCACACACACGAAAACGCACACACACGCACACTCACACGCACGCAAACACACACACAAACACATAAAAAAACACACACACACATACGCACGCACGCACACGCACACGCACACGCTCACGCGTACACGCACACGCACACACACGCACACACACGCACACGCACACACACACACACACACACACGCACACGCACACACATACACACGCACACACACAAACAAATATACAATCACACGCAGACATACGCAAACGCGCGAACACGCAAGCTCACGAACACACACACACACGCACACATACACACACGCTGACACACGCGTACACGAACACATACACACGCGCACAAGGACACAAACACACACGCACGCACACTTACACATACACACGCGCACACGCACATATATACGCACACACGCAAACATACACAGCTGCAATCGCACATATATACATACACAAAAACACGCACACGCACACGAACATACACGTACATGCGCACACGCGCACACGCGAACACGCGCACACGCACACACACACACACGCACACACCAACGCACACGCATTCACGAACACACACGCACACACACACGCTCGCACGCAAACGCACACATACACACGCGCACACGCACACGCAGACGCACACACTCATACACACGCGCACACGCACACATAAAAACGCTCACACGCACACACACACGCACGCACGCACACGCACACATTCACAAGCGCACACGCACATATACGCGCGCACACGCACATATACGCGCTTACAAAAACACACACACACACGCATACGCACACACACACGCACACACGCACACGCACTCGCACATACACACGCTCACGCACACGCTCACGCACACGCAAACGCACACACACACACACGCACACACACATAAGCGCGCGCGCACATACACACACACGCAGACACACACACACGCACGCACACACACTCGCTCATGCAGACGCACACACACGCACGCACGCTCACGCACACACACACGCACGCACACGCACACACACACATACGCGCGCACACGCGCATGAAAACACACGCACGCACGAACAAGAAAACGCGCACACACACACGCAGAAAAACGCAAACACGCACACATACACACGCGCACACGCACACACACACACGCACGCACGCACACGCACATGCACGCACACACACGCACTCACACGCACACACACACACGCACACATACCCAATCACGCAGAGACACGCGCACACGCAAACATTCACACGCGCACACGCACACATACACACGCACTCACGCAAATATATACGCACACACACGCACACACGCATGCACACGCACGTACGAACGCACACATACACACACATACGCACATATATACGCACACACGCACACATACAGACGAGCCCTCGAACATGTATACGCGCGCACACACACACAGACGCACGCACACGCACACACACACACGCGCAGGCGCGCACACACACCCAAACACACGCGGAGACGCAAACGCAAACACGCACACACACGAAAACGCACACACACGCACACTCACACGCACGCAAACACACACACAAACACATAAAAAAACACACACACACATACGCACGCACGCACACGCACACGCTCACGCGTACACGCACACGCACACGCACACACACGCACACACGCACACGCACACACACACACACACACGCACACGCACACACATACACATACACACGCACACACACAAACAAATATACAATCACACGCAGACATACGCAAACGCGCGAACACGCAAGCTCACGAACACACACACACACGCACACATACACACACGCTGACACACGCGTACACGAACACATACACACGCGCACAAGGACACAAACACACACGCACGCACACTTACACATACACACGCGCACACGCACATATATACGCACACATGCAAACATACACAGCTGCAATCGCACATATATACATACACAAAAACACGCACACGCACACGAACATACACGTACATGCGCACACGCGCACACGCGAACACGCGCACACGCACACACAAACACACGCACACACCCACGCACACGCATTCACGAACACACACGCACACACACACGCTCGCACGCAAACGCACACATACACACGCGCACACGCACACGCAGACGCACACACGCATACACACGCGCACACGCACACATAAAAACGCTCACACGCACACACACACACGCACGCACGCACACGCACACATTCACAAGCGCACACGCACATATACGCGCGCACACGCACATATACGCGCTTACAAAAACACACACACACACGCATACGCACACACACACGCACACACGCACACGCACTCGCACATACACACGCTCACGCACACGCTCACGCACACGGAAAGGCACACACACACACGCACACGCACCTGCACGCAAACACACACAAACGCACACACACACGCACACACACAAATACACACACATTCACACACACGCACACACACACAAATACACACTAACGCAGACACATGCGCACACACACACATACACACGCGCACACGTACACGCACATACACGCACGCACGTACACACACACGCACGCACACGCACACACACACACGCAAACACACGCGCACACGCTCACATACACACACATACACACACGCACACACCACACACGCAAACGCACACGCACGCAAACACACGCACACACGCACGCACACACAAACACACACATACCTACACACACAAGTGGACACACGCGCACACGCACGCATACACACGCACACATGCACGCACGCACACACAAACACATACATACATACACACACACGAGGACACACGCACACACGCACACATACACACGCGCACACGAACACGCACGCACGCACACACAAACACGCACACGCACAAACACACGCGCACACGCACACGCACAAACACACACACACACACACTCACACTCACACACACACACACATACACACATGCCACCATCAAGTGTTTTGTCCACCAACTTGAGTTAGAAACACACACACACATGAACACGCGCACGCGCACACACTCGCACACGCGCACACGCACACACGCTCACACACGCACACATACACACACGCAGGCACACGCACACATACACATGCGCATACGCTCACGCACACGGACACGCACACGCGCACGCGCACACACTCGCACACGCACGCACACATGCACGCACGCACACATACACACACGCACACGAACTCGCACACGCACACCCGGACGCACACGCACACTCGCACACGCCTGAACACACACTCACACACACGCACATACGCACACAATCACACGCGAACACGCACACACTCACACGCACGTACACACAAACACGCACACATACACACGCACGGATGCACTCGCAAACATACACACGCGCACACAAACATCTATACTCACACACGCACACATACACAAACACATACACACGCGCACACGCACATATATACGCGCACACGCACACACACACAAACACGCGCACGCAAACGAACACACACTCTCTCACACACACGCGTACACGAACACATACACACGCTCACACGCACACGCATTCGCACACACACATACACACGCGCACACACACACATACACACGCGCACGCGAACACGCACACACACGCACGCAAACACACACACACGACCATATACACACACATGAACACACGCGCACATGCAGACATACACACGCGCACACGCACATGCACGCGAACACGCACACACACACGCACACACGAACACGCTCACGCACACACACACACA
The DNA here is from genome assembly GCA_037158775.1 of Hetaerina titia. Classification (NCBI taxonomy): domain Eukaryota; kingdom Metazoa; phylum Arthropoda; class Insecta; order Odonata; family Calopterygidae; genus Hetaerina; species Hetaerina titia. The sequence goes on from JAVFHJ010000031.1 coordinate 20,322, forward strand.
CAAACAGAAACACACACTCACACTCACACTCATTTACACACAAACATACTTACACTCACACACACACAATTAAACACGCGCAAACGCGCACAAAAACACACACACGCACACACAAATACACACGCACACGCGCAAGCGCACACGAACACGCACACACACACACGCACGCACGCACACACACACACGCACGCACGCACATATACACATGCGCACACGCACATATATACGCACCCACACGCACACATACACAAGCGCAAACGCACATATATACTGACGCAAACACACATGCACGAACGCACGCACACGCACACGCAAACGCACACACACTCACGCACACGCACATACACCAGCACAATCGCGCACACGCGCACACGCACACACACACACTCGTACACGCACACACATTGGGACACACACAACCATTCACACACACGCACACGCGCACGCGCACAAACTCGCACACGCGCTCACGCACACATGCACACACACACACGCTCACACACACGCACACACACGCACACGCACGCACGCACACGCACACATACACACGCGAACACGCACTCGCACACGCACACGCACACGCACACCCGCACGCACACGCATACGCGCACGCAATCAAACACACACACACACACTCACACTCACACACACACACACATGCAAACGCGCACACCAATACACACACGCGCACACGCGCACGCACACACACACTCTCTCTCTCACACACACACACACACAAGCACACGCACACACACGCACGCTCACACACAGGCAAATACACACACAATCACACGCAAACACGCACACATACACACGCGCACACGCACACGCACATACTCGCACGCATGCACACATACACACGCACGCATACGCAAACACACACACACATACACACACACGCAAACACACACACACTATCACATACACTCACGCACACACACGCACGCTCACACACAGGCAAATACACACACAATCACACGCGCACACGCACTCATACACACGCCCACACGCACACACGCACGCACGCACACACACACCACACGCACACGCACACAAATACGCACACGCGCACACTCACACGCACAAACACACACTCACACTCACACACACACATACACACATGCCTGTGCCAGTGTATGGTCCAACAACTTGAGTTAGAAACACACACACACATGAACACGAGCACGCGCTCATACTCGCACACGCGCACACGCACACATGCTCACACACGCACTCACACACACACGCACGCACACGCACACATACACACGCGCATCCGCACACGCAAACGCACACCCGCACGCACACGCGCACGCGCACGCGCACACACTCGCACACGCGCACACGCACACATGCAATCACACGCACACGCGGACGCACACCCACACACACACACGCGCACGCACACACATACTCTCTCTCTCACACACACACACACACAATCAAGCACACGCACACACACGAACGTCACACACAGGCAAATACACACACAATCACACGCGAACACGCACACATACACACGCGCACACGCACATGCACATACACGCACGCATGCACACATACACACGCACGCATACGCAAACACACACACACATACACACACACGCAAACACACACACACACGCTCACATACACACACGCACACACACGCACGCTCACACACAGGCAAATACACACACAATCACACGCACACACGCACTCATACACACGCCCACACGCACACACGCACGCACGCACACACACACACGCACACAAACACGCACCCGCGCACACTCACACGCACAAACACAAACTCACACTCACACATTCACACATGCCTGTGGCAGTGTATGGTCCAACAACTTGAGTTAGAAACACACACACACATGAACACACGCACGCGCTCACACTCGCACACGCGCACACGCACACATGCTCACACACGCACTCACACACACACGCACGCACACGCACACATACACACGCGCATACGCACACGCAAACGCACACCCGCACGCACACGCGCACGCGCACACACTCGCACACGCGCACACGCACACATGCAATCACACGCACACCCGGACGCACACGCACACGTACACACGCACACGCGCGCACACACACACAAACTCACACTCATACTCACACACACACACACACATACAAACGCGCGACCACACACACACGCACACGCGCACACGCACACAGTTCCTCTTTCTCACACACACACACACGCACACGCACACACACGCACACGCACACACACATGCACACGCACACACACACGCTCAAACACACGTACATACACACATAATCATACGCGAAATCGCACACAAACACACGCACATTAGCACACACACACGCACACGCACGCAGACACACACGCACACACACATGCAGACAGACGCGCATATGACCACGTACACACGCACGCACGCACACACACACACACACGCACACATTCACACACACGCAGACACACACACACACGCACGCACAGACACAAACACACGAACACGCACACACACACACATACGCGTGCACACGCGCATGCAAACACACGCACGCACGCATACGCAAACGCGCGCACACACAGAGACACACGCAAACATGCACACATACACACGCGCATACGCACATGCACGCACACATACGCACGCACACGCACACACACACGCACACATACACGATCACGCAGAGACACGCGCACACGCACACATTCACACGCGCACACGCACACGCACAGACACACGCACACATACACACGCACACACGCACATATATACGTACACACACGCACACAAACGCACGCACACATGCACCCACACACGCACGCACGAACGCACACATACACACACATACGCAAAAAATACGCCCACACGCACACATACACACGCGCACACGAACATATATACGCACACACACACACACGCACGCACACGCACACACACACACGCGCGCGCGCGCACACACGCACACACGCGCACCCGCGAAGACGCACACGTAAACACGCACACACACGCAAACGCACACACACACACACACACGCACACACACACACAGACACACACGCACACACATACTCATACACATACACACGCACACACACACACAAATATACAATCACACGTAGACATACGCAAACACCTACAGATACACACGCGAACACGCATACGCACACGCACACACACGCTCGCACGCACACGCACGCTCACGAACACACACACACGCACACAACCACACACACGCAGACACACGCGTACACGAACACATACACACGCGCACACGTACACAATCACACACGCAAGCACACTTATACATACACAGGCGTACACGCACATATATACGTACACACGCAAACATACACACCTGCAAACGCACATATATACATACACAAAAACACGCACAAACGCACTCGCGTACGCGCACGCACACGCACACGCGCACACGAACATACACACATGCACAGGCAAACACGCACGCACGCACACACACATATACACACGCACACACGCACACGCACACACGCACACGCACACACGCACACGGACACGCAAACGCGAACTCACGCGCACCCGCACACAACGCACACGCACACACACGCACGCACGTACACGCACACGCACACACGCAACACACACACTCACACACACACGCAGACACACGTGCACACGCACGCCCACACACACACAAACACACTCGCACAAGCCACGCACACGCACGCGCGCACACACGCACACTCACGCACACACACGCACACACAAACACACATACACACATACAAACACGCGGAGACACACACACACGCACGCACACGCACACACATACACACACATTAAGACACACGCGCACCCGCACACGCACACACACGCACGCACGCACGCATACGCAAACACACGCACGCACGCCCACGCACACGCACAACACACACAAACACACACACGCAGACACACGTGCTCACGCACGCCCACACACACACACTCGCACACGAACATGCACACGGAAACACATACACACACACACACGCCCACGCACACGCACATACACACACAAACGCACACATACACACGCGCACATGCATATATATACGCACACACGCACACATACACACGCGCACACGCACATATAAACGTACGCACACACACACGAACGCACGCACGCACATGCAAACGCACATGCACACGCACACGCACACTCACACACACGCACACACGCACGGACACACACTGGAACGCTGGAATTTGAGCGTTAAATTTTCAGTGCTTTGCACTTCCTCAAGCAATGCATAAGAGCATTGCTTGAGGAAGCTTGAGGAGCATTGCATTCTTTATTCCTCCTTAACGCTGAATGCTTAAAAAATAAACCACTTGATATAAGAATTTCTATTGGAATAATTAATATCTGACTTTCTTTGTTTATGCGAGCATTGGCTCATTTCTTTTAATGTCACCTTTCTATGTTGATGGCTATTCCATAGCTGATTTCGTGCTCATATTACATCCAAGTGATTTGAAGTTACTGAGCATAATGTTTACCAGCTCAATATAATTTTCACATTTGTGATTTCCTAGAAAATTTTTTATGACCTCAAAAAATGACATCCAACTCATTTTTTCAATCTCATGCATTGACTCGACAAAAGCAGGATCCTTTGTAAGTTGTCTGATTTGTGGCCCCTCAAAAATACCATCTTTATATTTTTCAATACTTATATGGGGCATCTTTAGTCTTTAGTAGGCGAAGCATGGTCCATCCTTGTCAAGAGCCTTTACAAATTGCTTAATGGGGCCTAGTTTATTATATAGAGGCGGTAAGATGATTTTCTCTGCTGATGCTGATGATGAAGTAGTTCGGATGCTTCCTTCGATAAGTTCAGTTCTCTAACAAGATCGCTTAGTTCATCTTGATTAAATAGTTGAGGAATTGTTGATACACCCTCGTAGTCACTGCCACTATCTTCAATAGAATGAGAAATGTTTGAAACTTAACTTATAACTCAACCTGAAACCTTATAACTCAAACTCTTCCTTAGATATATCTGGTAACGTATGAAATATTGGGAACGGTAATTCTTCTGAATGGGGTACCGGGCGTCTAGCTGAAGGCACATCTGGATATGTCCACTTGTGGCGATTTTTTCGAATAATTCCTGAAACATTTACTATGCAAAAATAACAGTCGTCAATATGGTTCACAGGTCCTCTCCACACCATTGGCACACCAAATTTTAGACATTTCCTTTGTCCTGTTGTCCATTGCCGCAGATGTTCAGTCAGGACACTACCTCACAAAACATAGAGGAACATCGTGCATGCATGCTACTTACAGTCACTCCCGTACATGTATTCTCGAAAGGCACAGCCGATTCAATTCCTCTCTTTCGTACCGCACTATTGGCGATGTTACTTCTTCTTAGCCAAAGGAGCATTCCTAGCTTGAACTTCCTTCAACAGATTAATAATTTTTATTTTAAATTCTTAGCAATACAGAGTTATGATCAAAACAATCAATATACATGGAACAAGTTACAAATAATACAAGGCCGGGTCCCTCCAAGTGAGGACACCCGGTTGTGCCCCGTTGGGGAATTTAAATTTATCAAACAGCTTCTCACTGGTTCGAAGTGTTTATAAGTTTATATATATGTCATAATCTGGGGGGGTACACAATTGGGGGGGAAGGGCCGTTTGTACACTACGGCCCCTGTTTTGCCACTCATACACCATGGCTAATAAAAAGGGGACAGCAAAAGATTTAACAAAGAAGAAGATAAGAAAGGAAGGGGATGGGGAAATGACACTTCACTTTTGTCTTTATTTCAGCCTTCGGAGCCTTCCTCGTATTGTCTTTGACCGGTGATGTGTTCGACATAGCAGTCTCGAGTCCAACGGATGACGTCGCTCACCATTAGTCGCCGCATGGTGGTACAATACCGCCGCGGTAGGCCCAGAGACTTCAGGACGGGATCGTTCCTCGTGTCCCCCGTCCCCAGGCTTCCCACGACGATGGCGGCAACCGATGAGCGGCGCCCCTGCTGGCGAAGAGTCTCGGCCAGGGCCGCGTACTTCCGCTCCTTCGCTGTCCTGGCTGCCAGCAGCGCCTCGTCGGTGTTGTCGAACGGTCGACATCGACCGCTAAGTCGATGATGGTCACCGTTTTGTCGACCTGGTTGGTGATAACCAGGTCTGGTCGGAAAGTCGAGTCGGTGCCGGATATTTGTCTGTTGACTCTGATCTCGTCGTCACCTTTTCCCCGGCGTCCGATCAGAGCCTTGTGTAGTCGGTCTTGGACAGCATTATGTCCTTGAGTGCATCGTGCAGTGGTTTACGACGTGCGGCAGGGTATAGTATTGAATTTCCTTCAATACTATAATTGCACTCGCATCACACAGGCCACTGTATGAGTTAAAAATACAAGCGAGAAGAATATTCAAACACAAAATGAAGGGTCTTTTAAGATCCTATTTCTTTCGAAGATGATACAAGATCTTTGAAATAATAAGAGGTTAGGTTTTGCTGCGATCAACTCAGCTCTAAGAAATTGGCATCATAGATTCATTCCCCCACTTCAAACAAACATTACTCAAAGGACTTCTCGAATAAAAAAATGGGGCACACTAGGGACGCTCAAACGAGCAAACATTTGGAGGCACGAGAAGACAAGAGATAAACACCAGAAAAAACAATGAGACTGTGTTTTCGCAATCACTCCAAGGATGTGTCCAGTGGAGCACATTTCAGGCTGGCAAAGGAAAATTAAACCAATAAGGAAATTCTACCGCGTCCTAGTTTTTATTTCAATAACGTGAGAATAATGCCGAAATTTGCCCGTTAAATTCTCGAGGTATGTGCTTTGACGGAAAGAGTTTCGTCCTTCTTTGTTCAACGTGAAGTGCCCGCTCCTGTAAAGAGACAGTTCCACGAATAGTAGGGTCGTCCTTTTGTTTTTCAAAAGAACGTCTGTCAAGCAGTGTTTTGTGTAGAAGTGCGCCTTCCCAACGGATTAAGGGTACCTACGATTTCCCGTGTATTGTTAAATATAATATAACAGTGATTGGTGCAGTTGCGAATCGTGGATTGGCAGTGACTGAAAGCTGACACGGGATGCAATCATATAATCACCTGGTGACGATTGGTTGAATCTCGGGAAAGAGTGATGTATTCGATTTCATTCCGGATATTTCTGGTTTCCTTGGGATCTCATTGGTACATCCCCTCCTTCTCCAAGTGCACACGACACCGGTTCTAATTTCTCCTGTGGATGTTTATAAAGTACTCTCAAATCTGTCAGCTTATGGTTCTTTAAAATATTTCATAGTATCAACAGGACGACTACTCGTGCCTTTAAGGATTACTGTCGTTAACCGACGAGGATCATGTTAGGGAGCGTGTAACTACTCTGGCAATGAATGATTAACCGGGATATAGTATATTCAAGAGGATGGAATAATTCTTCTTACCAGGAGAGGATACAGTAGGACTTCTTGCTGGAAGGAGCGAGGGATGGACCGAGAGACCAACATTCGATCCAATATTTCTCAGGTACATGTCTTCGTGTTGCTGCGCGCCTTCGCCATGTCATTAACGTTCTGAGTATTCTTGTGTAAGTGGTTAACTATTTCCCCTAGCGCCATCTTGTAGTAGAAAAACATACAATGGCGGGTAGTGAAAATGCGTCAAAAAATAAATATTGAATGAAAAATATAGCCAATTATAAAGAGAACATTTAAATAAAATTGCATTACCAATTTCTTGATGAAACATTTTTATGTAGATGCCATTAAATTTTTTAAAATCTAACTGAACGGCACATTTTCAAATTGAAAAATGACGTCATCCAACGGTTTTTGCGCCCTGCTATTCCTTCGATTAACTAATCCGTTCAGTTGGTCGTGTGTCGTCCTAATGGAAGGAGGTGAGTCTGTACTTTCTAGTCTAATTTTCGTGCTTCCTGGAATCATGTTGTCGCCTTATGTTGTTCTAGGCTGCAATTGTGAAAAAGGGTGTAATTCCTTTAGTGCGAGGAAATATTATAATTATTACTGCGAAAGCGGTGGGCATGTCAATTCCCAAGTAATTACAGGACACCAGTATCGACTCATTTTTCGTGCGATTGCTAGTAAATTATCTGTTAGACGTTTCCTAGGGAAAATTTAAATTACATAAAAAATTTATAATTAAACGGGAAGTACTGTCCTTTCGATTGGTTTCAAATATAATTAATGCGGAGAAGATGGAGAGATATTGATAAGCGACGGTATAACTCGCTGCAAGTTTTCTTCACAGAGATTTCTAATTTACTCGTTATGCCTAGGAACCAAAATCTCAACCAATTATTTACTCCAAATGATGATAAACGTAATATGTGAAGTCATTTCGTTATCCGTTGTGGGTCCACTGCTTTTACGTTTTGTGTCATGGTCTATACTGGTTGAAGTGGGAATCTTATATATATAAATTTCACTTTGACTGACCGAAGTCCAAGGCGTCAAACGACTGTCGTGAGAGGACGAAGGCGATTTAAATTGCTTGAGTCAACTAGGTCCGAGTAAAAGTGGTCAAGGTCACTATGTGCGAAGGGTCCTCCAGTGCATTTCGCCCTTTTTTACTATGAGGCTCTCTCCGACTCAGAGTGGGGGGAAATTGCATTTTTAGTGACAATGAATTCCATGTTCCGAACACTTATAGCTTCATTTCATATGACTGCTGTTGGGTCAAACGATACATTACCTATTTTCACTTTCCGATGCTCAATGACTTGGAAGTTTCTTTAATTGAAAACTTAACTGAATAATTGCAAAAAACAATGGATTTTAACGTTCACTGTCGTGATTATGACGGGTTGGTCATTATTTTGAATGCGTGTAAGAAATATAATGGAAACTTTTTTCAAGCACATTCTAGTGTTGTTTGTTGTTAGCGTGGACTTTTAGCTAATTTGTTTTTTAATGTTTTTCAGTGATTTTATCCGTGTATGTCGTTAAGGATTCCTTGAAAAATGAAGAATGTCCAAGTGTGACAAGAGGGAGAGACAGGGGAATGCATGGAAGTGCAGGACTGAAATAAGGATTCCTAGGGAATGGAATTTCGGAAACCCCTAAAAATGGGAATAATTGTAAGTTTAGACATTTATAAATTGTCTTCCAATATTTTTTGTAAATATGTTTAGGATCCATACATTGATCAATCTCAAACACGTCCAGGTCGCATTGACCTCTCTCATGGAAGGCCAGAGTTAAGCTTCCTTCTCTTCCTCGTCTCTTCCCTACTCTGCCCCTCTTGGACATTTCTCATAAATATATTTTTTCCACATGAGGTTTCATTGAAAGGAATGTTTTTCAATTCAATTCACGCGGGAAAATCATTTTTGCTGAAAAGATAAGAGTGCCGTAGTTACGTGTGACAGCGTGCGTCGAGGTATTCTGAAAATGTGACTTTATTTGTCGAGCCATCAAAATTACTGCAGGCCAGTGCCTATTTAGAAAAATATTTTACGGGTATAAAAATTGCTCTTCATCGAGATATACCATTTCGTTCCATTTGCGTTATAAGTTCTCGGTTGCGTTTAGTTTGAAGTATTGCGTGTGCCTATTCAACGATTAATCTTAGATAAGAGAAGTAATTTGATGGGAAGTTTCGACGTCCAATTTGTCAAACCAAGTATCCCATGAACAGAGAATTCACATTGTGTGTTGTCTGTCCAATACATAATGTGTGACTTGTGCTGCACTTGACCTCCGGATTCTGGACTTGAGATTCCGGATTCTTGTACCGAGGCCGTCCCAGCGTACATTTTCGGCCCATAGGGGCACAACATACACCGTCACCGTGGGTGAAAGAAAACCCACCCTAAACGGTCATTTAACTTACCAGATAAAACCATAACATTCCAAAAAACCTCCCGATCTAAGTATATCGTGAATGAAAAGACCTAATTGTGTATCGCAAGATCTGCTCTTCTTAAATCCGTGCTGGTTGTGGCTTAGTATTTTCCTACTATCAAGAAACCTCATAATGCTTCTGACAGTAATCTTTTCTAAAATTTTACAAGAGATCGTTGTCCAAGAAATGGGTCGGTAATAGGTTGGTTTATCCCTATCCCCGCCTTTATAAATGGGAGTTATATGGGCTAGCTTCGAGTCACGAGGAACTGAGCCATCTTCTATCGATTTAAGGAAAGCAAGTTCTAAAAACGGGGCAATGTCTTCGGCCAATTCCTTTAATATTCTAGCAGGTATTTCTTCCGGACAAGGTGATTGGTTTGGCTTGATGCTACGTAGTAGATGTTCTATTCCATTCTTGGTCAGTGTTATGTCGCTCATGCGTTCCCCGGGTGGGCGTGGAGAATCGTTTACTGAGTTTGTGCCTTTATTGTAGACGCTCTAGAAAACTTGTTTAAAATGTTTGCTTTTTTCACGCTGTCTTTAATAATTTCTCCGTTTTCGGTCTTCAGAGAATGTACAGTTGGACGTTTACCCTGTATTTCCTTGTATTTGATTTGTATTTAAATCCTGGAGGAGAATGTTGCGGGCCAACGGATTGCCGATCACCGTAACTTATGCCTGATTACTATATATTGGATTTATACACTCGATTATTACACTAGATTTATGCTAAATCTATGCACATTTTATTGAGGGTGATGTATTCCTCGATATAATACTGGCGTGAGCTGGTTCCTCCTTTGAAAGTCGGCTATCTAATAAAGAGCGATTGAAATATAAGGCGCTATGGAATAAATTTTGTTTTTTCGAATGGTACCGTAATCGCATAATGGAGGAGGTTTGCGTGCCGAATGTTATCAAGAAAGATGTTCGTGCTTTTGTCGCCAAATGTATCCGTGGATTCAAATGATTTGTGCGTCTAGGGAGTTTGAGAGTTTGTAGGTGTGGGAGTATATAAAGTGATTAATTCCAATTAGACGTCTTTAAAATTAAGTTTCAAACTTAATTTTGGACTATAATGTCCTACGAAAGTTAAATTATTGTTTAAAATAACGACGGCATGTCAAGAAAGTCAGTACGAACATCCACACTAATGCATACTTTGCAATGTCGTATGCTGACGTCATATTGGAAATGAGTTTCATATATTCGAGCTAACCTTGGTATTCAACCGCCTGGTCATATTACGCCAATAGGCTTCTCATAAATTTAATTGCTACCCTTCTTGTCCATCTATTCTCCGCATGTGTTTCACACAGGAGAGGTCGTGAGTGAGGTTCAAGCCTTGGTACTTAACGAACCTACACTTTCTTTTTCGTTATACCTCATGCAGTAGGCATTCGGAAAGGAACTATTCCTATTCCTAACATTCATCTTTATGAACCTTTTTAAGTTTCTCTAGATGCTAAGTGTCGGAGCAGCGTGTAGATTATCTGATTAGGCAGTTTTACCCAGAGGAGTAAAAATATGCCATTCAGTCACCCCATCATATGAATAGAAATGTGTTTTTCCATCACTTCTCGGAGTTAATGCCATTACATTGCATTGCATTGAGGATATATTTCTTAAGATGCAAAAACTTTTCCTCGCCCTCCGTCAAGATTGGTGCCATTAACTTGCATTCCCGCCTGCATTGGCTGTCTAACATTAAAATTATTCTTAAGAGGCTTTACTCGGTATATTCTTTTTCGCAGCATTTGTTCCATTATTTCTGATAACGTTCTCTCTCTCTCTCAAACTAATTATTTATAAACTCAGGTATACATTTTTACACAAATATTTGTATTTTCGCAACCAGAATACACCATACGTTTCACGACTAATAAAGAATCCAATTCATTATCCACCATGAGGAGTGATTGCCTCCAATATCTCTCTATTATGTCACTTGCAATGGTTTACAATGATTTTTTGCGGCAGATGGACACACGGAACGCACGTATCGTGTTGTGTTCGATCGTCGACAATTGTTTATTTAACTGTTTAAGGTGACTTTTAAAGTTCATATTTTTAAATTAATCGTAAATTAGAAATAAAATGGTCTGCATTTTAATACTTTTAGATGAAATTTTAAAGAGCATCATTTCGTTCTTCCGTATAACGCTCTTTTTTATCATTTGCAACTCTCCTGGGATCACGGCATGAATACTAAATTTTAATAAAATATTTAGACAGGAAAAAAAATCTCACGCAAAAGGAATAATGCAGGCAATCAATTATAACATCACTCTTTTTAAAAAAATAACTTAAGATCAGTGACAGTAGGGCAAACTCTCCATAATATATACGTAAATGATACCAGCATTGCGGAATAGAAAAAGTGGTTTGGCAGTCCTGAGGAAAAAGGAGGAAACACTTACAAAGCAGTGCGCTCTCCCGCACACCTCAAAACTATCCTCCTGGATCGCACCTAATTCCCATGGAAACTAATGCGGCCTAATGCGACGAATATTGATTTTGATACAAGAATGGCACGTTTAAATATTCCCACGCGTTAGCCACGTATAAGCTTTGATGCCTTGGTTAATGAGCAGTTACTATTGCGTTTTATTTATTTATCTATTAATGTATTTATGTGGTGCAGTTTGGGAGACCTAATTACTCAAGCTTAAATTGATTCAGTAAGTCAAATAAACAAATTCTTACATCAATAAAAATTCAACAATGCCTAATAGATTAGGCCAATCTTAAAATGTTTCCAAAACATTTTCTATACATAGTATCCGAAATAACGCAATTACTCCCCGAAATGGAGAACAAAAGATCATTTGAAATATTTCAACATCGAATTGAATAAGAAATCTTTTGGATCAATGAAATTATTAACAAAATTATATCTTCTTTCTAATATGTTGCAGGGCGCAAGGAATGATTCAAAGAAGAAAGCAAGGACACAAGAAAAACTAATGAAAAAATTGAAATGGAGTCGAAGGATCTCATTTCGTGGTATTCGGTGTCGGCTTGCATGCATATAAGCACCAGATATTGATTTTCATGAGTAATGGTATATAAGGTAACAGGTAAAATGCCCATTGCACTGTTCTATGTAAAGTGATTATGCTCAGAAAATGAGCAAATAAGGTATAAAGCGTAATACTCTATACCATGGTATAAGGTATCAAGTAGTGAACTGTAAAATACACAATTCAGTACTGGTAATAAAGCAAGTTGCTTTAATGGCAAAAATCCACGGATCCGTTGGATATTAGGTCAAATGGTATACCAAAAGAGGTACATGAAAATGAAGGCCTTCACAAAAAACTGAGCTCTGAAAAAATGGCAAAATGGTTGTATGGTACCAATAAACATCGATCGATGAAACAGTGGCCATTATTGTGTATAAAATTAAGAGTGAAAAATGTTTTTTTTAATGTATGCATATTGTTACTATTATGCTTGTGTATGCTAACCCGTTCTTTTGTAGGTGCGAAGAATTCCCCATAAGAAAGAAGAACGGCGTACGCACAGACGCAGCGGCGAGCAATTTAGGCTTGGACCCTTAGGGTCAAAACATATTTCGATTAAGGTTAGGCGTATTCCCGCGATTAGTTTTAATATTTTGATGTGGTGATTCTGAGTGATTGACTCTTCCTCGTCCATCGCGTGGTTTGGTGTTCGACAAGCTGTCGATTTCCCGATCTTGCGATGTTTGAGGGAATGTCGACCATTAGAACTGCTCACTTCCAGTGTTTATATTGTATGTATTAACCCGCTCTCTTGCAGGACCAAGATCACGGACCTAACAAGACGTCATTTGAAGAGAGAATAAAGGAAAAGACACATTTTTAAGAAGAATGTACCCACCCTTATGGAGAATGGACCATTGATTAGACTAAGACGGTTTATAGGATTAGATTTGGACCATTAAGGTCGGAATAAAATTCGATTAAGGTTAGGCGTATTTCCGCGATTAGTTTTAATATTTTTTTGTGGTGGTTCTGAGTGATTGACTCTTCCTCTATTATCGCGTGGGGTTGGTGTTCGACACGTTGTCGTTCTCCCGATCTTGCGATGGTTGAGGGAATGTCGACCATTGGAACTGGTCACATCTAGTGTTAATATTGTATTGATTAACCCGCTCTCTTGCAGGACGAAGATCACGGACCTAACAAGACGTCATTTGAAGAGAGAAGAATCAAAAAGACACGTTTTTAAGGAGAATGGACCCACCATTATGGAGAAAGGACCATTGATTAGACTAAGACGGTTTATAGGTTTAGATTTGGACCATTAAGGTCGGAATATAATTCGATTAAGGTTAGGCGTATTTCCGCGATTAGTTTTAATATTTTGGTGTGGTGGTTCTGAATGATTGACTCTTCCTCCTCTATCGCGTGACTTGGTGTTCGACAAGCTTTCGTTCTGCCGATCCTGCGATGGTTGAGGGAATGTCGACCATTGGAACTGCTCACACCCAGTGTTTGTAATGTATGCATTAACCCGCTCTCTTGCAGGACCAAGAGCACGGACCTAACAAGACGTCATTTGAAGAGAGAAGAAACGTAAAGACACACTTTTAAGAAGAATGGACCCACCCTTATGGAGAATGGATCTACGTTTAAAGGCAAGACGGTTTATAGGATTAGATGTGGGCCAATTTTTGTTATGGATCAATTAATATTTATTCTTTTATGTTTTTTCTTTAAGAAATCTTTTTCTTGCATTGAGTTCATACTTCTAGTTATATTTGTAATGCTTTCGTGCAATATATGATTTTCTGAGCAAAGTTATTTTTTCTCAAATCTATCTCTTAGTAATATCGGATAACATACATTGGAGATAAAATTATTTTTGTATAAAAAAATATGAATAGACCATAGCTTATTAATCAGAATTTTTTTCGATTCAAATTCGCGTTACTTTGAGCCGTAGATTTACAAAAGCCCTTTTTGAATATAATTTAATGGGTCATAAACATTTACCATAATGTTTAAATATATTATAGTGATGGTTGGACATATTCAATAATTGGATAAAACGTTTTGTTGTGTAGCTCTGAGTATTTGTCTCTTGCTCCTCCATTGCGTGGTATGCTATTCGGAATGCCGTCTTTCTCCTAATCCTCCGATTGTTAAGGAAGTGTCGTTATTTGGAACCGCTCACATTCAGTGCATTAAAGTTGTGTACTATTCTGCTCTTTTACAGCCAAAAAGACATGGACCTACCAAGACGTCACCTGAAGATTGAAGACCCCAAGTACAAACGCTAATGGAGGATGGATTATATGAAAGAAGAACAGCGATGATAGGTTTGGGTTTAGACCCCTAAGCGCCGGATTTTGACAGCAAGGAGTATCCCACTACAGAAGACTTAGAGGTAAGAAAGAATCACTTCCGTTTCACTGCAGTATATATTTTGACGATGTTTTGGGGTCCCTATTTACCGTTTTTTACTAAATGCAGGGCATAACTGATTAATAAATTCTTACCCTTTTTAAATTATCCCATTACCACAATATATTCATCATATATTTCAAAAACCACATCATAAAAAATGGTACCATGCATAATTTCTATGCTTGGTGTAATTTTTAGAAGTTTCAGGAAAAATACCCATTCCTACAATATTGACTGTATCAGATATAGTTAGTGAGTAAAATTACGTTTTAATTTGACATTCAAAGAAGTATTTATTCTATGTGTCGCCTAATATCTTTTATATAATGATTTTTGAAAAAAACCTCTTTAAAGATGAAATATTTTTCCATGCACGAGTGAATCTTTTTTCCTGGAAAAGTATTTCTTTTGATCATGAGGGTATGTTTACGCTAATCCTTTTATTAAAGCCTTTATTTTGTTTTCGCGGAATTAGAACCAATATTTGATATCACCCAAAGAATCTTCTAAATAACAGATGATCAAACAACTTTTTCTTCATTTCATTGTCCATGATTAGTAAACTGATATTTCTCAAGGAAATCCATAATCTGTGTTTGTAGCGAAATTTCAATTTTCATTAGCATTAATGTGTTATAACCTTTTTGCCTGATTGACTATGTTGAATCTTATGAATTGAAAAATGTAGAGCATATATATCGTTTGGGTTATTTCTTGTTGATGTATTGGTTTTAATATCATATGATTTGAATAATAGAAAAATTGATGAACATGAAATTTTATCTAATAAATATTTAACTAGTAATGTCAGTTGTTTGTAAATCGGATGGTTTCATGTTCAGAAATGAGTTCTAGAACATACTGTTTTATCTTGAAATTCTAAGAATTGCGAAATAGAATTCAAAATAAGTTCGTTTAGCATCAACGGGGTTCATGTGAAATAATCATTTGAGTCCTACCACGCACAAAAGGAATACTGTATCAGTATGACTCTAAACTGATTGTAGGTGTGACGTGTTTTTAGGCTGGGTGCAACGACGACACGCAGAGAGCCTTCCATGGATGCTACGAAGAGGAGTCTAAGAAGATAATTACTTTTGTATTTTGTAAATTTAATGTTGTATATGCTTCAAATGTAAACGGTTGTTAGTATTATGGATTTAAATATGAACACTGTAACACCTACAATCACTCAGACACACATTTTAGGACCCTCGTAAGAAAACATTGTTTGCATGGAGACGAGTGTAAGGGTGTATTTGAATGCATTGGTAACTGACTAACGGTTAGACTAATACGGGTTTTGGTAGGCCTTAATAAAGTAGTATTTTCACTTGTAATTACTAACCCGTATGAATGTGTATGGTTTGATAATGGTGCTTGGTTCCAACGAGTCACTGTCAACACACTGCGAATTTACAAATATGTCACCTGTGTACTTTGTTTATGTGTTTTGTAATGATCTGAACTTGTTCCTGTTCCACGAATATCCTCTGTATGTTTATTTAAATGTAATGGACTTGTGTTAATGGCATGTGAATTGGATTGTAAGGCGGCCTGTGAAGGTTTTGCGGGTTTCCCTTCACCCCGGGCGAATGCCAGGCCAAATGTCACCCCCGATAAAAAAATCAATTAAACACTAGAAAAATTACGGTTTGACATTATTTTCTTATCCATGGCATTCAAATTTTACAGTTGGGAAAAATAATAGGTGATGTCTATTAACAAAAGAATTTAGACTAAATAAGGACTTAAATTTAAATAGAGAGCACAAGCTTGAGAATTTGTAAAAGAGTAATGTGATATTTGTTTGTGATTTATATTTTTTTAATGAAAAAAATCTGCTCCAAGTAAAAGTCAAAATTAACGCCCGTGAACCAAGAAGACGCTACGTGTACACATTCCTACCACCACCCTGACGTAAAACAAAAAAGCATCAACAACGTTCGAAATAAATATGAGAGTCCGTTTCTGGCCGAGTCTCAGCAATGGTAGCCGTTTTGTGGATAGTAATCAGTATAATTGTTAAGGGTATTGGGATTTCAGCGATTTTCTTGAAAAATAGGAGTGATTGGGGAAATTTTAGTGTCGTCATAAATTGTATCACCGCTCTTCACCATGGCAACGTGAAAATGATCTCCTAGGAAAGCCAGAGCCAAAGGAGATTGACCAGGCGTCCGATGAAAAAATACTATAGCGATCCTTATAATGTGATCTAAAACGACTTTGTTCCTAAAAAAAAATAATTTCGAAGTAATAATAATTCCAAATATCATACAATCGAATCAAGCCAGCGATAGATTATTATTATTATTAAAATCTACATGTGGAAATAGACAAATGTCAGGTGGCACACAAGTCCCGAGTGTCACAATAAACTTTCCTTGGAAAAATAACATGGTTTCTGAAATACAATCAACATCACAAAAGATAATAAATAAAATCAGTCAGAAAAAAAGAAAAAAATTCACTTTAAGGAAATGTCCAAACACCATTCTATAGTACATATTGAGTCTGACCTGAAGAAGGCCTCGGAGTAGCCCGAAAGCTTAAATCATCTACAGTGTGAGTGTCCTTTTACGTGTTATCTGTTATATTTTTAAGATACTTTCCAGAGAGATATTAACGGTCCTATTTTGTATTTGGTTTATTTTCAATTTGGCGTTCGTCCAAAGTCCCGTCGCGAGCCCATAGGACCGTGAGGATTCCTTGAGGCCTATCACACCGAGAACCTCCGTCGAGGGTGCGGGTAAACCCTGAAAAAGACTTATAGGGCCATTGAAAAAGAGGAGAGCCTGGGAACGAAGGCGGACACGGACGGCAAGGCCGTACTGACATGCCGAAGTCGACCGGTGGTGCCGGTCTGCAACACCATGTGCCACAGGCACTAACAAGGGAAAACAACAAAGACGCACGACAGCTCCAAACCGGAACAAGAAGAGACAAAATAATGCTCTAAATTTATATTAGGTGATGAATATTTGTAATAAAAATAACTTACCGTAGATCATAGAAATAAAACATAGCGCATAACTAATTGTGCATCGCCTAAAAGTGGACCCTGTGACCGAATCTCACAGTATCGCTAATACGTTACCCAAATTTTAAAAAATAGTGTGTTTCTTAGTTTTTCTCTCTTGCTATTCTCCTTCGTGGCACAGGAATCAATGAACATGCACGACACCTTATTACGCAATCAAGAATACGACACATAAAGTGGAACTAACAGTTATTTCACTTGAAACTTCCAAACGTCCATAAATGTTCGAGTTAATGGATGAAGGAGAAACCAACAATCCAATCCTCACTAAAATCGTGGGAAGAAAATTAGATTTTAATTAAAATGAGACATTTCGCAATATGTTATAGCGTTGCCCATCAATAAGATACTGGACACACAAACACGAACGCACACGCACATACACACACAAGAACACATACACACGCACGCATGAACACGCACATATACAAACGCGCACACGCACATATATACCCACACACTCGCACACATACACACGCGCACACAAAAGTATATACGCACACACACACACACACGAACACGCGCACAAGCACACGCACACATACACACGCACATATATACGCACACACACGCACACATACACACGCGCACACGCACATATATACGCGCACACACACATACGCACACGCACACACACATACACACGCACACATACACAATCACGCAGACACACGCGCACACGCACACATTCACACGCGCACACGCCCACGCAAACACACACTCACGCACGCACACGCAAACACGCACATATATACGCACACACGCACACATATCACGCGCACACACACATATATACGCACAAACACACGAACGCACACACACGCACACACACGCACACATAAACACACATACACACATACACACACGCAGAGACACACGCACACGCCCGCACGAACACAAACGCACGCACACACACACGCACAAATACACAATCACGCAGTTACACGCGCACACGCACACATACACACGCGCACACGCACACGCACACACACGTACGCACGCACACGTACACATACACACGCACACACGCACATATATACACACACACGCACACATACACCCGCACACGTACACACGCGCACACGCACAAATATACGCACACGCACACACACACACAAACGCGCTCGCGCACACGCGCAGACACGCACGGACGTACACGCACACACACACACAATACACACACACACACAGACACACGCGTACAGGCACGCACACAAACACACACTCGCACACGCACATGCGCAAGCAATGGCACACGCAAACACATACACACACACACCCGACAACGCACACGCACACGCAAAAACCACTTACGCAAACGCACACGCACGCACAAACACACACGCACACACACACACACACGCATACATATACACACACAGACACACACGCACACGCACACATACAAACGCGGACACGCACACGCACACACACGAACGCACACAAACGCACACATTTACACCCACACACACGCACATACACACAAACACGCACACATGCACACGAGCGGATGCACTCGCACACATACACACGCGCACACGCACATATATACTCACACACGCACACATACACACAAACAAACACACGCGCACACGCAAATATATACGCGCACACACGCACACACACACACTCTCTCACACACACGTACAAGCACACATACACACGCGCACACGCACACGCACACGCACTCGCACACACATATACACACGCGCACACGCACACATACACACGCGCACGCGCACGCGCACACGCACACACACGCACGCAAACGCACACACACACACACGCATATATACACACACATGAACACACGCGCACATGCACACATACACACGCGAACACGCACCCACACGCACACACAAACACGCACACGCACACACACACACACACTCACAAATATACACTCACACTCACACTCACACTCACTCACACACAAACACACACTGACAATCACACTCACACACACACAATTAAACAAGCGCAAACGCGCAAACGCGCACAAAAACACACACACGCACACACAAACACACACGCAAACGCGCAAGAGCACACGAACACGCACACACACATACACGCACGCACGCACACACACACACGCAGGCACGCACACATACACACGCGCACACGCACATATATACGCACACACGCACACATACACAAACGCGCGCGCGCACACGCGCAGACACGCACGGACCTACACGCACACATACACACAATACACACACACACCCAGACACACGCGTACACTCACGCACACAAACACACAATCGCAGACGCACATGCGCACGAAATGGTACACGCAAACACATACACACACACACACGACCACGCACACGCACACGCAAACACCACCTACGCAAACGCACACGCACGCAAAAACACACACGCACACACACACACACACGCATAAATATACACACAGAGACACACACGCACACATACAAACGCGGACACGCACACGCACACACACGAACGCACACAAACGCACACATTTACACCCACACACGCACATACACACAAACACGCGCACATACACACGAGCGGATGCACTTGCACACATACACACGCGCACACGCACATATATACTCACACACGCACACATACACACACACAAACACTCGCGCACACGCAAATATATACGCGCACACACGCACACGCACACACGGACGCACACGCACACACACACACACTCTCACACACACACGCACACGCACATACACGCACGCACACACACACGCACGCATACGCAAAACACACACACATACACACACACGAAAACACACACACACACGCTCAAATACACACACGCACACACACGCACGCTTACACACAGGCAAATACACACACAATCACACGCGCACGGACGTACACGCACACACACCCAACACACACACACACACACAGACACACTCGCACAAGGACGCACACAAACACAAA
>JAVFHJ010000032.1:0-39061 GCA_037158775.1 Hetaerina titia
CGCGCCGCAAGGCGTCCGGCCCTCCGCGAGCACCCCCGGGGGTTAGGGTTCCGGACCCGGTCCGATCCCTTTCCCACCGTGGGGCTCTCCGCGAATCGTGAGATGTCGTCGGACGGCGTCGAAAGTTTCGAGTCCGCGACGCTACGGCTTGGATGGTCCACCCGACCCGTCTTGAAACACGGACCAAGGAGTCTAACATGCGCGCGAGTCGATGGGTCGGACACGCTCCGCTAAACCCATAGGCGAAATGAAAGTGAAGGCCGCCGTTTCGGTGGCCGAGGGAGGACGGGGTCGTTCGCTCGTTACGGCGGGAGTCGGTCCCCGATCCCCCGGGGCGTCTGATCCCTCATTGCGAGGGGAGGCGCACCAAGAGCGCACAAGTTGGGACCCGAAAGATGGTGAACTATGCCTGGCCAGGTCGAAGTCAGGGGAAACCCTGATGGAGGTCCGTAACGATTCTGACGTGCAAATCGATCGGCGTAGCTGGGTATAGGGGCGAAAGACTAATCGAATCATCTAGTAGCTGGTTCCCTCCGAAGAGTCCCTCAGGAGAGCTTGCGGTCGGAGGAAAATCTCATCCGGTAAAGCGAATGATTAGAGCCCTTGGGGCCGAAACGGCTTCAACCTATTCTCCAACTTTAAATGGGTGAGAGCTCCGGCTTGCTCGATTTATCGAAGCCGGAGACGGGGTGCCCTCGGGGGCACCCGGGATTGGAGTGCAAAGTGGGCCACTTTTGGTTAGCAGAACTGGCGCTGTGGGATGAACCAAACGAAGGGTTAAGGGGCCCGAATCGACGCTCATGGGAAACCATGAAGGTGTTGGTTGCTTAAGACCGCAGGACGGTGGCCATGGAAGTCGGAATCCGCTAAGGAGTGTGTAATAACTCACCTGCCGAAGCAACTAGCCCTGAAAATGGATGGCGCTAAGCGTCATGCCTATACCCGGCCGTCGCCGCAGGGCGGACTCGGCTCCGGGTCGGGTGCCGCTTGACGCGGCGACGAGTAGGAGCGTCGCGGAGGCATGCGCAGAAGGGTCTGGGCTGGAGCCTGCCTGGAGCCGCCGTCGGTGCAGATCTTGGTGGTAGTAGCAAATACTCCAGCGAGGCCCTGGAGGACTGATGTGGAGAAGGGTTTCGTGTGAACACCCGTTGCACACGAGTCAGTCGATCCTAAGCCCTAGGAGAGAAATCCGAAGGGGTTCGTCAGGGTAACCTAAAACAGCCCGGAGACGTCGCCGGGAGCCACGGCATCTTTTCTGCATGAGCGTTCGAGTTCCCTGGAATCCTCTCGCAGGGAGATAGGGTTTGGAACGCGAAGAGCACCGCAGTTGCGGCGGTGCCCGTGATTTCCCGACGGACCTTGAAAATCCGGGAGAGGGTCACGTGGAGGTGTCGCGCCGGCTCGTACCCATATCCGCAGCAGGTCTCCAAGGTGAAGAGCCTCTAGTCGATAGAATAATGTAGGTAAGGGAAGTCGGCAAATCGGATCCGTAACTTCGGGATAAGGATTGGCTCTGAGGGTCGGGGCGTGTCGGGCTTGGTCGGGAAGCGGGTTGATAGCTGACGTGCCGGGCCTGGGCGAGGAGAATCGGTGCGTTCGCGCGCCGTGGATCCGAGTTCGGTCCCGTGCCTTGGCCTCCCGCGGACCTTCCTTGCTGCGAGGACGCGCGTGGCGACCCCGTGGTACGTCGTTCGTTCCATTTGGGGCCACCGCCCGCGCGCCACTCTTCGGCCGCCATTCAACGACTGGCACGGACCGGGGGAATCCGACTGTCTAATTAAAACAAACCATTGCGATGGTCCCAGCGGGTGTTGACGCAATGTGATTTCTGCCCAGTGCTCTGAATGTCAAAGTGAAGAAATTCAAGCAAGCGCGGGTAAACGGCGGGAGTAACTATGACTCTCTTAAGGGCCAAGTCCTTCAGGACGACAACCCAAGTGCGTAATACCCTGGCACCTCTTCGTGGTGAGAGTCGGTAACGTGAAACCCTGTCGGACTGTGAAGCGAGACAGGGCGAAGCGGCTAAGTCCAGGGGCGCCACATATCCTCAGGGGGCTGCCAACCCCCAAGGATTATATTGCTGGGCATGAGAAAAAGAAAAGTTGAAGCTGCCGTCCGACGTCCGGTCTCGGATGACGGACAGACGCACTCTCGCGAGAGGCGGGAGGACCCAGCGATGATACTGCCAACGCCCGCACCTGTTGAACCACCTGACGACCTGCTCCTGGAGCACGTCTGCGAAACTTGTAGTCGCTCCTTCACGACTAAAACCGGACTTGGTGTCCACATCCGCAGAGCACATCCTTTAACTGCGGATGAAAAGATCTCGGTTGTCAGGAAGAAACCTCGGTGGGAGGAGTTACGAATGCTTGCTGTAGCTGAGCTGAGGAGTATCCGTGAAGGGGTAAGGTTCATCAACAAATATCTACAGGGCGAATTCCCAGAGTGGAACCTCGACAGAATCAAAAGTAAACGTCGCACCCCGCGATACCAGGGGTTGCTTAAATCGTTGATGGATGTTGCTCCCGAGGTACGCCCTCAAACTCCCCCTCCGCTGATCACCATTGAAGAGCCGTTGCCCAACTCAGCCACGGGCACCTGCCAGTTTGAGGAGTGGCTTAGGGATGTTATTCCTAAGCTCTCCGTTAATAGCAAGCACAAAAGCGCAGAGATGGCGAACATCTGCCAAAAGGCTCTCAATGGGGAGGACGTCCAAAACCTGATCTCCGATTGGGTGGCGGAAGTCTTTCCTAGGATTGAAAGAGGTTCTTCTCGGCAATCTAACGCCTCGAGGTCTACCCCGAATTGGAACAGGAAGGTCAGCAAGCGTATGGAGTACGCGCGAGTCCAGGTCTTATTCAAGAAGAACGTAGGGAAAGCCGCTCGGGAAATCCTGGACGATAAGCCCACGACACCGGACTCTCTTGGTTCTCAAGAGATGTTCCGGTTCTGGGCTGACCTAATGGAGGACCCGGGGACCGGCGCAATTTTCCGAGTCGGTGAAGATCTACCGGCGGCGAGGGAACATCGGCCCTCCCCTCTGCTTGGAACTGTCATTCCGATCACCCCGTTGGAGGTAACTGCGAATGACCTAAGAATAAGAACAGCTCCTGGACTAGATGGCGTAACGGTGCGACAATGAAGGGCGGTCGCGCCACTCCTTCGCGCGGCCCTCTTTAATATCCTCTTGCACACCCGGAAGGTCCCCAGCGATCTGGTCCTTTCCCGGACGGTATTCATCCCGAAGGTGCGAAACCCGGAACATCCGGGCGATTACCGACCAATTTCGGTTGCGTCGGTATTCCTGAGGCACCACCATAAGATCTTGGCGCGACGACTACAGAACACCTGCCGGGGCGATGAGAGACAGCGAGCCTTTGGGCCCCAGGATGGAGTCGCCGAAAATACGGCCATCCTGACATGTCTCCTCCAAGACGCAAGAGTACGGCGGCGGCAAATGCACTTGGCCATTCTTGATATGGCCAAAGCCTTCGACACGGTCCAACATCCCGCCGTGATCGCCGCCGCCGGTGAAGTTGCACTAGCCGCAGGTATACCAACTGACAACCTGACCGGGCTATACTCCTCTGCGTTTAGAACTCGCCTTAGCTGGAGAGGCGCATATCGGAAAGTTACAGTGCAGAGAGTGGTAAGACAGAGGGATCCTCTAAGTCCCTTCTTGTTCATCCGCGTTATGGACCGAACGCTCCCCTCTATACCGAATGAGATTGCATTTCAGCTCGGGGGGGATAAAGTAAACGCTATCGCCTTCGCGGATGATGTTATTCTCATTTCGGAGACTAGATCGGGAATGCGGCGGGCCTTAGCCGGTTTCGAGAGGGAGGCAAGTATGCAAGGTCTAGCTCTGTCGCCATCTAAGAGCAGGACGTTCTCTCAGGTACCTGATGGTAAGGAGAAGAGGCTCAAGGTTGTCACTGATCAGCCATTTGAGACTCTTTCCGGTTCGCCAATTGGCACACTATCGGCCATAGGAGGGTGGAAGTACCTGGGAGTCCGTTTAGACGGGACAAGTGTGAAAGACGTTAGGTCGGCACTTGCTCAATATATTGAGCGAGTGAGTAAGGCTCCACTGAAGCCCCAACATCGGCTTCAGATGCTCAGGAGCTTCGTCCTGCCGAGATTGTTTCACTCTCTCGTGCTGGGCGGAGTTATCAAGACAAAGCTGGCCTAAATGGTTCGGCAGCTCAGAGCTGCAGCTCGCCGATGGTTGCACTTGCCTCAGGATTTGACGGTGAGTTTCTTCCATGCGTCCATACGGGACGGGGGTTTAGGTATTCCGAACCTGGATGCCATGGAACCTGCCTGGAAGGTCTTGGCCGCCTCCACGACAGCTCGAGTAGACTCGCCAGGTTGGCGTACGGATCGCGTGCAGTCCAACGTCAGATAACCTGGGACAAGAAAAGCCTGGACTACCTCGGGGTTTCAGCTCACTCGGTGGAGCCGGCGAGGAAGACTTTTTGGGCAATTCTGCATCGATCCGCAGACTTTGGGGACTTCCGCGAGTGTTCGTGTACGGATCTCTCAACCAGATCGGTGGCACGCCCGGGAGGTATCCCTGGGCGGGACTATTGCCACTTCCTCCAAGTGCGTGTCAATTCGTTGCCAACGCGGATGCGGACCACGAGGGGACGGAGGGAAGGTGGTCCAGAAATGATGTCGGGTTGGCTGTAACATCCGAGAGTAAGCTGGCCATGTCGTTCAGGCCAAGCATATATTTGGGAGACCGGCCGCAGCATAGAAACGAGCCTTAAGGAACATGAGTTTCATCAGGTTATTCTACCCAGTTCATCTTCGGTCGCCGAACATTACTTCAATAACGACCACAGAATACTCTACCGGCACGAAGAGGCTATGCCACGCTAGCGGCTACTGGGATCGCGTGGTGATAGATGATCTGAACTTCACCCTGCAGACGATGGCAGAGTCAGCCATCGAAAAGTCGGTGTACTGCAACCTTACCCATTGGGAACCCGAGAGAACTTCTTGAACACCATAAGCCGGGAAAATTTGAGATCCTTCAAGAGTTACGCTTGCTCCCAGTAGCTTAGCTGAGGGGTAGCCGTAAAGGGGTACGTTTCATTAAAAAATTCCTCCAGGGCGACTTCCCAGAATTGACCCTGGATAGGATAAAGTCTAAACATTGAACTGCACGATACCAGGGGTGTTCTATGAGTCGACATAGGCGTCTCATCCAAGACGCTAGAGTACCGCGGCGGAAAATCCATTTGGTCATACTTGATATGGCCAAGGCGTTTGACACGGTCTAACATACCGCCATGTCTGCCGCCGGTGAAATTGCACTAGCCGCAGGTATCCAACCTGAGTACCGGGTCGAGCTATACTCCTCTGCCATTAGAACCCACCTAATGTGGCAAGGCGAGGACAGGGAGGTCACTGTGCAGAGAGTTTATAGAGGGGGACCCTTTAAGTCCCTTTTTAATTAACTGGATCAGGGACGAACCCTCCGCTCAGTACCAAATGAGGTTAGATATCGTCTTGGAATTGAGCGGGTCAATGTAATCGCTTCCGCGGACGATGTTATCCGTGTCTCGGAGACGAAAACGGGAATGAGATGGGCCCTGGCAAGTTTCGAAACGGAAGCAAAAATACTTGGTCTAGCTTTATCTCCATCTAAGAGCAGGACTTTCTCTTAAGTACCGAATGGGAAGTGAAAAAGGCTGAAAGTGGTCACTGACCAACCCTTCAGCCTTCTTTGGGGAGACAAATGGGCACACTATCGGACAAAGGAGAGTCGAAGTACTTGGGAGTAAGGTTGACGGGACAAGAGCGAAGGACGTGAGATCAGCACTTGCTCAAGGTATTTGAGCGAGTGAATCAAGCTCCAATGAAACCCCAACAGCGGGTTCAAATCCTCAGGGGCTTTATGCTTCCGAGATTGTTTCACTCTCGTGTTGGGTTAAGTCACCAACTTGCTGACCTCTATGGATCAACAGCTGCTGGCGGCCGCTCGCAAGCTCGCCCAGCAGCTCCCCACAGCGTCGGCCGCTCTGCTGGGACATCTCTAGTCTAGCTCCAATGCATTTGCCAGGCTGGCCCATGGATCGCTCACGATTTGCGTAATTTTATCTCCTAGAGTGACGAGGAGATAAAATTCATGGCCCTGACGGAAGCCCAAGTAACACTCGAGGGCCTCGGTAAAAAAAATCAATCAGTATTTGCTGGAGAACATAAGGCTCCAGGGGAGGACACTGGAGAGTATAAAAGGGGCGCGGAAAAATCCAACACCGGGACCATGTGTCTCAGTATCTCCTCGATCTTCAAAAAAAGGACTCTCAGGGAACAACTGGATCCAATGAAGTGGAAGCGCCCCCGAGGAAATAAAGTCAGACTCCAGGCGTTTCGGAATCCGATGCCACAGAGACCTCTGCAAGTGGAGAAAGTGAGAGGAATATCTATCACGTGGCAATAAGAAATCTCTCTAGGATATGGAATTTAACATCACATAAGGTTTCCGACCTTGTCAGGATAGGCGTATCCGTTCTTACTGGAGGGATTTAAAGTCCTGATGAATTGAATAGGTTAGAAAGTTTTCCATGTTAAGAAAGCTTTAGTACCCAGAAAGTCTAGAGATGTCTCCGTCAATCCAAAGTTGGCGGGGTGGCGTAAAAGGCGGCGGAAGTACGTACCCACGCAGAAGCTTTTCAAGAAGAATATGGGTAGGGGCTAATCCTATTGGATGATCAGTTAAAGGCAAAAATGCCTGGATACAACCCAATGGAATCCTAATGAGAACCCATATTCTCTGGTGAAGCCTCCACTGAATCCCCTTCGGAGGAGATCAATGGGGCAAGAAGCGACCTTCGTTGGCTTGCAGATCCCGTGGAACCCATCGAGGTCGACCTAACATCCATTCGGCAAATTCAGCGCCCGGGATGTACGTCATAACACCTCGCTTGTGGCGTAGGGTACCTGCAAATATCTGAACATTGTTCCACAATACCGTGCTGTCACTGGGAGCCTTTCCATCTAACTCCAAACGAGCACAACGGTGTTTATCCCTCAAAAGATGGAGCCACAGTTCCAATGGACTTCAGACCGATTAGTATTACATCTGTGGCCGTACGCCAACTCAATAGAATCTTTGCAAAGCGCCGTGTATCAACTAGTCTAGTGTATGAGCGGAAACGATGCATGCAGGATGGATGCACTGAGAATACATCTATATTGGGGGCAATGGTAAACGATGCCATTTCCAATCTCCGAGAGTTGCATATCGCCTCCCTAGACGTGGCGAAGGTATACGATTCCGTGAGCAACGTCGCAGTGAAAGCGACTTTGCGAAGGGCCGGTCTGCATCCTTTTGTGGAGTATATCGTCCGCTCGCAATGGGATAGCAAAAAAGTGCTCGCGGTAAAAGGTCAAATATCCATCCCGATCAATCTCACTCAGGGGGTTAGACAGGGTTCAGACGGCCAGTGGTGAATGTATTCGTCAGTTACGGCCGTCCGATAAATGAACTTTGGACTGAACTTTTCACCTACTAGGGTGTTACGTGCTGGTGGGACATTGGAGGTCTAACTTGTTCGCATCGCGCCATTAGAGCCGCAGCAACACCTAAAATTCCTTAGGTGCTTCTTAGGCCCAATATTCCACTGGCTGACCTTGTCAGGAACAACCTTTAAGGTTCTAAGGGCCCTAGATAAACAACTAAGAGGTGCAACGCGTAAGTGGTTGACCCTCCGCACGATACTCCGATCGACTGCTTCCATGCGGTGCAGAGGGTGGTCTTGGTCTGCCGTTGTTTGAAAAGACAATCTCGTCTCCCTTTCCGTGCCGTACGTCTGAGAGGAGAGCGAATAGATGGGAGCATAACCCATCTGTTAAAGGCATATTGGAACGCCACCGAGACCGGCGCCCATGTGATCTAGATTTGTTTCAGGACGCATAAGGCGTATAATCGACGCACGATATAAGACGCATAATCCGTCGCAATGACGCGGTCGTCTGAACACTCCAAAATGGGTTGAAATAAATCAGGATGCCTGTGTCAGAACAGTTCCAATACCGACCTAAGGATTGGCTGAGAAAACCGGACTTGGTTGCATAGATCTTCCAGACTGGACCTCGTTGACACGATAAAATTATATGCAGGTCGTGTCGGAAGCTACTTCCATAGCCGACGCTCATGAGCGACAGGTGGGAAAGCTCAGCACCCAAGAGCTAAAAGATCTCATAGCTCAGGAGAATGTAACGAGGGATGCGGTTTAGGTACCATCTTGCACTATCTCTTGGAGGGGAGTGTGGTACAATAAATCCGCTGAACACCTAGTGGGTCTGGGATAAGGGCTACTTGAAGGCATTACCACCCGGGTGCGGCAATACTCTTACCTCAATTGCACACTATGAAACGAAATGACGAACAACTGCCATGTTCTATAAGAGTGAGTTAAAAAAGGCATTGGTTGAAAAAACATCTCTGGCAAACTTGGGTAACTCGCTCCCATAAACATAGGAAATCGAAAGCGAACAATAAAGCCATCGCTGTCAAACATCGGATGAAACCTCGACCGGGGGAATGGTTTTAGTGGGCATTTCCCAGTGGTCACATTGAGACGAGCGTCACACTGCCTAGGTCATTCTCCAAGCGTGCGGAAACGCAGTTCCACACCGCATCAAAAACAGGTAATACCATGGAACCTCCTCGTGGTGAGTCAGAAACGTCAAAGCCCATCGGACGGTGAAGCGAGACAAACTGAGGCGGCTAAATCCAGGGTCATCCCAGGTGGGGTCTGCGGGCCTGTCGGCAGTATTAGACTGACTCCCTCAATAGTATCTGGCTCACTTGTGATGAGCGGTGAGATGGTGCACTAATTCCCCTAATCTCCTTTCCTCCTCTTGGAATCAGAAACGGTTGCTTCCTTGACGAGGTTCACTTTTGCTGCTCGCCGATGGAGTGAACTGCTAAATTGGGGGCAGGCTACAGTGCGCCCGGGTTACTTTCCCCGACGCATATTTTTTGTTGGGTTTCGACACACAGAGACTAAGCTAGGTCCTGTCCTTCTCCTTTGGCGGACCTAGGCCTATAACTCCTGGGGAGAAAGCGCGTGGGGACCAAGAAAAAGCATTGCCTCAACTCAAGCATGTCTCCATATCCGAGACAACTGTGCTTACTGTGACGTTTCTTTTACTACAAAAACTGTCCTTGGTGTTCACAATAGGCGCAAAACCTAAATCTGCCTGACCATAATATATAACTGTCAGGAAGAATGGCTCCGGTGGGAAGCCGATGAGCTGCTGCTCCTTTCGGAAGTGGAGAACTATCGACCGCGATGCAGTTTTAAATTCAAATCTCGCCCAAGAATTCCCTGAGTGGACATTGGAACGAATCAAAAAAAGCTGAAGAAGCTCGAATATAAGGTGTTCTTACAGAAGCTCACATCTGGAGCTCCATCTCCTCCCAAAACTGGCGAACAGAAGGCGACGTCCTTTCCATGTCTATCCACTAGAGAAATGGCCGATACGCCTCCTCGCAACTATAAAAGAACGATGGCCCTTTGGCCCAAAAAGTGGTCTTTATCACCCAATTGGCTCTTAACGGTCAGGACTGCCGGAGCCAAGTCTCTGGGATTGGGTTGAAGCGGCCGTTCCGAGCACAAAGCTAATGAGATACTTATTACCATCAGCACAAATTCCCCCGGGGATAGCGCGGAAAACGGAAGACGACATATATATGCCAAAGTTAAGAATTTGTGGCGAAAAAATCCAGGGGCATTTGCCCGGCGCGTAATTCATGGAAACCCTAATATACCAGAATCTTTCTATTCTCGGGAGAGGCTTCGGTTCTGGGGTGTCCTGATGGACACGGTAGGCACCGGTACTAATCACCGAGTTACCGATTCGGTAACCATCCACCGCGAGGGGAAACAATTTTATCACTCCTCGATAAGCCCATTTTAATTTAGGAGGTGAAGGAAAACCATCCGAGACATGATTCTGCCCAGGACTGGACGGTAGAACGCTGAGAGAATTGAAGAAACTAACATTATCTGCGCGCCACCCTGTATATCTAATTGCTGAAATCCCTAGTAATCTGGCTCTTATCCGGACAATCCTCATTCCGAAGTCTTTGGAACCAGAAGACTTCAGACCGCTCATCAGTAGCGTCTGTAGTCCTTCGACAGTTAAACAAGATATTGAGCAAGTGTTCACTTGATACAACAATGGAAACGACCGTTCAGAGGGTTTTTAGCCCTGTGGGTGGCGTCTGTGATAACGTGGCGGCACTTTACACCCTTCACCTGGATGCCCGTAAGACTCGGGCCCAGATCCAACTGGGGTGCCTTAGGTATTCGACACGGTGCAAATGTGGGCGTGGTACGTGTGTGCCGGAATAGCGAATATTGCCCACGGCCATATACAACGACTATGAGGAAACCAGCAAGAGAATCGGGTGGCAGGAAAAGTGTGGTGTGTCGGGGTAACTCCCTCCTTTTCAGCAACGAGGGGACAGGTCCTCCAAGTGACCGGTCATACCTTAAGTATTAAAGGTATCTGAAGTATGTGAAGGAGTAGCAGGGAGGTACAGGGGGACAACCCCTGGATGCGGTGGGTTGCCAGCTCGCCGAGATCTTAAATTCCTCAGTTCCAAATAATCGAAAGCGATTTGGGCTCCAACCGCCAGTCCGAGACTCTGCCGGCACTGAGGTCACAAACCAGAGTGGAGAGAAGAAAGATCTCACCAACTCTTTTGATGTGGTTTCAAGTGTTCAATATTTATGCCCAGACGGCCAACCACCGCGTTCTTTTCGGTCGATGACCGGATTGGGCGTTCACCGTAGACAGTAACACCCTGACGTGGTCAATCAGAACAGTGTGATTTGAACAATGTCATGGCCAGAAACGGAAACGGGAGTGAAGCGATGCAATATCTGGCCCTAACAGTGGCCCAAATATTATCCAAGGTCCATGTAGTTAACGTCAATACTTGCAGGACTAGTTGAATAAAGTGGAACTACTGGGCGAATCCCTGGAAAAATTAAAGGCTTCGAAAGAAAAGGGAGTACCGAGATCGTGTCTTGGTTACTTCGTGAACTTCAGGACAAGGATCATCAAAAAATACCTAGATCCGTAGTAGAAGACGCGACCCCCAGCAAATATCAAAGCCTGACACTCCACAGGTTTCAGATTCTGCTGTCACCGACACCCCTGCAATTGCAGTAAAAGCCAGGAATATCTGTCATGTGGAATGTTTTGAAATTGCTAATCTCCTGAAGATATGGAAGGTAACTTTCAAGGCGAATGATTTGATATGGGTAGCCGAAGCCGCACTTAGTGGAGATATACAAGAATTCTTAAGAGCTGGATTGGTTGGACAGTTTTCACCATCCTACTGAGGAATATTCCAATGGTAATTTATCCATGAAATCTCCCACCCCATTGTACTCCACCTTTTTCCGATACGACTCGTTCGAATGTAGGTTGTTCGACAAGGACACGGTTATTCGAAGAAATTGTTCAGCTCCTGGGGCCCGCAATCGTAAACCAATTCTGCTTCACCTCCACGATGAACTATTTCCCCTTTCAGTAAAACCGATGGTTTCGCATGTATTATCGCACCTACGGATGCGCAGGCCTTGTTTCCGGAAATACTCTTAGAGCACATTGTCCGCTGATTCGGATAAGTCAGCCCGGCATCTGGGGTCTGTACCACCAGCCCTCGGTCCCCTCGTGGATACTACCTTGGCCAGCAAATTTTCTTTGACTCGCAATGTGGCAAAGTGACGATAAACCCCTGCCACCTCACCTGGTGACACTGAAGATGGTCTCCACCATCTGTAGAATGATGCAAATTATCACCAAAAACTTACTCGCCGCCTCCTTCGAGTGAGATTCGTCTCCAGTGGGCAAGATAAGTGGCCATAACAGCTGACGCTGAATCAAGCGCGATCCATTACGCCCGCCGGCAACCAAAACTCGAACGGCCTAGACGTTCCATCTGCCAGGATTTCAGGGTTTTGAATACCCCCGTGCCGTATGGAGGCATGAAGTAGCTCTCCGTGACATCACAAGCCAAGTGGAGCCAACGGCGAGCAGCCGCTCTCAACAACCGATGCGAGGTAAATATTCCCCTGAAAGCATTACCCAGGACGAAAAGATGGCAAAGCTCAAGAATATTTAGCCGCTCATGCGGCTTCAGTGGAATTTTAGTAACTGTCAATGAGTTGAAGTATTGTCCGCATTAATACGTTCCTTCCCCAGGCGATTCGCCTTCGACGGGTGGTCCATGGCCCAGGGAAACAAAAACTGATTTCATATTACCCTTTTCTAAATCCTTCAACACAGTTACATCACATTAAGCGTATTCCCCGCTAATCCGGGTGTTAATTGAACATGAGTACAGCCCGACCAAGTAATACGGAGGTATACCTACGGCTAGCGTAACTTCAAAAGCGGCGGAGAGACGGTGGGATCTAGGATCGTGTAGAATGTCGTAGTCAAAATATGATGATATATACAGTTGCCGTCGGCGTACATTTGCGTCTCGTACGAGACATGAAAGTATGACGGCAACTCCCTTCAAGTGGCCCGTACGCTTTCTATCGTCCACCCGGCAGGGGGTGTGGCCTCCTCGCCACGATTTTATGGTGGTGCCGAAGTATTACCGAGGCAATAGATGTTAGTCGGTTATCGCTCGGCTGAGCAGCGCTTCGAGCCTATCGAATTGATAATATACTGAGCCAGGTCGCCACGTATTTCCCGTATACACAAACTGTTGAAGAAGTTGCGCTATAGAGCGACAAGACCTAACTCCTTTCACCAAAGCTTCTCCCTTTCCACCGAAATTATACCATCCTATCATGAGCATATGCTCTGGATACGTACACATCAATACCTGTTTGTCATGAACCTTTCCCGTTTGTGATTTGACTTAGCCGTCAGAAGCAACCCATGATGCTTCATTCGACAGTTTTACTAACATCCCCGAAATTCGCCAGAGCGCGTGCGTCTCATGCGAGACTAGAGGACCCTCCGCTTCAACTTATGATTTTTTCAGACCCAGTGATACTAACGTGGGGGTTGACAGCCCTCAGGTAAATCTGAGCGCCCCTGAAATTAGTCACATTCTCCCTACTTTCTTACTGAGTACGATAGGGTTCAGCGGTACCGAAACTCAAACACGATCAGGTGCCAGATTATTAAGCAGCTAAGGTTGTCACCCCGAGGGTTTGGCACTTGAGTTACACTTACACATGATGAATTTTTACCGCGAACAGAAATATTAAATATTTCGATTTACTTAATACTAGACAAATAGTGAAAGATTTTAATTGTATGCAAGGTATAAATAAAACACAAGAACACACAAATTTCATAATTACATAAAAGAAACCTTCCAGAGTATACAGGTATGTGGTTAGTTGACATCAATTACACAACAAGAGAAGGAAATATTAAACATTACAAAACAGGATTAAATTATAACAATACCATAAACTTTGATCACAGATTGATTTAAAGAATTCTGCATGTCCGGGTTTTCACCGCGTTGTTGTTTGAAGCCGACAAAAGTTTCACCGAAGTTTCATCCGGCGTCTTCAGGTCGAAGATGAGGATTCAGATTTTGGCCACAGATTTGGTTCGTCGTCGACCTCTTCTCTGCCCTCCACGAACATCTTGTGCCACCAAAAAATCATGTTACTGGACATGGCCGACTCCCCAAAAGCCTGGTTAATCATACCGCCAGTTTCGGTACACGATTTCCCAAGCTTTACCGCAAATTTGATGGAATAACGCTCCTCCAAAAACTTCAGCATCGCGTTCCGTGACGTGGGTTGAGCATGGAGGTTCGCGTTAACAGAGCTCCTCACTACACCACAGCTCAGAGCCGACTCCCTTTTTCAGCGTTGCTTGCCACCATACCCCCCTCCAATCGCAGCCCTTCAGAGCGGTGCTGGGCACGCCTGGAGCGGCGGGAAAAAATCAGTACAATTATTTTCCGGACGAACCATGTATGACCCAATTAGTAATCGGCATTTCTCTTTTGCTAAATATAACCAACTGTTTTACATAGCTATCTAGGAGTTAGTCGTGTTGATTTTAGTTAACATAACTTGGCTCACAGAGTTCTATTCCACAACTACTGCTGGGCCAGTACAGATGACAGATTTCTTAGTTATTCCAACACACATTTACTAAACTGTAGTCAGTCCAAACCAATTGTTGTCTTTCATAGATAAATAAGAAACTATCACACATTATCCCCTAAACCAGAACATTTTTTTCTTGAAATATAGCAAAAATAAGCAAAAAAGCACACCACTCTATCCATAAGCAGGTATATGGTTCCATTATACTCATTGACTAGTTTAGGATCCAGGGTCCACTATTCTTAAGGAGTTTTCTTTACAACCAAAAATCATAATGGGCTAGACAATACCACCTAAACTAGAAATTTTTTCTTAATAATTAGCATAAATAAGAAGCACTAATTTTGCCACTTAAAAGGTATAACCTAATGCCAATTCCCTAGTTCAAGATCCACGGCCCTGTAAATGTGAATGTGACAGTACTGAAATTGTCATACGATGAGTTACTTTTCAAGTTAATTCTACTATCTACTGCAAATTATCTCAAAAAATACTGTCTCACAAACGCACATTCAAGAATTGTTTTACTGAAATTAACCATTCTATATCAATTAGTTTCAGCACTCATTACTTACAGTTTGATTTGTTTTTATTTAGGCACAATTTTCTGTCGTTTCCTCTTTTTTATGCTTTCTTCTGGTCCTTCACAGCTATCCCCGTTCTTCTGGTGAAGACTGGAGCTGTAAAAAAGGTATTTGATGGAAAGGTTACAGAAGGTATGTAAGGAGAACATTATTTGCTATGATTATCAGTGCTCATTAGTATACTGTGCTTTTAATGTATCTGCAAATCATTCCACATCACTGGAAGAGGTTACTTGCTAGATAATTTGCTTTGTGCTACAAGTAAAGAGCATGAAGATATATCTCCTGGAGGTATTGAAGAAACTGCTCATCCTTTCCAGTACTACATATGAGGCTACACCCCCAACCTACCGAAAATGGGTTATTTTTCCTACCATTTTGGATAATGTTTTACTGTAATGGACTCAGTAGCTAAGTACACAATTTTAGGAGAATGTAATCGACTATTTCAGTCAAGCATACATAATCTTACCTAACCCATTACATCCCCCACTTTTTCAGTTGGATGGAATGCACCTCAGTATATTTCTTAAGTGCTGCCTCTCTTTTTCTATTTTAGATGGCACTCACAATATCTTTCCCACCACATTTTGTCTCGTATTTAATCAGATGGACGGAATGTACCTCAGCACCCATGGGAATTGGTTAATATAGGTACAACTCTTCATGCAAGGAAACGTGGTCAACGTAGGTACCTGAGGAAACTGAAAAAAAATTATTGGCTGTCTCGAAACAATGTGCCCTAAAAATTAACATTTTCTTGCAGGGAGCGTACAATGAAAAGGCTAATCAATCGGCTCTCTGCCATACCTTGTCATGGATTATTCAAAAGCATCCTTGTAGAACATAATATACACCACCAAGCCAAATGTTCATAATCTGAAGTGGAGGCAGTTTTATCAATGGAACAACTTTGATACCAATTGGAATACAATTCACACATGACCAACAACGTACTCCCAGAGATTTAACCCAAATCCCACAATGGACATACTTGGTTCACTTTTCAGAGGTATTCTTTTATATTTGTTTTGATTTTATTCTGTTACTCATTGACATCAATAACTTCTTCAGTTCTCACAATTTTTGCTATTAGATTTAAGAAATAACATGAATTAACCCCCTCTCTTTGCCATGCAGCATTTTTATTACTCTATTTTACTTAGATGTATTTTTTGCTCACTAAAGGTAATCCATAATGAAAACTTTGTTGCAATTTTCCACAGTTAAAACTTTATTGCCGACCATGGTTTCGATACACTGTATCATCTTCAGGTGAGGGAGAGTACAGGGAGAAAGGATATATATACCAAGGAGGGGTGGCAGGGGAGGAGGGAGCGGGTGGGAAGGGGGGGGTGGGGTTTTGTCATACAAAGAAAGGCAGGAAAAACCAATGGAACCCCCCGAAGTACGGGCAGCTCACTCTTCGGGGGGGGGGGGAGGGAGGTGTCGCCATAATGGTCACTGAGGGAAGTTAATAGACAAAAGTGGGGAGGGGCAAGAGAGGAACTGAATGTCGTTAAGTAGCTCTATCTTCTGGTTTCTCCAAGTGCCAATGTAATGCGACTTATGTGGGACAGACTGGACGAAATTTCGCCACACGCATCAATGAGCATCGGAAATGTTATGCGTTAGGCAGCACCACATCCATCTTTGCCACCCACCTCTTGGAGAAGAACCATTCCCCGGATTTTGAATTTAAGCCGTTGCATAAATTCGAAAAGAGCAAGAAATTGGACGCTCTCGAGAGTTTAGAGATTATCCAACGGAGAAACCAGAAGATAGAGCTACTTAACGACATTCAGTTCCTCTCTTGCCCCTCCCCACTTTTGTCTATTAACTTCCCTCAGTGACCATTATGGCGACACCTCCCTCCCCCCCCCCCGAAGAGTGAGCTGCCCGTACTTCGGGGGGTTCCATTGGTTTTTCCTGCCTTTCTTTGTATGACAAAACCCCACCCCCCCCTTCCCACCCGCTCCCTCCTCCCCTGCCACCCCTCCTTGGTATATATATCCTTTCTCCCTGTACTCTCCCTCACCTGAAGATGATACAGTGTATCGAAACCATGGTCGGCAATAAAGTTTTAACTGTGGAAAATTGCAACAAAGTTTTCATTGTCTCGATTCCACAATATCACGCCTGATTCTTCACTTTTCGTACGTAACGCTAGCATGGCAATACAGGCTAAGTTATACCTCAAACTATTCATCAAGTACCGCATTGCTTCTCTTAATATCTACTTCAATAGTAAGTGCTTAAAACTTGGAGTCACCCCGAAATATGTGTCCATCAAGACAACCTGTACTTCGGCAGCCGCTCAACATGCAGTCTCTGTGGGGAAAAAACTGTGGGTCCAGAAGGAGCTGAAAGGATGGTATTGCAAACGTGATTCCATGTCCCATTATCTCTATCTTCTTCACGCGGAATTGTGCTCCAAACTTCACCCTGCTGAATTCCAGGTGTTCAATGAGAGGGTGAGATCCCTCACTTCAGACATCACGGAGAAAAAACGTGTAGTGATAAACCAAAAATTGATACGTCTCTCGAGTATTAACAGTGGCCCCTCGCCTAAGAAAACACCTCCTAAAACTGTCTGTGACCACAACTTTGCCCCTAGAGTGGTTAATTTATCCTCCTGTGATCTTCCCTCCTCCGCTCTTCTGCTTTTGAACAAGGGTCTGAAATTTTCCCCGCCCCTCCCCATGTCCTCAAATCTCTATAAAAACTTGTCAGCGGATTGTGAAGTTGCACTAGTGGACCAACCAAGGGGGTTGAAACAGTTGGCCGCCAATATCATAGCAGCGGACATGAGGAGGACCTCTTCTTGTGGCTTTCACAACACAACGGATGGTGCCACCATGAAGAAACTTCGACATATGGTAGTGGAGAAGGGGCTTTCCATAAGCAGAGCTGATAAAGGTAATTGCGTAGTGATTTTGGACAAGACGGACTACGTTAAAAAGTGCTGTGATTTCATTTCCAACAATGAGTTCGATATCCTGCTTAAGGATCCTACATCTTCTTACCAGAAAATTATTAAAAACGCTGTGGCATCGTGTGTGTACCTTTTCAGGGATATAGAAAAATTCTTCCTTAATAACATGAATCCATTGCCCCCAAGAATGTATGGCTTACCCAAACTCCATAAGAAAGATGTTCCAATTAGACCAGTTGTATCTAGCATTAATGCTCCGGCACACAAGTTAGCCTTCAAACTTAATACAATTTTCCGCCAATTGTCAAATTTCAGCCCCAAGTATGCTATCAAAAATTCTGTGGACTTGACGGAACGCCTTAAAACTATAACGTTACCTCCGAACTCCAAATTAGTGTCCTTCGACGTATGCAGCTTATTTACTTCTATCCCGACCCAGGAAGCCTTAGAACACGCCAAGAACATACTGTGCAAGGCCGGAGCCAACCAACTCCTCATCCAAGAAATTTCTATGCTTCTCAACATATGTGTGGAACAAAATTACTTCCTTTTCAATGGTACATACTATAAGCAAAAAAACGGTCTTGCCATGGGCTCTCCTCTCTCTCCCCTGTTAGCCGAAGTCTTTATGGACTTTTTTGAAGAAAAGCTGTTTGATTCCAACGAAAAACTTATTAAGAACATCGTCTATTGGTATAGGTATGTGGACGACATACTATGTTGTTGGTGTGGTAGTGAAAGGCAGTTGAGCCAATTTGTGCAGTTCTTAAACAACAGGCATAATTCTATTAATTTCACTATGGAAATGGGAGTGAACCAGTCAATAAATTTCTTGGACCTCGGGATTGAAATCAAAGGAAGCCAACATGTCTTTTCCATCTATAGGAAACCCACGTATACGGACCTAGTGATTCCTTCTGATTCTTGCCATCCCATTTCCCATAAGCTGGCAAGCTTCCACTGCATGCTTCACAGATTAATTAGCATTCCAATGCCTAAAACTTCCTTTGACCGAGAACTCACCACCATCAAGTTCATTGCAGAGAGGAATGGCTACAACGACGACCTCATTGATTCCCTATTAGGGAAAAAACTGAGAAAAAGTGCCGTCGAGCTCCACACAACACTCCTGCCATACTCCAACCCCTCACGTAAATGGTGCAAAATCCCCTTCTCAAACTCTTTGTCCTATAGAATTGCCAACATTCTACCTAAGGATAAATTCCGTGTTTCATTTTACACCCCATTTTCCATATCCAAAGCACTCTGCTTAAACAAAGATAAATTCGACGTCGAAAAACAGTGTGGTGTTTATGAATTAAAGTGCCAATGTAATGCGACTTATGTGGGACAGACTGGACGAAATTTCGCCACACGCATCAATGAGCATCGGAAATGTTATGCGTTAGGCAGCACCACATCCATCTTTGCCACCCACCTCTTGGAGAAGAACCATTCCCCGGATTTTGAATTTAAGCCGTTGCATAAATTCGAAAAGAGCAAGAAATTGGACGCTCTCGAGAGTTTAGAGATTATCCAACGGAGAAACCAGAAGATAGAGCTACTTAACGACATTCAGTTCCTCTCTTGCCCCTCCCCACTTTTGTCTATTAACTTCCCTCAGTGACCATTATGGCGACACCTCCCTCCCCCCCCCCCCGAAGAGTGAGCTGCCCGTACTTCGGGGGGTTCCATTGGTTTTTCCTGCCTTTCTTTGTATGACAAAACCCCACCCCCCCCTTCCCACCCGCTCCCTCCTCCCCTGCCACCCCTCCTTGGTATATATATCCTTTCTCCCTGTACTCTCCCTCACCTGAAGATGATACAGTGTATCGAAACCATGGTCGGCAATAAAGTTTTAACTGTGGAAAATTGCAACAAAGTTTTCATTATGTCTCGATTCCACAATATCACGCCTGATTCTTCACTTTTCGAAAGGTAATCCACTTCAAGAAATTTCGGAATCATTTAAAATGCCTGGCATAATCCATATCCGTGCTGCCCAATGGATCAAATCTCTCCCAAAGGTCCTCTACTATTCAATTTACCAGACAATTAACTTTAGCGGCCTTGCAGGGTTTCCTTTGTGCAGGAGAAATTTGTAAAAAAAAACTTGCTTTGCTAGAGAGAAGACATGGGGTTTGATAGCTTTCAAAAATAATCCGCACACAAATATACATTATAATCCAGAATCTTGTTTCTCATGATTCAGAACCATCTATCCATGCTTGCATAACATATCATGTCCCAAAGAAAGTTATTTCCCCTCTGCCTATAAAAATGTTCCTCCAAAGAGGCAGAATTGGTATGAAATGCTTTAGGAAGGCACACAATAATATAAGACTGCAAAAGGGATTTGGTTCCCCAGGTTTAGTATTTCCTGTAACAAGTAAAAATGAGAAAAAAGGTCTACTATTATGTTTCCACACCTTTGAGAGCTCAGAGTCCTATTCTGCGGCAAGGCTGAACGTCCCTCACACCTACTCCAAGGGGTTCAGTCCAACTCTGACCAATAAGAGCAGTGCAGAAAATTCAATTGCATTACTTTTGGAAGGCACCCTGCATCCTAATGCATAGCAGTAGATTTATAGAGATCTTTTCACCATCTAGCATTATTTAGATGTATCTGATTTTGAATGCAGTGAGTGACTAGAAATTTATACGTCCTTACACAGTATGTTCCCGATTTAAAAGGTTGTTACATGAAAAGATTTGCTGCAAGTTACTGTCATTCCAAGGTATAAGTAGATATTACATTCCCTGGTGTTGGCACTCTGCACATGGTTCATAAGGACAACTTTATGAGATGATTACTTAGGTAGAATATTATATTTGTATAGAAAGAGAAATGAGAGTATATGCAGATTCAGTCTATTCTCAAGTTTCAGCCACTTAACTGTACAACAGCTTTCAGAGACACTTCACTCATTGTGACCACAGATAAATGGTACCCAAGAATTTTGAGTTTGATGTTATTTTAAATTAAGTTCTTGTACAAGACTTATTTAACTGTAACACGGTAGTCAAGTGTGATAGTATAAGAGCATTGATAAGCTGCTTGCACAAAGAGAAAGATATAATATTTTTAAGTTTCTTTTGAGAGTGAAGAGAACATAATATAGCTTTGTAGATTTTATTTGCATGAAATATCCACATTAGTGTTATGTTAAAAATAACCACACGATTAAACACCATTTTATGGAGGGGTAGAGAAGAGTCCAGAATTTTTATGTGTCTGGGGTGCAGTCAAGTTGATTTGGGACAGGAGCTTGGCATTTCCAATGATAAGTGACCAGTTCTTGTTAACCTTTTGCACTCGCATGTCAAGTGTGACTCGGAATGGTTAGCAGCGGCAGCAGCTCGTATGTCAATCCACACTTGACAGAGTTTCACCATAAGGGGAATTGGGATTTTTGTCGATATTTTCCAATAACTTTACTTGTAATCATCTGCATGAAATGACAAGTAAAGTAAGGCTTCATTTAGCATGGCTTGTTTTGTAAATGAATAGTATTGCCCTTAATGTCGTCGTTGACAAATACTGTCTCCAAAGGATGGCAACACGTACGCATATGTTTGTTGTTACCTCTTTGCTGTGTTGTAAGTTCTTTTTCATTTGCAATGCTTGCCCTTCATTACTTGGAAGTTAGCTAGATGTAAAGCAATGCCTTTGAGAGATGATCTGTTTCTGAAAAAAAGATCGCCAGAGTGTTAAGTTAACTCAGTCAGGTGTTCCGTGGTTCATTGCGCTCTAGTTTGGATACTTTCATTTCCTTTTCTTACTATTATCAGCTGTCTCATCAAACGTTTTTTTTCTATCAATTGCATAATCAGGAATCTTGAGTAGGAAGGTGTTAATTCATATATATATTGTACAAACAATGCCAACAAAGAAAACATGAAAAACCGATCTCGCAGGTGAAATTTATTACAAGACTAGTACACGATCTCTTTGGAGAATTCCGAGATGTGTCACTAACATCCAGGGTTAGATTACCACCCACAAACAGAGCACTGTTTAGATGGGAATCACACCTCAACTTAAAAAATATCATACAAATTTTGTGGTTTGCTCTAATGGAAAAATCAAAGGCAGAAGAAGAGAGACGATATATATCTGTGAGACATGTCAAGGTAACCCAGGTCTTTATGTTGCTGAATCCTTCCAAAAATATCATACCATGAAAAATTATAGTTTAAATTATGGTTTATCAATATTTTTATCAATAATTATGTAAAAAGATCCAATTAAATTAGTTTGTATGAAAAAAAAACTCTTTCATTTTTCAGTTTTTCATTCTCGTGCCCTGCTTAGTAAATAGGGGGTATTTAAAAAATTTAATCCCGTGTAGACCGAGGAAAAAGGTACCCAAGTGCAAAGGGTTAAGATTAATATTGAGGAAATCTTGATACTCAAAGTAAAGAGTGCATCTAGATCAGAGTTTATATTAGCAATGGCATTGGCGAGATTTATGGTGTTAGAATAAAGATAACTTTGCTGAACGTCAATGCATAGGCAACATTTTCAGTGTTAGCAGTTGGGAGTGTAGGTTTGTTAATATAAAGGGAGAACAGTAGGGGTTCAAGCGTGGATCCTTGAGGTACGCCACAAGACACTTCCATCCACTAGGAAGAAGAATTGGATATTACTTCTTGGCCATGTTTGTTGAGGTATGACGAGCCAAGATATGGCAAAAGAGAAATTCATGAGTTTTGTAAGTAATATGATTTTGTCAACTGAGTCAAAAGCTTTGCTGAAGTCAAGTAGGCCCAGGGCTAAAATTACTTTTATGCCAGTTGCAAATTTAATAGTCTGTGACTGATTAGTGCTGTTTGACTTAAAAGCCAGATTGGAAAAGATTGAGTATTGTCATTTTTTCAAAAATAGGAAATCTACTAATGATATTGAGAAATATTTATTTATGGTATATTAGGCAGGATACTAATCAGTTGGTCCTCCCGCTGGTAGTGGGATAGAGAATACTCCCACAGTACCCCTGCTTGTCATAAGAGGTGACTATAAGGGTGGGAAGAAAACCCCGAAAACAAACCCCCACACAGCAAGGGATGCATCCAGACAGTGCTGTGCATCCACTGTCAGTGTGCAGGCATACCAACTTGGGCTGCGAACCGCCCATGTGTTTGCCTTGCCTGGAGACCCGTTGGGGAGATATGGGGATTCTGGAAGGTGAGCTCTCTGGTTCCCAGCAGGGTTTTGGATGCTCTGTATGGACTGGCAGCGATACCCCTCTTTGACCCAGATTTCATTTGAACAGGAGGCTGGGAGCTAGCCACTCTTGGTCAATTGGCTTCCGCCACTTTTTTGCTCCGGTGGAGAGAGCCGAGGTTGTGGGGTTCTGCGCAGGGAGGTCTGAGGGGTAGGGGTTTTGGTGTGCTGTTAAATCGAAGAGCCACCTCAAAACAGACAACCACTCCTGAAGTGCTATAATCCTCGAGCTAGCCCTGGCAACTGCTCTGGTTCAACGGAGCGGCGTCCCGAAAGTGTGGCTCCATGGTGGGTGGGGAGGCTGAGGAAAAGATCATTATTATGGAGGAGAAAAGTTTTCCAGAAGTTCCCATCCGGACACAGGTGGGGGAGATCTTTTATGCCACATGTACCCGGTAATTAATTATGTCTTGCGCTACGGAAGTTGAGACTTTGAAAACAGTGCCACCCTTTCCAATCAGAAGAGCTCTCAAGCATTGTTCCAGGAGATTCCAGGAGTGTCAAAAAACTTAGAGATGGTACATTACTCATCGAGACTGCCAATGACCAACGGAGCAGTAAGCTACTGGCAATAGGGAAGCTCCATGACATCCCCATAAAGGTGCAGCTGCACCGCACCCAGAATACCTGTCGCGGGGTGATAAGCCATTAAGACCTTTTGTATGTGGAGGTCAACGAAATTAACAAGGAAATGTTCTCTCAGGGAGTGGTAGATTTTCGTGGACTTACCAGGATGTGCAATGGTGAGACAATATATACACCATCAGTCATCGTGA
This sequence comes from Hetaerina titia, assembly GCA_037158775.1. Classification (NCBI taxonomy): domain Eukaryota; kingdom Metazoa; phylum Arthropoda; class Insecta; order Odonata; family Calopterygidae; genus Hetaerina; species Hetaerina titia. The sequence continues at coordinate 23,652 of JAVFHJ010000032.1, forward strand.
TGTTCGCATCAATAGCCTCCCCAAGAAGGTGTTTGTGGGCTACGAATAGGTCCCAGTGAGGTCATTCATGCCCAACCCCGTGCGATGCTTCCACGGCCAACACTTCAGCCATGTCACGTCACATTGCGAGGGCAAGGCCATCTAGCCACACTGTGGCAAGGAGTTGCACGAGGATAAAGAGTGCTCCTCGGGACCTCTTTGCATCAATTGCAAGTGGGCACACCCAGTGAACTCCCGTGATTGTCTGAAGATGCAGGAGGAAAGTCTTGGAGATATTATTATTAGGTAATCTACCGGTTAAGGAAAGTTTTTGGATGGACACAACTATCAAATAAACATTTTGTAACACAAAAAAAACCCAATCCAGCAACCTAATCTACATCAGGTCCCTCTTCATCTCTGCGTACTTCCTTCCTCCCTCCATCCCGTCCAATATCCCTATCCTGTTCCTGCCCTTTCCTAGCTTGCCCAACATTCTCTGCTCTATTACCTTCTTCAACATTCCACTACGGCTAAATAGGCCTTTCATCCATTTTTCCTACCACCATAGGATTTCTCTCTACAAACCTCTATCCGCACCCACTATCTCCAGTACTTCCTCATTTGTTTTCCTTTTGGTCCATTTCACCTTCTCCATTCTCCTCCACACCCACATTTCAAAAGCCTCCAATCTACGTCTATCCTTGTGCTTCAATGGGTACGTTTCCACGCCGTACATAGCTACGCTCCATTCAAAGGTTTTACGAGTCTTTTCTTAACCTCCCTACACAACATCCCCGTCATCAACTCCCTCCTTGAGAAAGCCTCCTTGCCTAGCGCAATTCTTCTACTTACGTCCGAACTACTTTGACCGTATTGGTCCAAAACACTTCCGAGATGTGTAAACTGCTCTACCTGCTCTATTTTTTCCACGCCAATTTTAATATTTAGCTTAGCCTTTTTCTTTCTGGAAAATCGCATAACCTTTGTTTTATTAATATTGATTCTCACCCCATATTTATCGCACTGAACCTACAATTCACTCAGCAATGCTTGCAACCCCTTGGCTGACTTAGCAACTAATGCTTTCTTGGAGATTCAGACCCTGGAAAAAATTCTGTACATGGAAGCGAGAAGAAAATACAGGGTGCTCATCACCCCAACTTTCTCCCAGTCCTTCTTCTCTATCGTGTCAATCCCCAAACAAAAGTGTACCATCTCCACCCAAATTGACGTTCCTAAAGATACCGATACAGACTTGATCAGATGTCATCTTGATGTTTATTTCAGTGCGGGTCCAACACCAGCAGAATACAACGTGCCCTTCTTGCTCGGGGAACTTCAAAGACTCCCAAAACCCCTAACCAGGAGTGGACCAAACACACAATGCTTTTCTCCCAAATAAGCATTGGGGCAGGTCCTCAATACCTTCAACCAGTTGTGGATTCAGGGTAATTCCTAATTTCCTGGCAGGAGTCAGTAGTTGTTACCCATTCCAAAACAGGGCAAGAATTAAAATGAACCTAATAGCTATCATCCCATCTCTTTCACCAGTTGCCTGTGCAAGACGATGGAAAAAACGGGTAATCGATGTCTTGTTTGGTGCTTGTAGGGATGACACCTTCTCTCAGACACTCAGTGCAGCTTTTGCCGGGAGAGGCCCAAGACAAACCATCTGGTGCGCACTGACAATTTCATCCAGGAAGCATCGATAGCATTTTTCTACTATGCCAACACGTCGTAGCAGTTTTCATCAACCTGGAATAGGCCTACGATAGTGTCTGATGAAAAAAACTTTAAACACTTTGCACAAGTGAGGATTTAGAGGCAATATGGCCATGCGTATAAAAATCTTTTTAACAAATCGCACATTTAGAGTGAGGATGGGTAAGTATTTATCCCGATCCTACACCCAGGAGAACGGGATACCTCAGGGATCAGTGCTGAGCATGACTTTGTTTGCCATCACAATTAACGACATCACGTAATGCGTCAATGCCCCTGTGATAGCAACGCTCTTTGTGGATGATCTAGCCATATTTTGCCAGTCGACAACACTGGCAAATGCCTTCAGGCAAGCTCAGGTGACCCTAAATAAACTGGCCGAGTGGTTGCGAAGTAATGGATTTCGTTTCTGCACAGAGAAAACGAAATGGGTCCATTTCCACTGTCTTCATGGACAGCTCATACCACCAACTTTGAACCACCTGGGCCAGAATCTCCCATTTGTAGAATCTATCCGCTTCCTTGACACGACCCTCGACCAAAAGCTAAACTGGTGGGAGCGTACACCGGTACTGCATGAGAGGTGTCGCCAAACCTTCAACGGTTTAAGGTTTTTAACCCACTCCACATGGCAAGAACTACTGTGCTTTTATTGTACCGAGGCCTGGACCGGTCAAAAGTGGACTATGGTTCTATAATACCTTTTTAATTAATTTATCTTTTATATTATTCACTTTAACATTAATTACAGGTACAGTAGTCTCAATTAGAGCCAATTCATGGATACTAATATGGATAGGGTTGGAACTAAATTTAATATCATTTATCCCAATAATAAATAAAAATAATACTCCTTATGAAAGTGAATCATCTATAAAGTACTTTCTAGTACAAGCACTAGCATCCATTATTCTACTGGTATCAATTTTAATATCAAACTTTTTTGAAGAAAGAACCTACGTAACGGATTTACTACTATTTTGTGCAGTTTTAATAAAAATAGGGGCATCCCCTTTTCACTTATGATTACCAGGGGTAATGCAAGGAATAACTTGAATAAACTGTTTTATCATCATAACATGACAAAAAATTGCTCCAATGGTAATCCTAGGCTACCAATTAATTAACAATTAATTAATTATTATTACTGTAATTCTAAGAACTCTTGTAGGCTCTATTGGAGGCCTTAGCCAAACCTCCGTACATAAAATAATAGCATACTCCTCTATTAGACATATTGGTTGAATAATCATAGCTTTAATAATAAGAAATGTATACTGAGCCTTATATTTTATAATCTATACAGTACTGAACATGGTAATATTAAGAACCTTTCAAAATATAAAAATTTACCATTTGACACAAATGTTTTCTAACCAAATAAAAAGTACAGTAAAATTCACTTTGTTCATCAACATAATATCCCTAGGGGGTTTACCCCCCTTTTTAGGGTTTATCCCTAAATGAATAATTATTCAAAATAAAATTAACCAGGGAGCATATTTAATTATATTTATTATAATCATAACCACTATGATTACCCTATATATGTATTTACGAATTATATATAGAGCATTTTTACTACAAAATCAAAAGTTAAATTGAAAAGTTTATGATAACCAAATAATACCTTTATTAATATTAACGAGAGTAATATCACTAATAGGATTACCAATAATTTCAATTATAAACCTATAAAGACCTTATGTTAAATAAACAAATAGCCTTCAAAGCTATAAATAAGTGAAGTCACTTAGGTCTTAGTAATAAAACAACTTTAGAATTGCAGTCTAATATCATATAATTTGACTATAAGACCAATAATAGCAAGAGAGGATTTAGTTTCCCCGTCCATAGATTTACAGTCTATTGTCTAATCTCAACCATCTTACTAAGAATTATTAAAGGGTCATTAATAATTTGAAATAGGATAATGAGACAATGATTATTTTCTACTAATCACAAGGACATTGGTACTTTATACCTTATATTTGGAGCATGAGCAGGAATAGTAGGCACCGCCCTTAGAATACTAGTACGAGTAGAACTTGGACAACCCGGATCTCTTATTGGAGACGATCAGATTTATAACGTAGTTGTTACAGCCCACGCCTTTGTAATAATCTTCTTCATAGTAATACCAATTATAATTGGCGGGTTTGGAAACTGATTGGTACCCTTAATACTAGGAGCTCCAGATATAGCTTTTCCACGGTTAAATAACATGAGATTTTGATTGTTACCCCCTGCCCTAACCCTCTTAGTTAGAAGAAGTTTAGTAGAAAGAGGTGCAGGAACCGGTTGAACAGTATACCCTCCTCTAGCTGGAGCTATTGCTCATGCAGGAGGCTCAGTAGATCTAACCATTTTTTCATTACACTTAGCAGGTGTATCCTCCATCCTAGGAGCAATTAATTTCATCACCACAACAATTAATATGAAAACTCCTGGTATAAAACTAGATCAAGTACCCTTGTTTGTATGAGCTGTAGTAATTACAGCCGTTCTCCTGTTACTATCACTGCCTGTCCTAGCAGGTGCTATTACAATACTATTAACAGACCGAAATATCAATACATCATTCTTTGATCCTGCAGGCGGGGGAGATCCTATTTTATACCAGCATTTGGTATAATTTCACATATTATTGCTCAAGAGAGAGGAAAAAAAGAAACATTTGGGGCACTAGGAATAATTTATGCTATAATTGCTATTGGGGTATTAGGTTTCGTAGTATGGGCCCACCATATATTTACAGTAGGAATAGATGTTGATACACGACCCTACTTCACATCAGCAACTATAGTAATTGCGGTCCCAACTGGTATTAAAATCTTTAGTTGACTAGCAACTTTACATGGAAATCAATTCAACTATACACCTTCCCTTCTATGAGCTCTAGGATTCGTCTTCCTATTCACAGTTGGAGGATTAACAGGAGTAGTCTTAGCAAACTCCTCAATTGATATTGCAATACACGACACCTATTACGTAGTAGCCCATTTCCACTATGTACTTTCCATGGGGGCTGTATTTGCAATTATAGGAGGACTGATTCACTGGTTCCCTCTATTTACAGGAGTGTCATTAAACAATCTACTGTTAAAGGCACAGTTTTTTACAATATTTGTAGGAGTAAATTTGACCTTCTTTCCTCAACACTTCCTAGGATTAGCCGGAATACCTCGACGGTATTCTGACTACCCAGACGCCTGCACAGCATGAAATATTATGTCTACCATCGGTAGATCAATCTCAGTAATAGCCGTAATTGCCCTCCTATTCATTATCTGAGAAGCACTAGTATCACAGCGACAAGTATTATCACCAAGAGCTCTTAACACTTCAATCGAATGGTATCAAAAAACCCCACCCACAGAACATAGATTCTCTGAACTACCACTTTTAACAAAGTTTTAATGTGGCAGAAAAGTGCTATGGAATTAAGCCCCATAAATGAAGAATTTACTCTTCCATTAAAAATGGCAACTTGAGCACAATTAAGATTCCAAGAAGCAGCATCTCCTATAATAGAACAAATAGTTAATTTTCACGATCATACCATGATAATCTTAGTAGTAATTACCGTAATAGTAGGTTACCTAATGATTTCCATAACTTGAAATAAACAAACAAACCGCAACCTCCTAGATAACCAGAAAATAGAGACTGCTTGAACAATCCTGCCAGTATTTGTATTAATCATAATCGCAATACCTTCATTACGACTACTATATTTAATAGATGAAGTAAGAGAGCCATCAATCACTGTAAAGACTGTTGGTCATCAATGATATTGAAGATACGAGTACTCGGATTTTAATCAAATCGAATTTGATTCATATATAATCCCTACCAATGAACTAGAAACAGGAATAACCCGACTATTGGAAGTAGATAACCGAGCGGTTATACCTATACAAGCCCAAGTACGAATTTTAATTACAGCAGCAGATGTTCTACACTCATGAACAGTTCCAGCACTGGGAGTAAAAGTAGATGCTACACCAGGACGAATTAACCAAACAAGATTTTTTATAAACCGTCCAGGTTTATTTTATGGCCAATGCTCCGAAATCTGTGGAACAAACCACAGATTCATACCAATTACAATCGAAAGAGTTACAATAAAAACATTCATTGAATGAATTAAAAAAATAAATGACGCCTCATTAGATGGCTGAAAGTAAGTAATGGTCTCTTAAACCATAAGATAGTAAAGTAACGAAATACTTCTAATGAAAGAGGTTAGTTAAAAAATAACATTAGATTGTCAAACTAAAATCATTGGCCAACCAATACCACTTAATCCCACAAATAGCCCCAATAAGATGAATAATACTATTTGTAATGTTTTCAACTACATTACTTGTAATAAATGCAGTAAACTATTACCTATACTACCCTCGAATACCAAAATTTCAAAAAAAAAAAAACAAATTAAAACATTAAACTGAAAATGATAACTAACCTATTTTCGACATTTGAACCTATATCATCTGTTTTGAACTTACCAACAAACTGATTATCCACTTTTATTGGAATTGTATTAATCCCATCAATATTCTGGCTAATTCCGACACGATACTCAATTGTATGAACAACGATTAACAATACCCTACATAATGAATTCAAGACATTATTAGGAAATAATGGGGTGAATAATGGAAGAACATTCACTTTCATTTCAGTATTCTCTCTAATTGTGCTTAATAACTTCATAGGGTTATTCCCTTATATCTTCACTAGAAGAAGTCACATAGTATTTACCTTATCCCTAGCCCTGCCTTTATGACTAAGATTTATGGTTTATGGGTGAACAAATCATACACAACATATATTAGCCCACCTAGTTCCACAGGGAACGCCCCCCGTCTTAATGCCCTTTATAGTGTGTATTGAAACTATTAGAAATATGATCCGCCCGGGAACTCTTGCAGTACGATTAGCAGCAAATATAATTGCTGGCCACTTATTATTAACATTAATAGGAAATACCGGACCCCAATTAACCTACTCAATTATAACAATTTTAATCACAGCTCAAGTAGCCCTTCTAGTATTAGAATCAGCAGTAGCAATAATTCAATCCTACGTATTTGCAGTACTAAGTACTTTATATTCTAGAGAAGTAAACTAATGTCAGGACACCAAAATCATCCCTATCACCTAGTAGATCAAAGACCATGACCTTTAACAGGAGCTATTGGAGCTATAGCAATAGTAACAGGGTTAGTTAAATGATTCCACCTATACTCTACACAACTAATAATCATAGGGTTACTCATCGTATCAATAACTATATTTCAATGGTGACGAGATATTTCCCGAGAAGGTACTATACAAGGGCTGCATACAAAGTCGGTAGTTATTGGACTACGATGAGGTATAATCTTATTTATTACATCAGAAGTATTGTTCTTCTTTTCCTTCTTCTGAGCATATTTCCATAGTAGACTATCTCCAGCAATTGACATTGGTAATATGTGACCCCCTATAGGAATCAGACCATTTGACCCCATATCAATCCCCATATTAAATACATCAATTCTTCTTAGATCAGGGGTAACCGTAACATGAGCACATCATAGACTAATAGAAAATAACAAATCACAAGCTATACAAGGGCTGTACTTTACAGTAATCTTAGGCATCTACTTCACTATTCTACAAGGATACGAATACATAGAAGCACCATTTACCGTAGCAGATTCCGTATATGGCTCATCCTTCTTTGTAGCCACAGGATTTCATGGCCTACACGTAATGATTGGAACATCATTCCTTCTAGTATGCCTAATTCGACATTCAAAAGATCACTTTTCAGCAAATCATCACTTTGGATTTGAAGCAGCGGCATGGTATTGACACTTTGTAGATGTAGTATGACTATTCCTTTATATTTCAATTTATTGATGAGGTAGATAAGTTTACTTAGTATAAATGTATAATTGACTTCCAATCAATAGGACCGATCAAATCGGAGTAAATAATCAATATTATCTTAATAACAGGAGTAGTAGTATTCACCTTAAGCACAATAGTAATAATAATCGCATCCCTACTAGCAGTTAAATCCATCGTAGACCGAGAAAAAAGAACACCCTTTGAATGCGGTTTTGACCCATTCTACCTAGCACGAATCCCATTCTCATTAAAATTTTTCTTAATTGCTGTAATCTTCTTAATTTTCGATGTGGAAATTGCAATCATCTTACCAACAATAATAGCATTTAAATGGTCAAACCCATCAAGATGAATAATTACCTTTACAGTATTTATTGTAATCTTATTAGTAGGATTATTCTATGAATGAAATCAAGGGGCACTTGATTGATCAAATTAATAGGACTGTAGTTAAAAATAACATTTGATTTGCAATCAGAAAGTATTGAATAATCAATCTGTCTTAAATGGGAAGTAAATATTACACTCAGTTTCGACCTGAAATATGGCACTACAAAATGCCCCTATTTAATTAATTGAAGCCAAATAAGAGGCGTATCACTGTTAATGATAAAATTGAAAATTTAATTCCAATTAAGGGGGAAAGTAGTACAATAGAAAGCTGCTAACTTATCTATTTAGCGGTTAAAATCCGTTATTACCACTATATATTTATATAGTTTATAAAAACATTACGTTTTCAACGTAAAGATAGAGAAAATCTCTTATAAGTACCTAAGAGTCAAAAGACTATAAACATAGCTTCAATATGGTGCTTTAAAATTAAGCTACTTAAGTATAGAACTATAATAAAAATAAAAACGAAGAGAAAAAAAGACATTAAATAAACCCTTAATAAATTATTTTGGATTAGCTGCAAAAAAATGGAGGTTTTCTTAAAGTAACTATATATACCCTGACCACCAAAGAACTCGCATCAACCTTGATCAAAGGCCGACACCAATACACCCCCCAAAGAAAGAGGAAGAACAGAAACACCCTTAGTTCTAATATAAGGTATAAATCATATAGAACCCAAAAAAAAAGAAGAAAAAACAGAACTTAAAGTAAACTTATTATCATTATAGAAATGTAAAGTTAAAACGTAACCTACAAAAACACCCACCAAACTAACCAAAAGAGCTAAAATTTTTAAATGAAAAGGTAAATAAATTAATAAAGGGACAGGAAAAATTAATCAAGATAATAAGGAACCACCTACAACAGCTATTAATACCATAAAAAAATATACCTTTGGTTATATGTCACGAGTTATCTGAAATGCAAAAGGAAGATTTTATATAAAAATTACCAAAAACCGTAAAAAAAATCAAGCGGGAAGTATAACAAGAAGTTAAAGCTGTAGAAACAAAAAAAAAAGAGAAAACCAACAAAATTTACTAACGAAAAACCTCTTATCTCTAAAATTATATCCTTGGAATAAAATCCAGCTAGAAAAGGTATTCCGCATAAAGCCAAATTAGAAACACAAAAACAAGAAGAAGTAAAAGGCATATCATTAGTTAAGGAGCCCATAAAACGAATATCTTGACAATCCCCAAGATTATGAATTATTACTCCAGCACATATAAATAACAAGGCCTTAAATAAGGCATGAGTAAGAAGGTGAAAGAAGGCTAGAATAGGATAACCCATAGACAAAATACTTATTATTAAACCAAGCTGGCTCAAAGTAGAAAGAGCAATAATTTTTTTTAAATCAAATTCAAAATTAGCGCCTAACCCTGATATAAATATAGTAACCCCCCCAATAAATAATAAATAAATAGAAATATTATTGGTTATAATTAATGAATTAAAACGGATTATTAGATATACCCCAGCAGTAACCAGAGTAGAAGAATACACTAAAGCGGAAACAGGGGTAGGAGCAGCCATCGCTGCCGGCAATCAAGAAGAAAAAGGAATCTGAGCATTTTTAGTTATAGCAGCAAAAACCATTAAAAAAGAGATGAAAAATGACTCAAGACTAACCCCCAACAAATCAACGTAGAAAATGTAGTTCCAAGACTCATAATTAAGTATCCAAGCAATACTTAAAAGAAAAGCAACATCACCTAAACGATTGGATATAACAGTCAACATTCCAGCTCTATAAGACTTGAAATTCTGATAGTAAATCACTAACAAATAAGAAATTAAACCAAGACCATCCCAACCCAGAAGAATAGAAATCATATTAGGACTAATAATAAGTAATATTATTGATATTACAAATAAAAGAACCAAAATAATAAATCGAGACAAATTTAAATCCCCTTCCATATAATCCTGACTATATAAAATGACCATAGAAGAAATAAATAAAACAAACCCTATAAAAAGTAAAGATATATAATCAAACAAAAAAGTTATTACAATTCTAACTGAGTTTAAAGAAAGAATTGATCAATCAATAAAATAAACTAAATCATTTAAACAAAAATAAACCCCAATAAAAAAACAACAAAAGCTAAAGAAAAAAAGAGAAAAAAAAAGAAATATAACAAATATTAGAACGTCAAGCAATTACCTAAGGCGTAACACGCATCCATGACACCACAAATCATCATTTTTTATTAAACTACTTAAGATAAATTCAATCAAATAAAACAGCAACACTCAAAATATATAAATTTAATGGTAATCAATGCAGAAATAAAAGTAAATACTCCCGAAGGAACCCAGAATTACAGCTATATAAAAGAGAAAAAATCTTACCGTGTTGGGTATAAGAATATAAATATAAAGTATAACCTGCTCTAAAAAAAGATAAAAGAGAAATACCCAAAATAGAATATCAACCTCAAGAAATAATTCTATTAAATAAACTAATTTCTCCTAATAAATTTAAAGTAGGAGGGGCGGCCATATTAGAAGAACAAAGTAAGAATCATCATAAACTCATTCTAGGTATAAGGTTAATTAAACCTTTATTAATTATTAATCTACGACTAGACAAACGCTCATAAGAAATGTTAGCTAAACAAAATATGCCTGAAGAGCAAAGGCCATGAGCAATTATTAATGTATAAGAACCTCTTAACCCTCAATGAGTCATGGTTATCAACCCACCAAGCACAATCCCTATATGGGCAACAGAAGAATAGGCAATTAAAGACTTTAGGTCAACTTGTCGTAAACAGACCAAACTAACTAAAACCCCCCCAAATAATCTCAATCCAATAAAAACAAAATTGAACGAAACACCTAAAAAATAAATTAAAGAAAATACACGAAGAAGACCGTAACCCCCTAATTTTAAAAGGACTCCAGCTAAAATTATAGAACCAGCAATAGGAGCCTCTACATGAGCCTTAGGTAACCATAAATGAAAAATAAACATTGGCAACTTAACTAAAAAAGCAAGAATTAAAGATAAATAAACATAAATACCAAATCCAGATGAAAAAGCACCAAAATATAAAAACATATTTAAAGTATTAATAGAAAAGTAAACATTAAAAATGGATAAAAGCAAAGGTAAGGAAGCAAATAAAGTATAAAAAAGCAAGTAAACCCCTGCTTGAACACGCTCAGGTTGATAGCCCCAACCCAAAATCATAAAAAAAAGTAGGAATAAGAGAAGACTCAAAAAACAAGTAAAACATAAATAATCTTCTTGTAGAAAAAGAAAGGATTAAAAATAACAATAAAACAACATTTATAAAAAGAAACAGTATAATGTAATTTTTGGTAAAATAAATACTTCCTCTAGATAAGAGTATTAAACCACAAATCCAAAATCTAAGTAAAATTAAACCATAAGATAATACATCTCTACCTAGATAATAACCTAAGTAAGAAACAAAAGATAAACTAATACCGAAAACTAGATAAAGAAAAGACCCAAAAAATAATAAAACCACTAATAACCAATAATTAGAAAGAAAACACAAAGGGATCAAGAACGAAACAAAAAAAATGAACTTTAACATTGAACTATATTAAAAACCCCAAAATAATCAACACCATGTCTTCGAATTATAGAAACCAAAATAGAAAGACCTAAAGCACCTTCACACACACTAAAAGTAAGAAAATACATTAAAAAGTATAAATCAAATAAGTAATAAACAAGAATAGAGAACATGTAATAAAAAATAGAAAGAACTAAAAATTCCAAACTCAATAAAGTAGAAAGTAAATGCTTTCGCTTACTAACAAAAGAATAAACACCAACAAAAACAAAAAAAGAAAACAAATAATAATAAGTTATTATCATTAATATGTTATAGTAATTTAATTTAAAATAATGGTCTTGTAAATCAGAATTGAGGAATAGCCCTCCTATAACTCCCCCCCCCCCCCATCAGAGAAGAAACTAATTTCTTCATTAATCTCCAAAATTAATATTTTATTTAAACTATTCTCTGTATTAGACAAGCCTTGTTAATACTACTTAATACTGGTAATGCAGTCATTTTTGGACGGATGAAGCATCCCATTTCTATGGGATGCCCTACTAATCGCTCAAACCATTTTAATCTGTATGATCACAAATATAATAGCCCCAAATGCATGGTTTTCCTATATTTTATTCTTAGTATTCTTGGGGGGGTTATTAGTTCTTTTTATTTATATAACCAGAGTAGCTTCAAATGAACTTTTTCAAAAAGATTTATTACCCTTGAACTTAATTTATGTTATCTTAACATTGATTATTATACTACTAATAATAAAAGATCCTTATTTATTAAATAATATCATGGAAAACTATTTTCAATTTAACTCTAAAAGAGTTGATGTAAATGCTACTCCTGTATCTAGAATGTTAAACCCCCCTTACAATCTAATTACTATATTAGCAGTATTATACCTCTTTTTAACACTAATTGTAGTGGTAAAAATTACAGAGTACCTACAAGGGCCATTACGTAGAAAAAACTAATGAATAAACCAATACGTTTAAGACATCCTTTATTTAAGATTGGTAATAATGCCCTGGTAGACTTACCAACTCCTTCAAATATTTCAATCTGATGAAACTTCGGGTCTTTATTAGGATTATGCTTAATTATCCAAATTGCCACTGGGCTGTTTTTAGCGATACACTATACAGCAGATATTGAACTAGCTTTTTATAGAGTTAATCACATTTGCCGTAATGTTAATTATGGATGGGTACTACGAGTACTACATGCAAATGGTGCGTCATTTTTTTTCATTTGTATTTATCTACACATTGGCCGTAATATATACTACGGGTCTTATAAGTTTGTTCATACCTGAACCGTGGGTGTAATTATTTTATTCCTAGTAATAGGGACAGCATTTATAGGGTATGTCTTGCCATGAGGACAAATATCATTTTGGGGGGCTACAGTAATTACCAACCTACTATCCGCAGTACCTTACCTTGGAACTTCATTGGTTCAATGAGTATGGGGAGGCTTTGCCGTTGATAATGCAACATTAACACGATTTTTTACTTTTCACTTTGTTCTTCCATTTATTGTAGCAGCTGCTACAATAGTACATTTACTATTCCTACATCAGACAGGGTCAAACAACCCAACGGGGCTAAATAGAGATATAGATAAAGTACCATTCCACCCTTATTTTACATGAAAGGATATTATAGGATTTTTAGTGTTAATCTTTACATTAACTATATTATCACTTATTAACCCTTATATATTAGGAGATCCTGATAATTTTATCCCCGCTAATCCATTAGTAACGCCTGTCCATATTCAACCAGAATGGTACTTTTTATTTGCATACGCAATTTTACGTTCAATTCCTAACAAACTAGGAGGTGTAATCGCATTAGTTATATCAATTGCAATCTTATTTATTATACCCCTATATAAAAGTAAATTTCGAGGTCTACAATTTTACCCTATTAACCAAATTATATTCTGAAGAATGGTAGCTATAGTAGGATTATTAACCTGAATCGGGGCCCATCCAGTAGAGGACCCTTATATTATTACAGGTCAAATTCTCACCGATTTATACTTCATATTTTATATTATTCACCCAATTATAATATTAATTTGAGATGAAATAACAAACTAAATAACTAATAAGCTTTAAAGAAGCGTGTGTTTTGAAAGCACAAGAAAAAGATTAATCTTTATTAGTTTTACTATAATTTATACATTAAATTATTAAGGACATAAGAAATAATTTTACCCCCATAAAAAAAATTAAATAATTTAAAGAAATAGGTAGAAAACACTTTCATGCTAGGTATATTAATTTATCATAACGATAACGTGGGAGAGTTCCACGAACCCAAATAAAAATGAAAGAAATTATAACTAAATTAAAAAAGAAAAAATAGAGCTTAAAGCGCAGCCTAAAAAAATTACTACAAAAAGTATTCTTATGAACAAAATTCTGGCATACTCGGATATAAAAATCAAGGCAAAGCCTCCTCTACTATACTCGACATTAAACCCAGAGACTAATTCCGACTCCCCTTCTGCAAAATCAAAAGGAGTGCGATTTGTTTCTGCTAAACAGGAAGCAAACCAAATAATTATTAAAGGAAATGTAATAAAAACAAATCAAATGTAATCTTGAAACAAATGGAATCTTATTAAAGAGTAACCCTCTCTAAGAAAAATAAAAGATATTAAGATTAATGCTAATCTTACTTCGTAAGAGATAGTCTGTGCTACAGCACGAAGTCCACCTAACAAAGCATATGCAGAATTGGAAGCCCACCCTGCAATTATAACAGTGTAAACTCCTAAGCTTGTGCAACACAGGAAGAATAAAAGACCTAAACTATAAGTAAAAAGGCCCCCATAAAAAGGTATGACCACCCAGCATAAAAGAGAGATAAATAAACTAAAAATAGGCGAAAAGTAATAAGGCATATAATTCGATCTTGAAGGAAAGGTCTGCTCCTTATTAAAAAGTTTAATTGCGTCAGAAAAGGGTTGAACAATACCACAATAACCAACCTTATTAGGGCCTTTACGTACTTGTATATATCCAAGAACCTTACGTTCAAGTAAGGTAAGGAAAGCAACGCCAACTAGAACACAAATAACTAACAATAAGCCACCAATAAAATTTAATATAATATCTTTTATCTGCAAGTACTACTTATAAGACATAATCTTATATAAATGAATTCTAAATTCATGGCACTTTTCTGCCAAAATAGTTTACTGATAATCAATTTATAAGGGGTACCCTGTAATAATGGTCCTTTCGTACTAAAAACTACAAAAAAAATTGAGGATAGAAACCAACCTGGCTTAAACCGGTCTGAACTCAGATCATGTAAGACTTTAAAGGTCGAACAGACCTATAAATTAAGCTGCTACACCTAATTATAATCTTAATCCAACATCGAGGTCGCAACCCTCCTTGTAAATATGAACTCTGAAAGAAGATTACGCTGTTATCCCTAAGGTAACTTACTCTAATAATCAATAATATTGGATCTCTTTACCATAAATGAATGCATCTTAAATAAAAAAGTTATTTATATATCTGTTGTCACCCCAACAAAAAAATTAATACTTAAAGAGTGAAATAAAATAAAAATAACCTTAAGTATTAATTATAAAGCTCTATAGGGTCTTCTCGTCCTTCAATAAAATTTAAGCTTTTTGACTCAAAAATCAAATTAAAATATATTAGATTGAGACAGTCAGTATTTCGTCAAACCCTTCATTCCAGTCCCCTATTAAGAGACTAATGATTATGCTACCTTTGCACGGTCAGTATACCGCGGCCGTTAAATTTATGTCACTGGGCAGGTCAGACTTCTTATACCTACAAGAAGCCATGTT
>JAVFHJ010000033.1:0-36111 GCA_037158775.1 Hetaerina titia
GTGCGTTTTCCCTATACTTTAGCATGTATTAAATAAGAGGCCTATTTCCATTGAAAATTTGATTTTTGGTTTCCGATCGTCATTTTATGCGCATTATTCATGTTTTGTGACTAAACCAGTTGTTGAAAAGTCCCATCGAAATATTTAAACCGTTGTCGAGATATGGCAACAAGTGTCAGTGCGTTTTCCCTATACTTTGGCATGTATTAAATAAGAGGCATATTTCCATTGAAAATTTAATTTTTGGTTTCCGATCGTCATGTTATGCGCATTATTCATGTTTTGTGACTAAACCAATTGTTGAAAAGTCCCATCGAAATATTTTAAACCGTTGTCGAGATATGGCAACAAGTGTCAGTGCGTTTTCCCTATACTTTAGCATGTATTAAATAAGAGGCCTATTTCCATTGAAAATTTGATTTTTGGTTTCCGATTGTCATTTTATGCGCATTATTCATGTTTTGTGACTAAACCAATTGTTGAAAAGTCCCATCGAAATATTTTTAAACCGATGTCGAGATATGGCAACAAGTGTCAGTGCGTTTTCCCTATACTTAAGCATGTATTAAATAAGAGGCATATTTCCATTAAAAATTTGATTTTTGGTTTCCGATCGTCATTTCATGCGCATTATTCATGTTTTGTGACTAAACCAATTGTTGAAAAGTCCCATCGAAATATTTTAAACCGTTGTCGAGATATGGCAACAAGTGTCAGTGCGTTTTTCCCTATACTTTAGAATGTATTAAATAAGAGGCCTATTTCCATTGAAAATTTGATTTTTGGTTTCCGATCGTCATTTTATGCGCATTATTCATGTTTTGTGATTAAACCAATTGTTGAAAAGTCCCATCGAAATATTTTAAACCGTTGTCGAGATATGGCAACAAGTGTCAGTGCGTTTTCCCTATACTTTAGCATGTATTAAATAAGAGGCATATTTCCATTGAAAATTTGATTTTTGGTTTCCGATCGTCCATTTTATGCGCATTATTCATGTTTTGTGACTTAACCAATTGTTGAAAAGTCCCATCGAAATATTTTAAACCGTTGTCGAGATATGGCAACAAGCGTCATTGCGTTTTCCCTATACTTTAGCATGTATTAAATAAGAGGCCTATTTCCATTGAAAATTTGATTTTTGGTTTCCGATCGTCATTTTATGCGCATTATTCATGTTTTGTGACTAAGCCAATTGTTGAAAAGTCCCATCGAAATATTTTAAACCGTTGTCGAGATATGGCAACAAGTGTCAGTGCGTTTTCCCTATACTTTAGCATGTATTAAATAAGAGGCCTATTTCCATTGAAAATTTGATTTTTGGTTTCCGATCGTCATTTTATGCGCATTATTCATGTTTTGTGACTAAACCAATTGTTGAAAAGTCCCATCGAAATATTTTAAACCGTTGTCGAGATATGGCAACAAGTGTCAGTGCGTTTTCCCTATACTTTAGCATGTATTAAATAAGAGGCCTATTTCCATTGAAAATTTGATTTTTGGTTTCCGATCGTCATTTTATGCGCATTATTCATGTTTTGTGACTAAACCAATTGTTGAAAAGTCCCATCGAAATATTTTAAACCGTTGTCGAGATATGGCAACAAGTGTCAGTGCGTTTTCCCTATACTTTAGCATGTATTAAATAAGAGGCCTATTTCCATTGAAAATTTGATTTTTGGTTTCCGATCGTCATTTTATGCGCATTATTCATGTTTTGTGACTAAGCCAATTGTTGAAAAGTCCCATCGAAATATTTTAAACCGTTGTCGAGATATGGCAACAAGTGTCAGTGCGTTTTCCCTATACTTTAGCATGTATTAAATAAGAGGCATATTTCCATTGAAAATTTGATTTTTGGTTTCCGATCGTCATTTTATGCGCATTATTCATGTTTTGTGACTAAACCAATTGTTGAAAAGTCCCATCGAAATATTTTAAACCGTTGTCGAGATATGGCAACAAGTGTCAGTGCGTTTTTCCTATACTTTAGCATGTATTAAATAAGAGGCCTATTTCCATTGAAAATTTGATTTTTGGTTTCCGATTGTCTTTTTATGCGCATTATTCATGTTTTGTGACTAAACCAATTGTTGAAAAGTCCCATCGAAATATTTTAAACCGTTGTCGAGATATGGCAACAAGTGTCAGTGCGTTTTCCCTATACTTTAGTATGTATTAAATAAGAGGCATATTTCAATTGAAAATTTGATTTTTGGTTTCCGATCGTCATTTTATGCGCATTATTCATGTTTTGTGACTAAA
The DNA here is from genome assembly GCA_037158775.1 of Hetaerina titia. Taxonomy (NCBI): domain Eukaryota; kingdom Metazoa; phylum Arthropoda; class Insecta; order Odonata; family Calopterygidae; genus Hetaerina; species Hetaerina titia. Next base: position 2,266 of record JAVFHJ010000033.1, read on the forward strand.
CCAATTGTTGAAAAGTCCCATCGAAATATTTTAAACCGTTGTCGAGATATGGCAACAAGTGTCAGTGCGTTTTCCCTATACTTTAGCATGTATTAAATAAGAGGCCTATTTCCATTGAAAATTTAATTTTTGGTTTCCGATCGTCATTTATGCGCATTATTCATGTTTTGTGACTAAACCAATTGTTGAAAAGTCCCATCGAAATATTTTAAACCGTTGTCGAAATATGGCAACAAGTGTCAGTGCGTTTTCCCTATACTTTAGCATGTATTAAATAAGAGGCATATTTCCATTGAAAATTTGATTTTTGGTTTCCGATCGTCATTTTATGCGCATTATTCATGTTTTGTGACTTAACCAATTGTTGAAAAGTCCCATCGAAATATTTTAAACCGTTGTCGAGATATGGCAACAAGTGTCAGTGCGTTTTCCCTATACTTTAGCATGTATTAAATAAGAGGCCTATTTCCATTGAAAATTTGATTTTTGGTTTCCGATCGTCATTTTATGCGCATTATTCATGTTTTGTGACTAAACCAATTGTTGAAAAGTCCCATCGAAATATTTTAAACCGTTGTCGAGATATGGCAACAAGTGTCAGTGCGTTTTCCCTATACTTTAGCATGTATTAAATAAGAGGCCTATTTCCATTGAAAATTTGATTTTTGGTTTCCGATCGTCATTTTATGCGCATTATTCATGTTTTGTGACTAAGCCAATTGTTGAAAAGTCCCATCGAAATATTTTAAACCGTTGTCGAGATATGGCAACAAGTGTCAGTGCGTTTTCCCTATACTTTAGCATGTATTAAATAAGAGGCATATTTCCATTGAAAATTTGATTTTTGGTTTCCGATCGTCATTTTATGCGCATTATTCATGTTTTGTGACTAAACCAATTGTTGAAAAGTCCCATCGAAATATTTTAAACCGTTGTCGAGATATGGCAACAAGTGTCAGTGCGTTTTCCCTATACTTTAGCATGTATTAAATAAGAGGCCTATTTCCATTGAAAATTTGATTTTTGGTTTCCGATTGTCTTTTTATCCGCATTATTCATGTTTTGTGACTAAACCAATTGTTGAAAAGTCCCATCGAAATATTTTAAACCGTTGTCGAGATATGGCAACAAGTGTCAGTGCGTTTTCCCTATACTTTAGCATGTATTAAATAAGAGGCATATTTCCATTGAAAATTTGATTTTTGGTTTCCGATCGTCATTTTATGCGCATTATTCATGTTTTGTGACTAAACCAATTGTTGAAAAGTCCCATCGAAATATTTTTAAACCGTTGTCGAGATATGGCAACAAGTGTCAGTGCGTTTTCCCTATACTTTAGCATGTATTAAATAAGAGGCCTATTTCCATTGAAAATTTGATTTTTGGTTTCCGATCGTCATTTTATGCGCATTATTCATGTTTTGTGACTAAACCAATTGTTGAAAAGTCCCATCGAAATATTTTAAACCGTTGTCGAAATATGGCAACAAGTGTCAGTGCGTTTTCCCTATACTTTAGCATATATTAAATAAGAGGCATATTTCCATTGAAAATTTGATTTTTGGTTTCCGATCGTCATTTTATGCGCATTATTCATGTTTTGTGACTTAACCAATTGTTGAAAAGTCCCATCGAAATATTTTAAACCGTTGTCGAGATATGGCAACAAGTGTCATTGCGTTTTCCCTATACTTTAGCATGTATTAAATAAGAGACCTATTTCCATTGAAAATTTGATTTTTGGTTTCCGATCGTCATTTGTTGCGCATTATTCATGTTTTGTGACTAAACCAATTGTTGAAAAGTCCCATCGAAATATTTTAAACCGTTGTCGAGATATGGCAACAAGTGTCAGTGCGTTTTCCCTATACTTTAGCATGTATTAAATAAGAGCCATACTTCCATTGAAAATTTGATTTTTGGTTTCCGATCGTCATTTTATGCGCATTATTCATGTTTTGTGACTAAAACCAATTGTTGAAAAGTCCCATCGAAATATTTTAAACCGTTGTCGAGATATGGCAACAAGTGTCAGTGCGTTTTCCCTATACTTTAGCATGTATTAAATAAGAGGCCTATTTCCATTGAAAATTTGATTTTTGGTTTCCGATCGTCATTTTATGCGCATTATTCATGTTTTGTGACTAAACCAATTGTTGAAAAGTCCCATCGAAATATTTTAAACCGTTGTCGAGATATGGCAACAAGTGTCAGTGCGTTTTCCCTATACTTTAGCATGTATTAAATAAGAGGCATATTTCCATTGAAAATTTGATTTTTGGTTTCCGATCGTCATTTTATGCGCATTATTCATGTTTTGTGACTTAACCAATCCTTGAAAAGTCCCATCGAAATATTTTAAACCGTTGTCGAGATATGGCAACAAGTGTCATTGCGTTTACCCTATACTTTAGCATGTATTAAATAAGAGGCCTATTTCCATTGAAAATTTGATTTTTGGTTTCCGATCGTCATTTTATGCGCATTATTCATGTTTTGTGACTAAGCCAATTGTTGAAAAGTCCCATCGAAATATTTTAAACCGTTGTCGAGATATGGCAACAAGTGTCATTGCGTTTTCCCTATACTTTAGCATGTATTAAATAAGAGACCTATTTCCATTGCAAATTTGATTTTTGGTTTCCGATCGTCATTTGTTGCGCATTATTCATGTTTTGTAACTAAACCAATTGTTGAAAAGTCCCATCGAAATATTTTAAACCGTTGTCGAGATATGGCAACAAGTGTCAGTGCGTTTTCCCTATACTTTAGCATGTATTAAATAAGAGGCCTATTTCCATTGAAAATTTGATTTTTGGTTTCCGATCGTCATTTTATGCGCATTATTCATGTTTTGTGACTAAACCAATTGTTGAAAAGTCCCATCGAAATATTTTAAACCGTTGTCGAAATATGGCAACAAGTGTCAGTGCGTTTTCCCTATACTTTAGCATGTATTAAATAAGAGGCATATTTCCATTGAAAATTTGATTTTTGGTTTCCGATCGTCATTTTATGCGCATTATTCATGTTTTGTGACTTAACCAATTGTTGAAAAGTCCCATCGAAATATTTTAAAACCGTTGTCGAGATATGGCAACAAGTGTCAGTGCGTTTTCCCTATACTTTAGCATGTATTAAATAAGAGGCCTATTTCCATTGAAAATTTGATTTTTGGTTTCCGATCGTCATTTTATGCGCATTATTCATGTTTTGTGACTAAACCAATTGTTGAAAAGTCCCATCGAAATATTTTAAACCGTTGTCGAGATATGGCAACAAGTGTCAGTGCGTTTTCCCTATACTTTAGCATGTATTAAATAAGAGGCCTATTTCCATTGAAAATTTGATTTTTGGTTTCCGATCGTCATTTTATGCGCATTATTCATGTTTTGTGACTAAGCCAATTGTTGAAAAGTCCCATCGAAATATTTTAAACCGTTGTCGAGATATGGCAACAAGTGTCAGTGCGTTTTCCCTATACTTTAGCATGTATTAAATAAGAGGCATATTTCCATTGAAAATTTGATTTTTGGTTTCCGATCGTCATTTTATGCGCATTATTCATGTTTTGTGACTAAACCAATTGTTGAAAAGTCCCATCGAAATATTTTAAACCGTTGTCGAGATATGGCAACAAGTGTCAGTGCGTTTTCCTATACTTTAGCATGTATTAAATAAGAGGCCTATTTCCATTGAAAATTTGATTTTTGGTTTCCGATCGTCATTTTATGCGCATTATTCATGTTTTGTGACTAAGCCAATTGTTGAAAAGTCCCATCGAAATATTTTAAACCGTTGTCGAGATATGGCAACAAGTGTCAGTGCGTTTTCCCTATACTTTAGCATGTATTAAATAAGAGGCATATTTCCATTGAAAATTTGATTTTTGGTTTCCGATCGTCATTTTATGCGCATTATTCATGTTTTGTGACTAAACCAATTGTTGAAAAGTCCCATCGAAATATTTTAAACCGTTGTCGAGATATGGCAACAAGTGTCAGTGCGTTTTCCCTATACTTTAGCATGTATTAAATAAGAGGCCTATTTCCATTGAAAATTTGAATTTTGGTTTCCGATCGTCATTTTATGCGCATTATTCATGTTTTGTGACTAAACCAATTGTTGAAAAGTCCCATCGAAATATTTTAAACCGTTGTCGAAATATGGCAACAAGTGTCAGTGCGTTTTTCCTATACTTTAGCATGTATTAAATAAGAGGCATATTTCCATTGAAAATTTGATTTTTGGTTTCCGATCGTCATTTTATGCGCATTATTCATGTTTTGTGACTTAACCAATTGTTGAAAAGTCCCATCGAAATATTTTAAACCGTTGTCGAGATATGGCAACAAGTGTCATTGCGTTTTCCCTATACTTTAGCATGTATTAAATAAGAGACCTATTTCCATTGAAAATTTGATTTTTGGTTTCCGATCGTCATTTGTTGCGCATTATTCATGTTTTGTGACTAAACCAATTGTTGAAAAGTCCCATCGAAATATTTTAAACCGTTGTCGAGATATGGCAACAAGTGTCAGTGCGTTTTCCCTATACTTTAGCATGTATTAAATAAGAGCCATATTTCCATTGAAAATTTGATTTTTGGTTTCCGATCGTCATTTTATGCGCATTATTCATGTTTTGTGACTAAACCAATTGTTGAAAAGTCCCATCGAAATATTTTAAACCGTTGTCGAGATATGGCAAACAAGTGTCAGTGCGTTTTCCCTATACTTTAGCATGTATTAAATAAGAGGCCTATTTCCAATGAAAATTTGATTTTTGGTTTTCCGATCGTCATTTTATGCGCATTATTCATGTTTTGTGACTAAGCCAATTGTTGAAAAGTCCCATCGAAATATTATAAACCGTTGTCGAGATATGGCAACAAGTGTCAGTGCGTTTTCCCTATACTTTAGCATGTATTAAATAAGAGGCATATTTCCATTGAAAATTTGATTTTTGGTTTCCGATCGTCATTTTATGCGCATTATTCATGTTTTGTGACTTAACCAATCCTTGAAAAGTCCCATCGAAATATTTTAAAACCGTTGTCGAGATATGGCAACAAGTGTCATTGCGTTTACCCTATTACTTTAGCATGTATTAAATAAGAGGCCTATTTCCATTGAAAATTTGATTTTTGGTTTCCGATCGTCATTTTATGCGCATTATTCATGTTTTGTGACTAAGCCAATTGTTGAAAAGTCCCATCGAAATATTTTAAACCGTTGTCGAGATATGGCAACAAGTGTCATTGCGTTTTCCCTATACTTTAGCATGTATTAAATAAGAGACCTATTTCCATTGCAAATTTGATTTTTGGTTTCCGATCGTCATTTGTTGCGCATTATTCATGTTTTGTGACTAAACCAATTGTTGAAAAGTCCCATCGAAATATTTTAAACCGTTGTCGAGATATGGCAACAAGTGTTAGTGCGTTTTCCCTATACTTTAGCATGTATTATATAAGAGCCATATTTCCATTGAAAATTTGATTTTTGGTTTCCGATCGTCATTTTATGCGCATTATTCATGTTTTGTGACTAAACCAATTGTTGAAAAGTCCCATCGAAATATTTTAAACCGTTGTCGAGATATGGCAACAAGTGTCAGTGCGTTTTCCCTATACTTTAGCATGTATTAATAAGAGACCTATTTCCATTGAAAATTTGATTTTTGGTTTCCGATCGTCATTTTATGCGCATTATTCATGTTTTGTGACTTAACCAATTGTTGAAAAGTCCCATCGAAATATTTTAAACCGTTGTCGAGATATGGCAACAAGTGTCATTGCGTTTTCCCTATACTTTAGCATGTATTCAATAAGAGGCCTATTTCCATTGAAAATTTGATTTTTGGTTTCCGATCGTCATTTTATGCGCATTATTCATGTTTTGTGACCAAGCCAATTGTTGAAAAGTCCCATCGAAATATTTTAAACCGTTGTCGAGATATGGCAACAAGTGTCAGTGCGTTTTCCCTATACTTTAGCATGTATTAAATAAGAGGCATATTTCCATTGAAAATTTGATTTTTGGTTTCCGATCGTCATTTTATGCGCATTATTCATGTTTTGTGACTAAACCAATTGTTGAAAAGTCCCATCGAAATATTTTAAACCGTTGTCGAGATATGGCAACAAGTGTCAGTGCGTTTTCCCTATACTTTAGCATGTATTAAATAAGAGGCCTATTTCCATTGAAAATTTGATTTTTGGTTTCCGATCGTCATTTTATGCGCATTATTCATGTTTTGTGACTAAACCAATTTTTGAAAAGTCCCATCGAAATATTTTAAACCGTTGTCGAAATATGGCAACAAGTGTCAGTGCGTTTTCCCTATACTTTAGCATGTATTAAATAAGAGGCCTATTTCCATTGAAAATTTGATTTTTGGTTTCCGATCGTCATTTTATGCGCATTATTCATGTTTTGTGACTAAACCAATTGTTGAAAAGTCCCATCGAAATATTTTAAACCGTTGTCGAGATATGGCAACAAGTGTCAGTGCGTTTTCCCTATACTTTAGCATGTATTAAATAAGAGGCCTATTTCCATTGAAAATTTGATTTTTGGTTTCCGATCGTCATTTTATGCGCATTATTCATGTTTTGTGACTAAGCCAATTGTTGAAAAGTCCCATCGAAATATTTTAAACCGTTGTCGAGATATGGCAACAAGTGTCTGTGCGTTTTCCCTATACTTTAGCATGTATTAAATAAGAGGCATATTTCCATTGAAAATTTGATTTTTGGTTTCCGATCGTCATTTTATGCGCATTATTCATGTTTTGTGACTTAACCAATTGTTGAAAAGTCCCATCGAAATATTTTAAACCGTTGTCGAGATATGGCAACAAGTGTCAGTGCGTTTTCCCTATACTTTAGCATGTATTAAATAAGAGGCCTATTTCCTTTGAAAATTTGATTTTTGGTTTCCGATCGTCATTTTATGCGCAATATTCATGTTTTGTGACTAAACCAATTGTTGAAAAGTCCCATCGAAATATTTTAAACCGTTGTCGAGATATGGCAACAAGTGTCAGTGCGTTTTCCCTATACTTTAGCATGTATTAAATAAGAGGCATATTTCCATTGAAAATTTGATTTTTGGTTTCCGATCGTCATTTTATGCGCATTATTCATGTTTTGTGACTAAACCAATTGTTGAAAAGTCCCATCGAAATATTTTAAACCGTTGTCGAGATATGGCAACAAGTGTCAGTGCGTTTTCCCTATACTTTAGCATGTATTAAATAAGAGGCCTATTTCCATTGAAAATTTGATTTTTGGTTTCCGATCGTCATTTTATGCGCATTATTCATGTTTTGTGACTAAACCAATTGTTGAAAAGTCCCATCGAAATATTTTAAACCGTTGTCGAAATATGGCAACAAGTGTCAGTGCGTTTTCCCTATACTTTAGCATGTATTAAATAAGAGGCATATTTCCATTGAAAATTTGATTTTTGGTTTCCGATCGTCATTTTATGCGCATTATTCATGTTTTGTGACTTAACCAATTGTTGAAAAGTCCCATCGAAATATTTTTAAACCGTTGACGAGATATGGCAACAAGTGTCATTGCGTTTTCCCTATACTTTAGCATGTATTAAATAAGAGACCTATTTCCATTGAAAATTTGATTTTTGGTTTCCGATCGTCATTTGTTGCGCATTATTCATGTTTTGTGACTAAACCAATTGTTGAAAAGTCCCATCGAAATATTTTTAAACCGTTGCCGAGATATGGCAACAAGTGTCAGTGCGTTTTCCCTATACTTTAGCATGTATTAAATAAGAGCCATATTTCCATTGAAAATTTGATTTTTGGTTTCCGATCGTCATTTTATGCGCATTATTCATGTTTTGTGACTAAGCCAATTGTTGAAAAGTCCCATCGAAATATTTTAAACCGTTGTCGAGATATGGCAACAAGTGTCATTGCGTTTTCCCTATACTTTAGCATGTATTAAATAAGAGACCTATTTCCATTGAAAATTTGATTTTTGGTTTCCGATCGTCATTTGTTGCGCATTATTCATGTTTTGTGACTAAACCAATTGTTGAAAAGTCCCATCGAAATATTTTAAACCGTTGTCGAGATATGGCAACAAGTGTCAGTGCGTTTTCCCTATACTTTAGCATGTATTAAATAAGAGCCATATTTCCATTGAAAATTTGATTTTTGGTTTCCGATCGTCATTTTATGCGCATTATTCATGTTTTGTGACTAAACCAATTGTTGAAAAGTCCCATCGAAATATTTTAAACCGTATTCGAGATATTGGCAACAAGTGTCAGTGCGTTTTCCCTATACTTTAGCATGTATTAAATAAGAGGCCTATTTCCATTGAAAATTTGATTTTTGGTTTCCGATCGTCATTTTATGCGCATTATTCATGTTTTGTGACTAAACCAATTGTTGAAAAGTCCCATCGAAATATTTTAAACCGTTGTCGAGATATGGCAACAAGTGTCAGTGCGTTTTCCCTATACTTTAGCATGTATTAAATAAGAGGCATATTTCCATTGAAAATTTGATTTTTGGTTTCCGATCGTCATTTTATGCGCATTATTCATGTTTTGTGACTTAACCAATTGTTGAAAAGTCCCATCGAAATATTTTAAACCGTTGTCGAGATATGGCAACAAGTGTCATTGCGTTTTCCCTATACTTTAGCATGTATTCAATAAGAGGCCTATTTCCATTGAAAATTTGATTTTTGGTTTCCGATCGTCATTTTATGCGCATTATTCATGTTTTGTGACTAAGCCAATTGTTGAAAAGTCCCATCGAAATATTTTAAACCGTTGTCGAGATATGGCAACAAGTGTCAGTGCGTTTTCCCTATACTTTAGCATGTATTAAATAAGAGGCATATTTCCATTGAAAATTTGATTTTTGGTTTCCGATCGTCATTTTATGCGCATTATTCATGTTTTGTGACTAAACCAATTGTTGAAAAGTCCCATCGAAATATTTTAAACCGTTGTCGAGATATGGCAACAAGTGTCAGTGCGTTTTCCCTATACTTTAGCATGTATTAAATAAGAGGCCTATTTCCATTGAAAATTTGATTTTTGGTTTCCGATCGTCATTTTATGCGCATTATTCATGTTTTGTGACTAAACCAATTGTTGAAAAGTCCCATCGAAATATTTTAAACCGTTGTCGAGATATGGCAACAAGTGTCAGTGCGTTTTCCCTATACTTTAGCATGTATTAAATAAGAGGCCTATTTCCATTGAAAATTTGATTTTTGGTTTCCGATCGTCATTTTATGCGCATTATTCATGTTTTGTGACTAAGCCAATTGTTGAAAAGTCCCATCGAAATATTTTAAACCGTTGTCGAGATATGGCAACAAGTGTCTGTGCGTTTTCCCTATACTTTAGCATGTATTATATAAGAGGCATATTTCCATTGAAAATTTGATTTTTGGTTTCCGATCGTCATTTTATGCGCATTATTCATGTTTTGTGACTAAACCAATTGTTGAAAAGTCCCATCGAAATATTTTAAACCGTTGTCGAGATATGGCAACAAGTGTCAGTGCGTTTTCCCTATACTTTAGCATGTATTAAATAAGAGGCCTATTTCCATTGAAAATTTGATTTTTGGTTTCCGATCGTCATTTTATGCGCATTATTCATGTTTTGTGACTAAGCCAATTGTTGAAAAGTCCCATCGAAATATTTTAAACCGTTGTCGAGATATGGCAACAAGTGTCAGTGCGTTTTCCCTATACTTTAGCATCTATTAAATAAGAGGCATATTTCCATTGAAAATTTGATTTTTGGTTTCCGATCGTCATTTTATGCGCATTATTCATGTTTTGTGACTAAACCAATTGTTGAAAAGTCCCATCGAAATATTTTAAACCGTTGTCGAGATATGGCAACAAGTGTCAGTGCGTTTTCCCTATACTTTAGCATGTATTAAATAAGAGGCCTATTTCCATTGAAAATTTGATTTTTGGTTTCCGATCGTCATTTTATGCGCATTATTCATGTTTTGTGACTAAACCAATTGTTGAAAAGTCCCATCGAAATATTTTAAACCGTTGTCGAAACATGGCAGCAAGTGTCAGTGCGTTTTCCCTATACTTTAGCATGTATTAAATAAGAGGAATATTTCCATTGAAAATTTGATTTTTGGTTTCCGATCGTCATTTTATGCGCATTATTCATGTTTTGTGACTTAACCAATTGTTGAAAAGTCCCATCGAAATATTTTAAACCGTTGTCGAGATATGGCAACAAGTGTCATTGCGTTTTCCCTATACTTTAGCATGTATTAAATAAGAGCCATATTTCCATTGAAAATTTGATTTTTGGTTTACGATCGTCATTTGTTGCGCATTATTCATGTTTTGTGACTAAACCAATTGTTGAAAAGTCCCATCGAAATATTTTAAAACCGTTGTCGAGATATGGCAACAAGTGTCAGTGCGTTTTCCCTATACTTTAGCATGTATTAAATAAGAGCCATATTTCCATTGAAAATTTGATTTTTGGTTTCCGATCGTCATTTTATGCGCATTATTCATGTTTTGTGAATAAACCAATTGTTGAAAAGTCCCATCGAAATATTTTAAACCGTTGTCGAGATATGGCAACAAGTGTCAGTGCGTTTTCCCTATACTTTAGCATGTATTAAATAAGAGGCCTATTTCCATTGAAAATTTGATTTTTGGTTTCCGATCGTCATTTTATGCGCATTATTCATGTTTTGTGACTAAACCAATTGTTGAAAAGTCCCATCGAAATATTTTAAACCGTTGTCGAGATATGGCAACAAGTGTCAGTGCGTTTTCCCTATACTTTAGCATGTATTAAATAAGAGGCATATTTCCATTGAAAATTTGATTTTTGGTTTCCGATCGTCATTTTATGCGCATTATTCATGTTTTGTGACTTAACCAATTGTTGAAAAGTCCCATCGAAATATTTTAAACCGTTGTCGAGATATGGCAACAAGTGTCATTGCGTTTACCCTATACTTTAGCATGTATTAAATAAGAGGCCTATTTCCATTGAAAATTTGATTTTTGGTTTCCGATCGTCATTTTATGCGCATTATTCATGTTTTGTGACTAAGCCAATTGTTGAAAAGTCCCATCGAAATATTTTAAACCGTTGTCGAGATATGGCAACAAGTGTCTGTGCGTTTTCCCTATACTTTAGCATGTATTATATAAGAGGCATATTTCCATTGAAAATTTGATTTTTGGTTTCCGATCGTCATTTTATGCGCATTATTCATGTTTTGTGACTAAACCAATTGTTGAAAAGTCCCATCGAAATATTTTAAACCGTTGTCGAGATATGGCAACAAGTGTCAGTGCGTTTTCCCTATACTTTAGCATGTATTAAATAAGAGGCCTATTTCCATTGAAAATTTGATTTTTGGTTTCCGATCGTCATTTTATGCGCATTATTCATGTTTTGTGACTAAGCCAATTGTTGAAAAGTCCCATCGAAATATTTTAAACCGTTGTCGAGATATGGCAACAAGTGTCAGTGCGTTTTCCCTATACTTTAGCATCTATTAAATAAGAGGCATATTTCCATTGAAAATTTGATTTTTGGTTTCCGATCGTCATTTTATGCGCATTATTCATGTTTTGTGACTAAACCAATTGTTGAAAAGTCCCATCGAAATATTTTAAACCGTTGTCGAGATATGGCAACAAGTGTCAGTGCGTTTTCCCTATACTTTAGCATGTATTAAATAAGAGCCATATTTCCATTGAAAATTTGATTTTTGGTTTACGATCGTCATTTTATGCGCATTATTCATGTTTTGTGACTTAACCAATTGTTGAAAAGTCCCATCGAAATATTTTAAACCGTTGTCGAGATATGGCAACAAGTGTCATTGCGTTTTCCCTATACTTTAGCATGTATTAAATAAGAGCCATATTTCCATTGAAAATTTGATTTTTGGTTTACGATCGTCATTTGTTGCGCATTATTCATGTTTTGTGACTAAACCAATTGTTGAAAAGTCCCATCGAAATATTTTAAACCGTTGTCGAGATATGGCAACAAGTGTCAGTGCGTTTTCCCTATACTTTAGCATGTATTAAATAAGAGCCATATTTCCATTGAAAATTTGATTTTTGGTTTCCGATCGTCATTTTATGCGCATTATTCATGTTTTGTGAATAAACCAATTGTTGAAAAGTCCCATCGAAATATTTTAAACCGTTGTCGAGATATGGCAACAAGTGTCAGTGCGTTTTCCCTATACTTTAGCATGTATTAAATAAGAGGCCTATTTCCATTGAAAATTTGATTTTTGGTTTCCGATCGTCATTTTATGCGCATTATTCATGTTTGTGACTAAACCAATTGTTGAAAAGTCCCATCGAAATATTTTAAACCGTTGTCGAGATATGGCAACAAGTGTCAGTGCGTTTTCCCTATACTTTAGCATGTATTAAATAAGAGGCATATTTCCATTGAAAATTTGATTTTTGGTTTCCGATCGTCATTTTATGCGCATTATTCATGTTTTGTGACTTAACCAATTGTTGAAAAGTCCCATCGAAATATTTTAAACCGTTGTCGAGATATGGCAACAAGTGTCATTGCGTTTACCCTATACTTTAGCATGTATTAAATAAGAGGCCTATTTCCATTGAAAATTTGATTTTTGGTTTCCGATCGTCATTTTATGCGCATTATTCATGTTTTGTGACTAAGCCAATTGTTGAAAAGTCCCATCGAAATATTTTAAACCGTTGTCGAGATATGGCAACAAGTGTCATTGCGTTTTCCCTATACTTTAGCATGTATTAAATAAGAGACCTATTTCCATTGAAAATTTGATTTTTGGTTTCCGATCGTCATTTGTTGCGCATTATTCATGTTTTGTGATTAAACCAATTGTTGAAAAGTCCCATCGAAATATTTTAAACCGTTGTCGAGATATGGCAACAAGTGTCAGTGCGTTTTCCCTATACTTTAGCATGTATTAAATAAGAGGCATATTTCCATTGAAAATTTGATTTTTTGGTTTCCGATCGTCATTTTATGCGCATTATTCATGTTTTGTGACTAAACCAATTGTTGAAAAGTCCCATCGAAATATTTTAAACCGTTGTCGAGATATGGCAACAAGTGTCAGTGCGTTTTCCCTATACTTTAGCATGTATTAAATAAGAGCCATATTTCCATTGAAAATTTGATTTTTGGTTTCCGATCGTCATTTTATGCGCATTATTCATGTTTTGTGACTAAACCAATTGTTGAAAAGTCCCATCGAAATATTTTAAACCGTTGTCGAGATATGGCAACAAGTGTCAGTGCGTTTTCCCTATACTTTAGCATGTATTAAATAAGAGGCCTATTTCCATTGAAAATTTGATTTTTGGTTTCCGATCGTCATTTTATGCGCATTATTCATGTTTTGTGACTAAACCAATTGTTGAAAAGTCCCATCGAAATATTTTAAACCGTTGTCGAGATATGGCAACAAGTGTCAGTGCGTTTTCCCTATACTTTAGCATGTATTAAATAAGAGGCATATTTCCATTGAAAATTTGATTTTTGGTTTCCGATCGTCATTTTATGCGCATTATTCATGTTTTGTGACTTAACCAATTGTTGAAAAGTCCCATCGAAATATTTTAAACCGTTGTCGAGATATGGCAACAAGTGTCATTGCGTTTTCCCTATACTTTAGCATGTATTCAATAAGAGGCCTATTTCCATTGAAAATTTGATTTTTGGTTTCCGATCGTCATTTTATGCGCATTATTCATGTTTTGTGACTAAGCCAATTGTTGAAAAGTCCCATCGAAATATTTTAAACCGTTGTCGAGATATGGCAACAAGTGTCAGTGCGTTTTCCCTATACTTTAGCATGTATTAAATAAGAGGCATATTTCCATTGAAAATTTGATTTTTGGTTTCCGATCGTCATTTTATGCGCATTATTCATGTTTTGTGACTAAACCAATTGTTGAAAAGTCCCATCGAAATATTTTAAACCGTTGTCGAGATATGGCAACAAGTGTCAGTGCGTTTTCCCTATACTTTAGCATGTATTAAATAAGAGGCCTATTTCCATTGAAAATTTGATTTTTGGTTTCCGATCGTCATTTTATGCGCATTATTCATGTTTTGTGACTAAACCAATTGTTGAAAAGTCCCATCGAAATATTTTAAACCGTTGTCGAGATATGGCAACAAGTGTCAGTGCGTTTTCCCTATACTTTAGCATGTATTAAATAAGAGGCCTATTTCCATTGAAAATTTGATTTTTGGTTTCCGATCGTCATTTTATGCGCATTATTCATGTTTTGTGACTAAGCCAATTGTTGAAAAGTCCCATCGAAATATTTTAAACCGTTGTCGAGATATGGCAACAAGTGTCTGTGCGTTTTCCCTATACTTTAGCATGTATTAAATAAGAGGCATATTTCCATTGAAAATTTGATTTTTGGTTTCCGATCGTCATTTTATGCGCATTATTCATGTTTTGTGACTAAACCAATTGTTGAAAAGTCCCATCGAAATATTTTAAACCGTTGTCGAGATATGGCAACAAGTGTCAGTGCGTTTTCCCTATACTTTAGCATGTATTAAATAAGAGGCCTATTTCCATTGAAAATTTGATTTTTGGTTTCCGATCGTCATTTTATGCGCATTATTCATGTTTTGTGACTAAGCCAATTGTTGAAAAGTCCCATCGAAATATTTTAAACCGTTGTCGAGATATGGCAACAAGTGTCAGTGCGTTTTCCCTATACTTTAGCATCTATTAAATAAGAGGCATATTTCCATTGAAAATTTGATTTTTGGTTTCCGATCGTCATTTTATGCGCATTATTCATGTTTTGTGACTAAACCAATTGTTGAAAAGTCCCATCGAAATATTTTAAACCGTTGTCGAGATATGGCAACAAGTGTCAGTGCGTTTTCCCTATACTTTAGCATGTATTAAATAAGAGGCATATTTCCATTGAAAATTTGATTTTTGGTTTCCGATCGTCATTTTATGCGCATTATTCATGTTTTGTGACTTAACCAATTGTTGAAAAGTCCCATCGAAATATTTTAAACCGTTGTCGAGATATGGCAACAAGTGTCATTGCGTTTTCCCTATACTTTAGCATGTATTCAATAAGAGGCCTATTTCCATTGAAAATTTGATTTTTGGTTTCCGATCGTCATTTTATGCGCATTATTCATGTTTTGTGACTAAGCCAATTGTTGAAAAGTCCCATCGAAATATTTTAAACCGTTGTCGAGATATGGCAACAAGTGTCAGTGCGTTTTCCCTATACTTTAGCATGTATTAAATAAGAGGCATATTTCCATTGAAAATTTGATTTTTGGTTTCCGATCGTCATTTTATGCGCATTATTCATGTTTTGTGACTAAACCAATTGTTGAAAAGTCCCATCGAATTATTTTAAACCGTTGTCGAGATATGGCAACAAGTGTCAGTGCGTTTTCCCTATACTTTAGCATGTATTAAATAAGAGGCCTATTTCCATTGAAAATTTGATTTTTGGTTTCCGATCGTCATTTTATGCGCATTATTCATGTTTTGTGACTAAACCAATTGTTGAAAAGTCCCATCGAAATATTTTAAACCGTTGTCGAGATATGGCAACAAGTGTCAGTGCGTTTTCCCTATACTTTAGCATGTATTAAATAAGAGGCCTATTTCCATTGAAAATTTGATTTTTGGTTTCCGATCGTCATTTTATGCGCATTATTCATGTTTTGTGACTAAGCCAATTGTTGAAAAGTCCCATCGAAATATTTTAAACCGTTGTCGAGATATGGCAACAAGTGTCTGTGCGTTTTCCCTATACTTTAGCATGTATTAAATAAGAGGCATATTTCCATTGAAAATTTGATTTTTGGTTTCCGATCGTCATTTTATGCGCATTATTCATGTTTTGTGACTAAACCAATTGTTGAAAAGTCCCATCGAAATATTTTAAACCGTTGTCGAGATATGGCAACAAGTGTCAGTGCGTTTTCCCTATACTTTAGCATGTATTAAATAAGAGGCCTATTTCCATTGAAAATTTGATTTTTGGTTTCCGATCGTCATTTTATGCGCATTATTCATGTTTTGTGACTAAGCCAATTGTTGAAAAGTCCCATCGAAATATTTTAAACCGTTGTCGAGATATGGCAACAAGTGTCAGTGCGTTTTCCCTATACTTTAGCATCTATTAAATAAGAGGCATATTTCCATTGAAAATTTGATTTTTGGTTTCCGATCGTCATTTTATGCGCATTATTCATGTTTTGTGACTAAACCAATTGTTGAAAAGTCCCATCGAAATATTTTAAACCGTTGTCGAGATATGGCAACAAGTGTCAGTGCGTTTTCCCTATACTTTAGCATGTATTAAAAAGGAGGCCTATTTCCATTGAAAATTTGATTTTTGGTTTCCGATCGTCATTTTATGCGCATTATTCATGTTTTGTGACTAAACCAATTGTTGAAAAGTCCCATCGAAATATTTTAAACCGTTGTCGAAATATGGCAGCAAGTGTCAGTGCGTTTTCCCTATACTTTAGCATGTATTAAATAAGAGGCATATTTCCATTGAAAATTTGATTTTTGGTTTCCGATCGTCATTTTATGCGCATTATTCATGTTTTGTGACTTAACCAATTGTTGAAAAGTCCCATCGAAATATTTTAAACCGTTGCCGAGATATGGCAACAAGTGTCATTGCGTTTTCCCTATACTTTAGCATGTATTAAATAAGAGCCATATTTCCATTGAAAATTTGATTTTTGGTTTCCGATCGTCATTTGTTGCGCATTATTCATGTTTTGTGACTAAACAAATTGTTGAAAAGTCCCATCGAAATATTTTAAACCGTTGTCGAGATATGGCAACAAGTGTCAGTGCGTTTTCCCTATACTTTAGCATGTATTAAATAAGAGCCATATTTCCATTGAAAATTTGATTTTTGGTTTCCGATCGTCATTTTATGCGCATTATTCATGTTTTGTGACTAAACCAATTGTTGAAAAGTCCCATCGAAATATTTTAAACCGTTGTCGAGATATGGCAACAAGTGTCAGTGCGTTTTCCCTATACTTTAGCATGTATTAAATAAGAGGCCTATTTCCATTGAAAATTTGATTTTTGGTTTCCGATCGTCATTTTATGCGCATTATTCATGTTTTGTGACTTAACCAATTGTTGAAAAGTCCCATCGAAATATTTTAAACCGTTGTCGAGATATGGCAACAAGTGTCAGTGCGTTTTCCCTATACTTTAGCATGTATTAAATAAGAGGCCTATTTCCATTGAAAATTTGATTTTTGGTTTCCGATCGTCATTTTATGCGCATTATTCATGTTTTGTGACTAAACCAATTGTTGAAAAGTCCCATCGAAATATTTTAAACCGTTGTCGAGATATGGCAACAAGTGTCAGTGCGTTTTCCCTATACTTTAGCATGTATTAAATAAGAGGCCTATTTCCATTGAAAATTTGATTTTTGGTTTCCGATCGTCATTTTATGCGCATTATTCATGTTTTGTGACTAAGCCAATTGTTGAAAAGTCCCATCGAAATATTTTAAACCGTTGTCGAGATATGGCAACAAGTGTCTGTGCGTTTTCCCTATACTTTAGCATGTATTAAATAAGAGGCATATTTCCATTGAAAATTTGATTTTTGGTTTCCGATCGTCATTTTATGCGCATTATTCATGTTTTGTGACTAAACCAATTGTTGAAAAGTCCCATCGAAATATTTTAAACCGTTGTCGAGATATGGCAACAAGTGTCAGTGCGTTTTCCCTATACTTTAGCATGTATTAAATAAGAGGCCTATTTCCATTGAAAATTTGATTTTTGGTTTCCGATCGTCATTTTATGCGCATTATTCATGTTTTGTGACTAAGCCAATTGTTGAAAAGTCCCATCGAAATATTTTAAACCGTTGTCGAGATATGGCAACAAGTGTCAGTGCGTTTTCCCTATACTTTAGCATCTATTAAATAAGAGGCATATTTCCATTGAAAATTTGATTTTTGGTTTCCGATCGTCATTTTATGCGCATTATTCATGTTTTGTGACTAAACCAATTGTTGAAAAGTCCCATCGAAATATTTTAAACCGTTGTCGAGATATGGCAACAAGTGTCAGTGCGTTTTCCCTATACTTTAGCATGTATTAAATAAGAGGCATATTTCCATTGAAAATTTGATTTTTGGTTTCCGATCGTCATTTTATGCGCATTATTCATGTTTTGTGACTTAACCAATTGTTGAAAAGTCCCATCGAAATATTTTAAACCGTTGTCGAGATATGGCAACAAGTGTCATTGCGTTTTCCCTATACTTTAGCATGTATTCAATAAGAGGCCTATTTCCATTGAAAATTTGATTTTTGGTTTCCGATCGTCATTTTATGCGCATTATTCATGTTTTGTGACTAAGCCAATTGTTGAAAAGTCCCATCGAAATATTTTAAACCGTTGTCGAGATATGGCAACAAGTGTCAGTGCGTTTTCCCTATACTTTAGCATGTATTAAATAAGAGGCATATTTCCATTGAAAATTTGATTTTTGGTTTCCGATCGTCATTTTATGCGCATTATTCATGTTTTGTGACTAAACCAATTGTTGAAAAGTCCCATCGAATTATTTTAAACCGTTGTCGAGATATGGCAACAAGTGTCAGTGCGTTTTCCCTATACTTTAGCATGTATTAAATAAGAGGCCTATTTCCATTGAAAATTTGATTTTTGGTTTCCGATCGTCATTTTATGCGCATTATTCATGTTTTGTGACTAAACCAATTGTTGAAAAGTCCCATCGAAATATTTTAAACCGTTGTCGAGATATGGCAACAAGTGTCAGTGCGTTTTCCCTATACTTTAGCATGTATTAAATAAGAGGCCTATTTCCATTGAAAATTTGATTTTTGGTTTCCGATCGTCATTTTATGCGCATTATTCATGTTTTGTGACTAAGCCAATTGTTGAAAAGTCCCATCGAAATATTTTAAACCGTTGTCGAGATATGGCAACAAGTGTCTGTGCGTTTTCCCTATACTTTAGCATGTATTAAATAAGAGGCATATTTCCATTGAAAATTTGATTTTTGGTTTCCGATCGTCATTTTATGCGCATTATTCATGTTTTGTGACTAAACCAATTGTTGAAAAGTCCCATCGAAATATTTTAAACCGTTGTCGAGATATGGCAACAAGTGTCAGTGCGTTTTCCCTATACTTTAGCATGTATTAAATAAGAGGCCTATTTCCATTGAAAATTTGATTTTTGGTTTCCGATCGTCATTTTATGCGCATTATTCATGTTTTGTGACTAAGCCAATTGTTGAAAAGTCCCATCGAAATATTTTAAACCGTTGTCGAGATATGGCAACAAGTGTCAGTGCGTTTTCCCTATACTTTAGCATCTATTAAATAAGAGGCATATTTCCATTGAAAATTTGATTTTTGGTTTCCGATCGTCATTTTATGCGCATTATTCATGTTTTGTGACTAAACCAATTGTTGAAAAGTCCCATCGAAATATTTTAAACCGTTGTCGAGATATGGCAACAAGTGTCAGTGCGTTTTCCCTATACTTTAGCATGTATTAAAAAGGAGGCCTATTTCCATTGAAAATTTGATTTTTGGTTTCCGATCGTCATTTTATGCGCATTATTCATGTTTTGTGACTAAACCAATTGTTGAAAAGTCCCATCGAAATATTTTAAACCGTTGTCGAAATATGGCAGCAAGTGTCAGTGCGTTTTCCCTATACTTTAGCATGTATTAAATAAGAGGCATATTTCCATTGAAAATTTGATTTTTGGTTTCCGATCGTCATTTTATGCGCATTATTCATGTTTTGTGACTTAACCAATTGTTGAAAAGTCCCATCGAAATATTTTAAACCGTTGCCGAGATATGGCAACAAGTGTCATTGCGTTTTCCCTATACTTTAGCATGTATTAAATAAGAGCCATATTTCCATTGAAAATTTGATTTTTGGTTTCCGATCGTCATTTGTTGCGCATTATTCATGTTTTGTGACTAAACAAATTGTTGAAAAGTCCCATCGAAATATTTTAAACCGTTGTCGAGATATGGCAACAAGTGTCAGTGCGTTTTCCCTATACTTTAGCATGTATTAAATAAGAGCCATATTTCCATTGAAAATTTGATTTTTGGTTTCCGATCGTCATTTTATGCGCATTATTCATGTTTTGTGACTAAACCAATTGTTGAAAAGTCCCATCGAAATATTTTAAACCGTTGTCGAGATATGGCAACAAGTGTCAGTGCGTTTTCCCTATACTTTAGCATGTATTAAATAAGAGGCCTATTTCCATTGAAAATTTGATTTTTGGTTTCCGATCGTCATTTTATGCGCATTATTCATGTTTTGTGACTTAACCAATTGTTGAAAAGTCCCATCGAAATATTTTAAACCGTTGTCGAGATATGGCAACAAGTGTCAGTGCGTTTTCCCTATACTTTAGCATGTATTAAATAAGAGGCATATTTCCATTGAAAATTTGATTTTTGGTTTCCGATCGTCATTTTATGCGCATTATTCATGTTTTGTGACTTAACCAATTGTTGAAAAGTCCCATCGAAATATTTTAAACCGTTGTCGAGATATGGCAACAAGTGTCATTGCGTTTACCCTATACTTTAGCATGTATTAAATAAGAGGCCTATTTCCATTGAAAATTTGATTTTTGGTTTCCGATCGTCATTTTATGCGCATTATTCATGTTTTGTGACTAAGCCAATTGTTGAAAAGTCCCATCGAAATATTTTAAACCGTTGTCGAGATATGGCAACAAGTGTCATTGCGTTTTCCCTATACTTTAGCATGTATTAAATAAGAGACCTATTTCCATTGAAAATTTGATTTTTGGTTTCCGATCGTCATTTGTTGCGCATTATTCATGTTTTGTGATTAAACCAATTGTTGAAAAGTCCCATCGAAATATTTTAAACCGTTGTCGAGATATGGCAACAAGTGTCAGTGCGATTTCCCTATACTTTAGCATGTATTAAATAAGAGGCATATTTCCATTGAAAATTTGATTTTTGGTTTCCGATCGTCATTTTATGCGCATTATTCATGTTTTGTGACTAAACCAATTGTTGAAAAGTCCCATCGAAATATTTTAAACCGTTGTCGAGATATGGCAACAAGTGTCAGTGCGTTTTCCCTATACTTTAGCATGTATTAAATAAGAGGCCTATTTCCATTGAAAATTTGATTTTTGGTTTCCGATCGTCATTTTATGCGCATTATTCATGTTTTGTGACTTAACCAATTGTTGAAAAGTCCCATCGAAATATTTTAAACCGTTGTCGAGATATGGCAACAAGTGTCATTGCGTTTTCCCTATACTTTAGCATGTATTCAATAAGAGGCCTATTTCCATTGAAAATTTGATTTTTGGTTTCCGATCGTCATTTTATGCGCATTATTCATGTTTTGTGACTTAACCAATTGTTGAAAAGTCCCATCGAAATATTTTAAACCGTTGTCGAGATATGGCAACAAGTGTCAGTGCGTTTTCCCTATACTTTAGCATGTATTAAATAAGAGGCATATTTCCATTGAAAATTTGATTTTTGGTTTCCGATCGTCATTTTATGCGCATTATTCATGTTTTGTGACTAAACCAATTGTTGAAAAGTCCCATCGAAATATTTTAAACCGTTGTCGAGATATGGCAACAAGTGTCAGTGCGTTTTCCCTATACTTTAGCATGTATTAAATAAGAGGCCTATTTCCATTGAAAATTTGATTTTTGGTTTCCGATCGTCATTTTATGCGCATTATTCATGTTTTGTGACTAAACCAATTGTTGAAAAGTCCCATCGAAATATTTTAAACCGTTGTCGAGATATGGCAACAAGTGTCAGTGCGTTTTCCCTATACTTTAGCATGTATTAAATAAGAGGCATATTTCCATTGAAAATTTGATTTTTGGTTTCCGATCGTCATTTGTTGCGCATTATTCATGTTTTGTGACTAAACCAATTGTTGAAAAGTCCCATGGAAATATTTTAAACCGTTGTCGAGATATGGCAACAAGTGTCAGTGCGTTTTCCCTATACTTTAGCATGTATTAAATAAGAGGCCTATTTCCATTGAAAATTTGATTTTGGTTTCCGATCGTCATTTTATGCGCATTATTCATGTTTTGTGACTAAACCAATTGTTGAAAAGTCCCATCGAAATATTTTAAACCGTTGTCGAGATATGGCAACAAGTGTCAGTGCGTTTTCCCTATACTTTAGCATGTATTAAATAAGAGGCCTATTTCCATTGAAAATTTGATTTTTGGTTTCCGATTGTCTTTTTATGCGCATTATTCATGTTTTGTGACTAAACCAATTGCTGAAAAGTCCCATCGAAATATTTTAAACCGTTGTCGAGATATGGCAACAAGTGTCAGTGCGTTTTCCCTATACTTTAGCATGTATTAAATAAGAGGCATATTTCCATTGAAAATTTGATTTTTGGTTTCCGATCGTCATTTTATGCGCATTATTCATGTTTTGTGACTAAACCAATTGTTGAAAAGTCCCATCGAAATATTTTAAACCGTTGTCGAGATATGGCAACAAGTGTCAGTGCGTTTTCCCTATACTTTAGCATCTATTAAATAAGAGGCATATTTCCATTGAAAATTTGATTTTTGGTTTCCGATCGTCATTTTATGCGCATTATTCATGTTTTGTGACTAAACCAATTGTTGAAAAGTCCCATCGAAATATTTTAAACCGTTGTCGAGATATGGCAACAAGTGTCAGTGCGTTTTCCCTATACTTTAGCATGTATTAAATAAGAGGCCTATTTCCATTGAAAATTTGATTTTTGGTTTCCGATCGTCATTTTATGCGCATTATTCATGATTTGTGACTAAACCAATTGTTGAAAAGTCCCATCGAAATATTTTAAACCGTTGTCGAGATATGGCAACAAGTGTCATTGCGTTTTCCCTATACTTTAGCATGTATTAAATAAGAGCCATATTTCCATTGAAAATTTGATTTTTGGTTTCCGATCGTCATTTGTTGCGCATTATTCATGTTTTGTGACTAAACCAATTGTTGAAAAGTCCCATCGAAATATTTTAAACCGTTGTCGAGATATGGCAACAAGTGTCAGTGCGTTTTCCCTATACTTTAGCATGTATTAAATAAGAGCCATATTTCCATTGAAAATTTGATTTTTGGTTTCCGATCGTCATTTTATGCGCATTATTCATGTTTTGTGACTAAACCAATTGTTGAAAAGTCCCATCGAAATATTTTAAACCGTTGTCGAGATATGGCAACAAGTGTCAGTGCGTTTTCCCTATACTTTAGCATGTATTAAATAAGAGGCATATTTCCATTGAAAATTTGATTTTTGGTTTCCGATCGTCATTTTATGCGCATTATTCATGTTTTGTGACTTAACCAATTGTTGAAAAGTCCCATCGAAATATTTTAAACCGTTGTCGAGATATGGCAACAAGTGTCATTGCGTTTACCCTATACTTTAGCATGTATTAAATAAGAGGCCTATTTCCATTGAAAATTTGATTTTTGGTTTCCGATCGTCATTTTATGCGCATTATTCATGTTTTGTGACTAAGCCAATTGTTGAAAAGTCCCATCGAAATATTTTAAACCGTTGTCGAGATATGGCAACAAGTGTCAGTGCGTTTTCCCTATACTTTAGCATGTATTAAATAAGAGGCCTATTTCCATTGAAAATTTGATTTTTGGTTTCCGATCGTCATTTTATGCGCATTATTCATGTTTTGTGACTAAACCAATTGTTGAAAAGTCCCATCGAAATATTTTAAACCGTTGTCGAGATATGGCAACAAGTGTCAGTGCGTTTTCCCTATACTTTAGCATGTATTAAATAAGAGGCATATTTCCATTGAAAATTTGATTTTTGGTTTCCGATCGTCATTTTATGCGCATTATTCATGTTTTGTGACTTAACCAATTGTTGTAAAGTCCCATCGAAATATTTTAAACCGTTGTCGAGATATGGCAACAAGTGTCAGTGCGTTTTCCCTATACTTTAGCATGTATTAAATAAGAGGCATATTTCCATTGAAAATTTGATTTTTGGTTTCCGATCGTCATTTTATGCGCATTATTCATGTTTTGTGACTTAACCAATTGTTGAAAAGTCCCATCGAAATATTTTAAACCGTTGTCGAGATATGGCAACAAGTGTCATTGCGTTTACCCTATACTTTAGCATGTATTAAATAAGAGGCCTATTTCCATTGAAAATTTGATTTTTGGTTTCCGATCGTCATTTTATGCGCATTATTCATGTTTTGTGACTAAGCCAATTGTTGAAAAGTCCCATCGAAATATTTTAAACCGTTGTCGAGATATGGCAACAAGTGTCATTGCGTTTTCCCTATACTTTAGCATGTATTAAATAAGAGACCTATTTCCATTGAAAATTTGATTTTTGGTTTCCGATCGTCATTTGTTGCGCATTATTCATGTTTTTTGATTAAACCAATTGTTGAAAAGTCCCATCGAAATATTTTAAACCGTTGTCGAGATATGGCAACAAGTGTCAGTGCGATTTCCCTATACTTTAGCATGTATTAAATAAGAGGCATATTTCCATTGAAAATTTGATTTTTGGTTTCCGATCGTCATTTTATGGGCATTATTCATGTTTTGTGACTAAACCAATTGTTGAAAAGTCCCATCGAAATATTTTAAACCGTTGTCGAGATATGGCAACAAGTGTCAGTGCGTTTTCCCTATACTTTAGCATGTATTAAATAAGAGGCCTATTTCCATTGAAAATTTGATTTTTGGTTTCCGATCGTCATTTTATGCGCATTATTCATGTTTTGTGACTTAACCAATTGTTGAAAAGTCCCATCGAAATATTTTAAACCGTTGTCGAGATATGGCAACAAGTGTCATTGCGTTTTCCCTATACTTTAGCATGTATTCAATAAGAGGCCTATTTCCATTGAAAATTTGATTTTTGGTTTCCGATCGTCATTTTATGCGCATTATTCATGTTTTGTGACTTAACCAATTGTTGAAAAGTCCCATCGAAATATTTTAAAACCGTTGTCGAGATATGGCAACAAGTGTCAGTGCGTTTTCCCTATACTTTAGCATGTATTAAATAAGAGGCATATTTCCATTGAAAATTTGATTTTTGGTTTCCGATCGTCATTTTATGCGCATTATTCATGTTTTGTGACTAAGCCAATTGTTGAAAAGTCCCATCGAAATATTTTAAACCGTTGTCGAGATATGGCAACAAGTGTCTGTGCGTTTTCCCTATACTTTAGCATGTATTAAATAAGAGGCATATTTCCATTGAAAATTTGATTTTTGGTTTCCGATCGTCATTTTATGCGCATTATTCATGTTTTGTGACTAAACCAATTGTTGAAAAGTCCCATCGAAATATTTTAAACCGTTGTCGAGATATGGCAACAAGTGTCAGTGCGTTTTCCCTATACTTTATCATGTATTAAATAAGAGGCCTATTTCCATTGAAAATTTGATTTTTGGTTTCCGATTGTCTTTTTATGCGCATTATTCATGTTTTGTGACTAAACCAATTGCTGAAAAGTCCCATCGAAATATTTTAAACCGTTGTCGAGATATGGCAACAAGTGTCAGTGCGTTTTCCCTATACTTTAGCATATATTAAATAAGAGGCATATTTCCATTGAAAATTTGATTTTTGGTTTCCGATCGTCATTTTATGCGCATTATTCATGTTTTGTGACTAAACCAATTGTTGAAAAGTCCCATCGAAATATTTTAAACCGTTGTCGAGATATGGCAACAAGTGTCAGTGCGTTTTCCCTATACTTTAGCATGTATTAAATAAGAGCCATATTTCCATTGAAAATTTGATTTTTGGTTTCCGATCGTCATTTGTTGCGCATTATTCATGTTTTGTGACTAAACCAATTGTTGAAAAGTCCCATCGAAATATTTTAAACCGTTGTCGAGATATGGCAACAAGTGTCAGTGCGTTTTCCCTATACTTTAGCATGTATTAAATAAGAGCCATATTTCCATTGAAAATTTGATTTTTGGTTTCCGATCGTCATTTTATGCGCATTATTCATGTTTTGTGACTAAACCAATTGTTGAAAAGTCCCATCGAAATATTTTAAACCGTTGTCGAGATATGGCAACAAGTGTCAGTGCGTTTTCCCTATACTTTAGCATGTATTAAATAAGAGGCATATTTCCATTGAAAATTTGATTTTTGGTTTCCGATCGTCATTTTATGCGCATTATTCATGTTTTGTGACTTAACCAATTGTTGAAAAGTCCCATCGAAATATTTTGAACCGTTGTCGAGATATGGCAACAAGTGTCATTGCGTTTTCCCTATACTTTAGCATGTATTAAATAAGAGGCATATTTCCATTGAAAATTTGATTTTTGGTTTCCGATCGTCATTTTATGCGCATTATTCATGTTTTGTGACTAAACCAATTGTTGAAAAGTCCCATCGAAATATTTTAAACCGTTGTCGAGATATGGCAACAAGTGTCAGTGCGTTTTCCCTATACTTTAGCATGTATTAAATAAGAGGCCTATTTCCATTGAAAATTTGATTTTTGGTTTCCGATCGTCATTTTATGCGCATTATTCATGTTTTGTGACTTAACCAATTGTTGAAAAGTCCCATCGAAATATTTTAAACCGTTGTCGAGATATGGCAACAAGTGTCATTGCGTTTTCCCTATACTTTAGCATGTATTCAATAAGAGGCCTATTTCCATTGAAAATTTGATTTTTGGTTTCCGATCGTCATTTTATGCGCATTATTCATGTTTTGTGACTTAACCAATTGTTGAAAAGTCCCATCGAAATATTTTAAACCGTTGTCGAGATATGGCAACAAGTGTCAGTGCGTTTTCCCTATACTTTAGCATGTATTAAATAAGAGGCATATTTCCATTGAAAATTTGATTTTTGGTTTCCGATCGTCATTTTATGCGCATTATTCATGTTTTGTGACTAAACCAATTGTTGAAAAGTCCCATCGAAATATTTTAAACCGTTGTCGAGATATGGCAACAAGTGTCAGTGCGTTTTCCCTATACTTTAGCATGTATTAAATAAGAGGCCTATTTCCATTGAAAATTTGATTTTTGGTTTCCGATCGTCATTTTATGCGCATTATTCATGTTTTGTGACTAAGCCAATTGTTGAAAAGTCCCATCGAAATATTTTAAACCGTTGTCGAGATATGGCAACAAGTGTCTGTGCGTTTTCCCTATACTTTAGCATGTATTAAATAAGAGGCATATTTCCATTGAAAATTTGATTTTTGGTTTCCGATCGTCATTTTATGCGCATTATTCATGTTTTGTGACTTAACCAATTGTTGAAAAGTCCCATCGAAATATTTTAAAACCGTTGTCGAGATATGGCAACAAGTGTCATTGCGTTTTCCCTATACTTTAGCATGTATTAAATAAGAGACCTATTTCCATTGAAATTTTGATTTTCGGTTTCCGATCGTCATTTGTTGCGCATTATTCATGTTTTGTGACTAAACCAATTGTTGAAAAGTCCCATCGAAATATTTTAAACCGTTGTCGAGATATGGCAACAAGTGTCAGTGCGTTTTCCCTATACTTTAGCATGTATTAAATAAGAGCCATATTTCCATTGAAAATTTGATTTTTGGTTTCCGATCGTCATTTTATGCGCATTATTCATGTTTGTGACTAAACCAATTGTTGAAAAGTCCCATCGAAATATTTTAAACCGTTGTCGAGATATGGCAACAAGTGTCAGTGCGTTTTCCCTATACTTTAGCATGTATTAAATAAGAGGCCTATTTCCATTGAAAATTTGATTTTTGGTTTCCGATCGTCATTTTATGCGCATTATTCATGTTTTGTGACTAAACCAATTGTTGAAAAGTCCCATCGAAATATTTTAAACCGTTGTCGAGATATGGCAACAAGTGTCAGTGCGTTTTCCCTATACTTTAGCATGTATTAAATAAGAGGCATATTTCCATTGAAAATTTGATTTTTGGTTTCCGATCGTCATTTTATGCGCATTATTCATGTTTTGTGACTTAACCAATTGTTGAAAAGTCCCATCGAAATATTTTAAACCGTTGTCGAGATATGGCAACAAGTGTCATTGCGTTTTCCCTATACTTTAGCATGTATTAAATAAGAGGCCTATTTCCATTGAAAATTTGATTTTTGGTTTCCGATCGTCATTTTATGCGCATTATTCATGTTTTGTGACTAAGCCAATTGTTGAAAAGTCCCATCGAAATATTTTAAACCGTTGTCGAGATATGGCAACAAGTGTCAGTGCGTTTTCCCTATACTTTAGCATGTATTAAATAAGAGGCATATTTCCATTGAAAATTTGATTTTTGGTTTCCGATCGTCATTTTATGCGCATTATTCATGTTTTGTGACTAAACCAATTGTTGAAAAGTCCCATCGAAATATTTTAAACCGTTGTCGAGATATGGCAACAAGTGTCATTGCGTTTTCCCTATACTTTAGCATGTATTAAATAAGAAGCCTATTTCCATTGAAAATTTGATTTTTGGTTTCCGATCGTCATTTGTTGCGCATTATTCATGTTTTGTGACTAAACCAATTGTTGAAAAGTCCCATCGAAATATTTTAAACCGTTGTCGAGATATGGCAACAAGTGTCAGTGCGTTTTCCCTATACTTTAGCATGTATTAAATAAGAGGCATATTTCCATTGAAAATTTGATTTTTGGTTTCCGATCGTCATTTGTTGCGCATTATTCATGTTTTGTGACTAAACCAATTGTTGAAAAGTCCCATGGAAATATTTTAAACCGTTGTCGAGATATGGCAACAAGTGTCAGTGCGTTTTCCCTATACTTTAGCATGTATTAAATAAGAGGCCTATTTCCATTGAAAATTTGATTTTTGGTTTCCGATCGTCATTTGTTGCGCATTATTCATGTTTTGTGACTAAACCAATTGTTGAAAAGTCCCATCGAAATATTTTAAACCGTTGTCGAGATATGGCAACAAGTGTCTGTGCGTTTTCCCTATACTTTAGCATGTATTAAATAAGAGGCCTATTTCCATTGAAAATTTGATTTTTGGTTTCCGATCGTCATTTGTTGCGCATTATTCATGTTTTGTGACTAAACCAATTGTTGAAAAGTCCCATCGAAATATTTTAAACCGTTGTCGAGATATGGCAACAAGTGTCAGTGCGTTTTCCCTATACTTTAGCATGTATTAAATAAGAGGCCTATTTCCATTGAAAATTTGATTTTTGGTTTCCGATCGTCATTTGTTGCGCATTATTCATGTTTTGTGACTAAACCAATTGTTGAAAAGTCCCATCGAAATATTTTAAACCGTTGTCGAGATATGGCAACAAGTGTCAGTGCGTTTTCCCTATACTTTAGCATGTATTAAATAAGAGGCCTATTTCCATTGAAAATTTGATTTTTGGTTTCCGATCGTCATTTGTTGCGCATTATTCATATTTTGTGACTAAACCAATTGTTGAAAAGTCCCATCGAAATATTTTAAACCGTTGTCGAGATATGGCAACAAGTGTCAGTGCGTTTTCCCTATACTTTAGCATGTATTAAATAAGAGGCCTATTTCATTGAAAATTTGATTTTTGGTTTCCGATCGTCATTTGTTGCGCATTATTCATGTTTTGTGACTAAACCAATTGTTGAAAAGTCCCATCGAAATATTTTAAACCGTTGTCGAGATATGGCAACAAGTGTCAGTGCGTTTCCCTATACTTTAGCATGTATTAAATAAGAGGCCTATTTCCATTGAAAATTTGATTTTTGGTTTCCGATCGTCATTTGTTGCGCATTAATTCATGTTTTGTGACTAAACCAATTGTTGAAAAGTCCCATCGAAATATTTTAAACCGTTGTCGAGATATGGCAACAAGTGTCAGTGCGTTTTACCTATACTTTAGCATGTATTAAATAAGAGGCCTATTTCCATTGAAAATTTGATTTTTGGTTTCCGATCGTCATTTGTTGCGCATTATTCATGTTTTGTGGCTAAACCAATTGTTGAAAAGTCCCATCGAAATATTTTAAACCGTTGTCGAGATATGGCAACAAGTGTCAGTGCGTTTTCCCTATACTTTAGCAGGTATTAAATAAGAGGCATATTTCCATTGAAAATTTGATTTTTGGTTTCCGATCGTCATTTGTTGCGCATTATTCATGTTTTGTGACTAAACCAATTGTTGAAAAGTCCCATCGAAATATTTTAAACCGTTGTCGAGATATGGCAACAAGTGTCAGTGCGTTTTCCCTATACTTTAGCATGTATTAAATAAGAGGCATATTTCCATTGAAAATCTGATTTTTGGTTTCCGATCGTCATTTGTTGCGCATTATTCATGTTTTGTGACTAAACCAATTGTTGAAAAGTCCCATCGAAATATTTTAAACCGTTGTCGAGATATGGCAACAAGTGTCATTGCGTTTTCCCTATACTTTAGCATGTATTAAATAAGAGGCCTATTTCCATTGAAAATTTGATTTTTGGTTTCCGATCGTCATTTGTTGCGCATTATTCATGTTTTGTGACTAAACCAATTGCTGAAAAGTCCCATCGAAATATTTTAAACCGTTGTCGAGATATGGCAACAAGTGTCAGTGCGTTTTCCCTATACTTTAGCATGTATTAAATAAGAGGCCTATTTCCATTGAAAATTTGATTTTTGGTTTCCGATCGTCATCTTATGCGCATTATTCATGTTTTGTGACTAAACCAATTGTTGAAAAGTCCCATCGAAATATTTTAAACCGTTGTCGAGACATGGCAACAAGTGTCAGTGCGTTTTCCCTATACTTTAGCATGTATTAAATAAGAGGCCTATTTCCATTGAAAATTTGATTTTTGGTTTCCGATCGTCATTTTATGCGCATTATTCATGTTTTGTGACTAAACCAATTGTTGAAAAGTCCATCGAAATATTTTAAACCGCGTTCGAGACATGGCAACAAGTGTCAGTGCGTTTTCCCTATACTTTAGCATGTATTAAATAAGAGGCCTATTTCCATTGAAAATTTGATTTTTGGTTTCCGATCGTCATTTTATGCGCATTATTCATGTTTTGTGACTAAACCAATTGTTGAAAAGTCCCATCGAAATATTTTAAACCGTTGTCGAGATATGGCAACAAGTTTCAGTGCGTTTTCCCTATACTTTAGCATGTATTAAATTAAAGGCCTATTTCCATTGAAAATTTGATTTTTGGTTTCCGATCGTCATTTGTTGCGCATTATTCATGTTTTGTGACTAAACCAATTGTTGAAAAGTCCCATCGAAATATTTTAAACCGTTGTCGAGATATGGCAACAAGTGTCAGTGCGTTTTCCCTATACTTTAGCATGTATTAAATAAGAGGCATATTTCCATTGAAAATTTGATTTTTGGTTTCCGATCGTCATTTTATGCGCATTATTCATGTTTTGTGACTAAACCAATTGTTGAAAAGTCCCATCGAAATATTTTAAACCGTTGTCGAGATATGGCAACAAGTGTCAGTGCGTTTTCCCTATACTTTAGCATGTATTAAATAAGAGGCATATTTCCATTGAAAATTTGATTTTTGGTTTCCGATCGTCATTTGTTGCGCATTATTCATGTTTTGTGACTAAACCAATTGTTGAAAAGTCCCATCGAAATATTTTAAACCGTTGTCGAGATATGGCAACAAGTGTCAGTGCGTTTTCCCTATAATTTAGCATGTATTAAATAAGAGGCCTATTCCATTGAAAATTTGATTTTTGGTTTCAGATCGTCATTTTATGCGCGTTATTCATGTTTTGTGACTAAACCAATTGTTGAAAAGTCCCATCGAAATATTTTAAACCGTTGTCGAGACATGGGAACAAGTGTCAGTGCGTTTTCCCTATACTTTAGCATGTATTAAATAAGAGGCCTATTTCCATTGAAAATTTGATTTTTGGTTTCCGATCGTCATTTTATGCGCATTATTCATGTTTTGTGACTAAACCAATTGTTGAAAAGTCCCATCGAAATATTTTAAACCGTTGTCGAGATATGGCAACAAGTGTCAGTGCGTTTTCCCTATACTTTAGCATGTATTAAATAAGAGGCCTATTTCCATTGAAAATTTGATTTTTGGTTTCCGATCGTCATTTATGCGCATTATTCATGTTTTGTGACTAAACCAATTGTTGAAAAGTCCCATCGAATATTTTAAACCGTTGTCGAGATATGGCAACAAGTGTCAGTGCGTTTTCCCTATACTTTAGCATGTATTAAATAAGAGGCCTATTTCCATTGAAAATTTGATTTTTGGTTTCCGATCGTCATTTTATGCGCATTATTCATGTTTTGTGACTAAACCAATTGTTGAAAGTCCCATCGAAATATTTTAAACCGTTGTCGAGATATGGCAACAAGTGTCAGTGCGTTTTCCCTATACTTTAGCATGTATTAAATAAGAGGCCTATTTCCATTGAAAATTTGATTTTTGGTTCCGATCGTCATTTTATGCGCATTATTCATGTTTTGTGACTAAACCAATTGTTGAAAAGTCCCATCGAAATATTTTAAACCGTTGTCGAGATATGGCAACAAGTGTCAGTGCGTTTTCCCTATACTTTAGCATGTATTAAATTAAAGGCCTATTTCCATTGAAAATTTGATTTTTGGTTTCCGATCGTCATTTTCTGCGAATTATTCATGTTTTGTGACTAAACCAATTGTTGAAAAGTCCCATCGAAATATTTTAAACCGTTGTCGAGATATGGCAACAAGTGTCAGTACGTTTTCCCTATACTTTAGCATGTATTAAATAAGAGGCCTATTTCCATTGAAAATTTGATTTTTGGTTTCCGATCGTCATTTTATGCGCATTATTCATGTTTTGTGACTAAACAAATTGTTGAAAAGTCCCATCGAAATATTTAAACCGTTGTTGAGACATGGCAACAAGTGTCAGTGCGTTTCCCTATACTTTAGCATGTATTAAATAAGAGGCCTATTTCCATTGAAAATTTGATTTTTGGTTTCCGATCGTCATTTGTTGCGCATTATTCATGTTTTTTGACTAAACCAATTGTTGAAAAGTCCCATCGAAATATTTTAAACCGTTGTCGAGATATGGCAACAAGTGTCAGTGCGTTTTCCCTATACTTTAGCATGTATTAAATTAAAGGCCTATTTCCATTGAAAATTTGATTTTTGGTTTCCGATCGTCATTTGTTGCGCATTATTCATGTTTTGTGACTAAACCTATTGTTGAAAAGTCCCATCGAAATATTTTAAACCGTTGTCGAGATATGGCAACAAGTGTCAGTGCGTTTTCCCTATACTTTAACATGTATTAAATAAGAGGCCTATTTCCATTGAAAATTTGATTTTTGGTTTCCGATCGTCATTTTATGCGCATTATTCATGTTTTGTGACTAAACCAATTGTTGAAAAGTCCCATCGAAATATTTTAAACCGTTGTCGAGATATGGCAACAAGTGTCAGTGCGTTTTCCTTATACTTTAGCATGTATTAAATAAGAGGCCTATTTCCATTGAAAATTTGATTTTTGGTTTCCGATCGTCATTTTATGCGCATTATTCATGTTTTGTGACTAAACCAATTGTTGAAAAGTCCCATCGAAATATTTTAAACCGTTGTCGAGATATGGCAACAAGTGTCAGTGCGTTTTCCCTATACTTTAGCATGTATTAAATAAGAGGCCTATTTCCATTGAAAATTTGATTTTTGGTTTCCGATCGTCATTTTATGCGCATTATTCATGTTTTGGGACTAAACCAATTGTTGAAAAGT